>CM062294.1:149151630-149716634 GCA_031216915.1 Pictodentalium vernedei
TGACAGAGATCCCTCGATAGTTATCCAAAACGTCTTTTCCCCCTTTTTGTGAATAAATGTCACTTTGCTTTCTCTCCACTCCTTTGGGACCTCTTGATATTCTATGGCTAGATTGAATAGGGCAGTTAGGCTTTCCACGAATTCCTCTCCCCCCTTTTTGATAAACTCGTTAGGAATTTCATCCACTCCTCCCGCTTTTCCATCCCTTAAGTTTGATATCACCTTTCGCACCTCCTCCGTTTTAATTTCGCTGCATGCGAAGTTCGATAGGTTTTCCTCGACCTGATTCGGACACTCAGGTGGGCTCCCCATCGCTTATCGTTTACCCTTTCCCAGTGCTTGACTAGTTCTGATGCGACTTGATCTTGCTCGTCTGTAACTCTGTCATCTACGTTAATACTCTGTGGGTTACTTCCTTTGTTACGTTTATTCACCCATTTCCAAAATACGTTCGAACTCGACCCCCCCCCCCCCCCCCCCCCCCCTGTCGTTCTTATCGTCCTAAGAAGACTGCTATTTCGTACCCTCCGGTTATCGTCTTTAATCGTATTTACTTTATTTTCGTGCTTGGTGGAATTCTTCCTTTGCTACTGTGGCCCCGTTGCTTTCCGCCCTTTAAGTTTTCTACTTCTGTATGCAGCACATTTAGCTTTTCTTCCCTTTATGGCACTTTTCAGTACTTCATTCACTCTGTACCCAAGTTCCCGTGTTGGCACCCTGATCTTTCCTACACTTTCCTTCCCTGCCTCCACCAGGCTCGCAACTATGGCGTCGAGTACGTGTCGTGACACAAGCTTAAGATCACTGATTGAAATGAGCTCGCGAAATTTTAGTTATTTGGGATTTTCTTTCAAGTGTCGTCTGCTTTTCGTTTTGGGTATCGGGTTCATCTACATCAACTTTAGAAGTCCAGTAATTAGGGACTGCGAAGCGTCTTTGAAAAGTGGGTGTCGGGTGGGGGTTAAAGTGTAAATTGACCTAAGAAGCAAGCTGGGTGGTTTTAGGGGATTGGTGGATTATCGGTAGGCCATCAAATCCTCAAAATCGCTCAGGAGCCAATACCATAAAACTTTTACACTTGTATTTGAAGAATTGTATTTTCTAGTTATGACTTGAAATGAACCATAACCATGTTCAAAGATCTGGCAATTTGCCAGTTGGCAAACTGCCGCATCTCTTAAAATGCTCATGATTCATTTTAGTCAGTTATATTAATAGGTAGAAATACAATTCTAGAAAATACAGTTGTAAAAGTTTTATGGAATTGGCTCCAGATCGCATAGTATAGACCAACATTGTATACTCGGACACGCTATTTTGGGTGTTCTCTACTCAGACTCGGATAAATGTCATCTCAAAAATTAATTTCTCTTGTATTATTTATTTATTTATTTATTTATTTATTTATTTATTTATTTATTTATTGGTGTTTAAGGTCACATACGTATGCACAGTGGCTAATCGTGACCGTGACAGTTTTACGGGTGGACGAGCCGGAGTACTCGGAGAGAAACCACCGAGCATCGACGAGCAACTGTCAGCTCCTCAACATTCTAACTCTGTTCAAGGTCCACTCAAGCAGGGTTACAGCGGTTGAAGACATGTGCACCATCGACGTGCAGTACGCCTTAGCACACGGCGTCATCGTGCCCCCCATGTAGGCAACCGGATAAAGTGCCTTGCCCAAGGACACAACGCGGGTCGTCCCGAACGGGGATCGAACTTTTCTCTTGTATTAAGATTCAAAGTGGAATAAGCAGCAATTAAAACTTATTTTGTTTACTATTTTCAAACATTTTGTGAAGCCCCACCCCTGCCCCCACTCGGGGCTCTTGTCGAGCTTCTTAACCCTTTACTCAACGTAACGGCCAAACTGGCCAGCGCTATTCTCAAAAATCGCCAATTAATTTTCATTATTTTTTTCATTTTTTGTCTCAAAAACATAGGTTATGACCCCTCGTTGGAACGAGCTCGTCGAGCTCGTTCCAACGAGGGGTCATAACCTATGTTTTTGAGACAAAAAATGAAAAAAATTAGTTATTCAAGAATTATTTTTGCAAGTGTCGTCTGCTTTTCAGGTTAGGTAAAGGGTTAAAGTCAGCAACCGTTCTTTATTTAACCTTTGCCCAACGTAACGACAAAACCTGCAATCGCAATACACAAAAATCACCATTCAATTTTCATTATTTTTTTGTTTCAAAAATATAGCTTAGGACCCCTCATTGGAAAGAGCTCAACGAGCATAAGCTATGTTTTTACGCAAAAATGGAAATATCAAGAATTGTATTTGCTTGTGTCGTCTGCTTTTCGTGTTTGGTAAAGGGTTAACGAAAAGGTGGAGTTTGGAATTTATTTCATTTGGTCCATGGAGAAGTTTGACTATTACAAGTCTAAGTAAACGCACATTTGGCACGTACCCTCGTGTTACCCGCTTTATATCAGCAACAGCTTGTTGGCTAATAATTCAAAAGTGAACGCGTTCGCAGAATATCATCATTGAAAGGTTTAATGACCGCACACTCAAAGATGAACGTCTTCATCCCATCTCAACCAGTCTAGTTAAGAACACCATATTTTTGTCAAGCGTGTGTGGCAGACAACGTTGTACCTTCAACATTGATGTGAAATTAGAAAGAAAAGCCGCCAAACACTTCACTCCTACTGCTATTTTCATACGTTTCCACGGAACGCGGTTGAACTTGCTGCAGCGTGCAATAATGGTTTAATGAATATTTCTCACCAGGAGCCACGCGTGAGTTAGACGTGTGGAGAATATACTTGTAGCCGGCGCCGATTTTATTTTCTTCCGCAATTAAATGTTTACAGTAATTAGTATAGTAACGGTTGATTAGCTGCAGGGGGTGAACCTTTCACATTTTTGGGGGTTCCGAATGACAAATAAATATATATATTGCATATTATAATACTATTTATATGACGTGCGCATGAAGTTTGTCGGCTAAAATGCGTCTGAACATTCACCCTTCTTAAAGATATCATACCAATACTTGGAAAACAACATAAGCATGGGCGGGGAACACTCGGGGGCGGACTGGGCCAAGAAAAGTTACTGGGAAATGCACGGGGGCGGGGGACACCCGGAGAAAATGTTGGTTGCACTGGGGGGGGGGGGGGGGGTGGTTTGATCCATCGAGAGTACCAAAGTTCGACCTAATGGGAAGAAATTTTGATTTTCCGAACTGACAGAACGCTGTTTTCTTGCATCTGGGCGATCTAATGCCGACGAGACTGCTGGAATATCGAAATGTCAATGTGGACTGCAATGGCAATTCACAGAGAGCATTTCAGTATACCGGCAGTCTATGCAATCAGATCCATTTTGCCTGTTGGTCATTTTCAGAAAATGTCCATGTACCAACACGTGTTGGGCTGCATCAATTTTGGGGCCCCCAATGGGGGGTGGGGGCACCGGGAATTCCTGGTGGACAGTTTGGCCAGTCCGCCTCTGGTCCCTGGTGTTGCCAGGCTCTCGGACCACCAGTCTGTCTAATTCTGTTACTGATTGTTTACCCCACTTTTCGTGAGATATAGATATTCTTTCGTGCTCAAGTTATAGATAATGAATCAATAAGTATTTTATTCATCTTCCAAATATCAAGATATTAACATAACTACTGCTGTGACGAGTCTCAATTCATAATTATTCAATAAACAGCCATGGCATATGGTGTTAGAGTCAGTAAAGATGCGAGCTCGGTGGTTCTCTCCGGGTACTCCGACTTCCTCCACCCGTAAAACTGTCACGGTCATAATTAGCCATTGTGCATAAGTATGTGACCTTAAACACCAATAAATAAATAAATAGTAAGATGCGATCAAATCAAGTCTCGATCTGGAAATATTTCCTTCGTTGATTAAAAGAATGAATCTTTATATTTTATAGGTTCAGTCTCGTGGGATATTTCAATTGGTCGGAAAAGCGAACCGTAGGGGTTCGCTTTTTCGACCAACTGAAATATTCTGGACAATTTAGAATAAACATAGGCGATGCACGATTTAGGGACTACACTAACAAAGTCACTTAAAAATTAAGCAAGCCTGGGACAGCATGTTATCGTGCCCCACGATCGCATGCTTCCTGTAAAACGTGAAAGAATTAAAATGCGTTTTGTTTTGGAAAAAAATATGTTCCACTGAACCTGAGCTTCCCTCTATTAGTAATGTACCCATAAAGACTGAAGTCAAGTGTACTAGACAGCGATGAGAGAGAACACGTGTCTCGACACTGACGTGTTGGATAACTGTGAGCAGGACAACTTGTACACATAACCAAAGCAGCAGACGGCACTCGCAAGAAACTTCTGCTACGTCGCTGGTCCTCGTAATCTCACCTCTATCAATAAAGCAAAGTTGCTGCTATGTTTGGATAAAATGTTTTCATGTTTCTCGAAGGCCACAATCAGGTTTCGGTAGAATTTAAAATGTTGGTTTCTGATCCTCCGGAGGTGAGGAATCGCAACCCCGCCTGGCAGTCAGGAGCTCAACACCAAAACTATCAGACCATTGCACACTGACAAAAATAATGGCTGGAATCAAGCTTTTAGATGAGGTTCTCATGAATACTTGGTCCACTTTGCGTACGATAGCTCCACGAAAGTGTGAAACGCGCTGGCTACAGTACGACGAAAGTGCCGTGGTTGGCCTCAGACGAAGACTGGCACGGACCTATGTGTGTATGATGAAGGATGCAATCATGTTTTGGTGGAATTTAGAATGTTGGTTTCTCAACCTCCGCCGGCAATCGAACGCACGGCAACCACGCCTGGTAATCAGAAGTCCAACACCAAAACCACTGGACTATTGGCAACTACATGAAAGTGTGAAATGCGCTGGCCACAGTACGACGAAAGTGCTGAGTACACTGCAAAAAAATATAGGTTCTCTTTAGAACCAAAACTGGTTCTAATCTTGTCCCTGGGATGGAACCAGTTCTGTTCAAACAGTATTTATTTCAAATTAAATAAATTTATAAATATTAACATTAAATATTAACAGAATTAAACATAAATTGAGGTGGTTTCAGCTGTAAGTTTAGAGCTCATACGAGGTTGTCTTAAATCATTATTAAGCAAAGGAGATATGACCAGCTGCCATATGGAACCAGTTTTGTTTCTATACAGAACCAGAACTGGTTCGATATGCCAACTGTTCATATCTCCTTTGTTTCAAAATGTTTGGCGACTGCGTTGAATAAGAGCCAAGTTTACTGCTGAATCTACTTCAGTTCATGTAATATTCTGTTAAAATTGAATGCCAATCTTGGTAAATTTATTTGATTTGAAATAAAATACTGTTTAAACAGAACTGGTTCCATCTCAGGGACAAGATTAGAACCAGTTTTGGTTCTAAAGAGAACCTATATTTTTTGTAGTGTATGGCCTCCGACGAAGACTGGTGCTGGCCTTTAAGTGCATTTTGAAGGAGACAATCATGTTTTGGAGGAATTTACAATGTTGGTTTCTGATCCCCACCGGGAATCGAACCCTCGGCAATGTATGTATGTAGGTATGTATGCGAATATACTCGAGAGGTGGTCATCCGTTGGTGTTCAAACTTTGCACAAGTGCTTTATGACTGTAGGCGGTCATCATTGTTGACCTAAATTCTTATTTTCCAATGTAATGCCTTTTCCGTTTTCTTACTTTTTACCACATTCGTCGATGTTCAGACCGCTTCCACATCCCAATTCACAGTCATTAATACGTTGTCAGCATTCTCATGGACGTGGCATTACTGTTTTCACATATTCAACTCGCACCCTTCGATAATTTGTACGCTCCCCCATTACACCGAACTCGCGACTGTCAGCCCACGGCCAAACAGTTTTCCCAACAGAACACCCCAACAATTGTTGATAAAGGCGACACAACGACCCGACACTCAACCAGTATTTATACTCCGATATTTCTCATCTAAGGCCACAAAATATTCCCGACAATTAATCCAGACTCAATCGACTGTTAAAAAAAGAAGGGCTGGCTAGGGTCGGGGTTGGTGGTGTAATCAAATCCGATTGAATCGACCCACTCCACTCGTGATGCTGGGGCAGAGTGGCACTGTGTACTAACGCGTACTGCACGTCGATGGCGTACCTGCTTTCAGCCAATGTTACCACACTTATGCGGAATTAGTATGTTGGGAAGTCAGTTATTCACCGTTGCTCGGTGGATCTCTGGATATTCTGGCTTCTACCCACAAAACTGTCTCACAACAGAGGTAACCCTGACTGTCGAAAGTGTCTTTTAACCTCATTTAAACAACAAAACAAAACAAACAAAATCCAGTCAAGACAAGCAGAGAGCTGAGCGGGAATGGGTATGTAGTACCCTCGCGTTAATAAGAGTTAGGAGGCCTTTCCCCGAAAAAAAATTCTCAACAATTAAACACAATACACTCTTCTTTTAGGGATGCGGCATTTGTAACGTGTGTGGGTCTTGTGCCATACTGAAGCCTTTTGTTGTGTGAAACCTGCTTTGAGCTAATTTTTAGGGAGTAGCGACAAGTTTTCGTGAGGTTTGCTTCCGGTTAAACAGAGTTCAGAAGCCCTCCCTCGAGAATATTCCACATAGTTAAACATGACAAATCACACACTCGATTTTCAAAAGACGGAGAGAGGTGTCGTTCTGCCTTTGATGGACGTTTGGGTGCCCCTCCCCCCCCCCCCCCGGAACATTTTTAAATAGTAAATGCTCTTGAGAGTGGATCTGAGTCATATGCAGCATTTGTACATCAATAGTGACGATCATACTCTGGCTCTAAATTAGGTGAAAATTGCATTTGGCCACTTTTGAGGGGGGGGGGGGGGGGGGGTAGCGCTGGCTTGTTTTTTTCTCCGTTACGTTGGATAAAGGGTTAATTAGTCATCCTTTCAAAACTGGTGTTTATTTTCTCCTTTAAACATTCTGAAAAGAGTGAACACTAAAACAATACAAATAAGTGTCTACGTATTATTTTATTGAGATGAAAACCATTTCTGTAAACCCACTGAGCGGCATCTCAGCTAGTCTTTTATATGAAAGGGGGGTGCGTAATTCTGTCCCGCAAGACATTCAAGCTTTGATTATCTCTCTTGATATGCAATGCAACTAGAAATTTTCCGTCGCGTGGGTGTTGCTACCCTGTCAAGGGGCGGTTTGGCCGACTAGGTTTCAATAAATGCACGTTTACTCTCCGGGCCTATGTCAGTTAACCCTTTGAACTCTAGTGATATCTTCCATGCCGGTTCAATGGCAGCAATTAGAAGAGTCCATATTCATTATTTAGGGTAGATCAATCAATATTTTCAACGTGCAGCCTCGGGGCTGCACGTTGAAAATATTGATTGGTTTACCCTACACATTTACCGAACAGCCATCCCATTTAATGACGTTATGACGTATCTTGTTCCTGCCCGGAAAATCGGCCGCTGAGGTTCAAGGGGTAAAGAGATAGTACTTTAATAACATTTGCAGTGACAAGGTTGCCAGATATTTTTACCGTGTTTAGAACGGTAACTATTAGCCCACATTGTTCGCAAACACAAAGTTATTGGAGTGATCTCTTGGGCCTATTTAATGGAAACTAATGGGGGATTGTCAAAAAATCAGCGAAAGATTAGAAGCCCTGAAAAAAGCCACTCTGAAAGGTAGAAGTGAGTCTGGTGATTTGACACAAAACTTCATTCAACATGATATCGCATATATTCCCGTTGGTACCGCGGAGAGTTGAACCGTGTTTGTGCACTTCAGTAAACACGCCCTGTTTTACTGGCAAGTAGAAACTGGTGATCAATACTTGGGGTGCAAGGAAGTATTTTCATGACACACATTTTCTATGAAATCCCCATCTACAGCAACACTAGAATAGGTCCGGGTAATACAAACATCCCTGACTTATATTGTCATGAAAATCAAATTTCGATAAGTTATCTCTCCTGAAAATAATATTAGACTAGTGAGGAAGGTCCAATTAAGAAGTATGTAATTGTTAAGAAACATTCAGTGACATCATTGGAAAATAAAGCAAAGTTTCCTTTTGTTATTTTTAATAAACGAAAAAACATCCATGACTTATCTCGTAATTAAAATCGACATTCAATAAAGTTATCTCCCCTGAAATATTTAGGCAGACGAGGAAAGTCCAATTAAGAAGCATAAAATTGTTGAGAAAAACACCATGACATCAGTAGAAAATGGAGCGAAGTTTCCTTTTGTTACTGTCAATTAACGAAAAAAAACTGACTGCTGATGGAGCTGTCTGTTGTTTTCGGGGTTTTTTTTAAAGTTACAAAAGGAACCTCCGCTTTTTATGGCAAGCTAATTAGAAGCAACCATGTAAATGTCCACTTTGGTTCTTTGTTCAGCGGATGTGTTTTTACACTAATTTGCAAGTTTTCATTCTTCTGATGAAAGAAATTAGCAAATCTTACCTCAAAGACTTTTATATTAATTGAAGTGGTGACAATTACATAGATCCCTAAATCGGTTGAACTATTAACTTTTTTGACTGTTTGATTGGTTAAATATTTTAAGCGTGGAGATTCTCTGGAAGTGGAGCCGTGCAGGGGCATAGATAGATTTTTTGTCGGTGATGGGGCAGGCATAAATCTTTCAGATTGGACAACCCAGATTCTACTGTTTCGGCTCACAAAACGGTTTAGTTGTCGATCTTAAGGACAATGTTACCCCAAATTTCAACCAAAATGCACAGTGCCAAAACACACAATTGAAACAATTCGGATGTTGATGTTTCATATCTGTTGGATCACGACTATTTCAGTAAAACATCAATAATAAATGAAGAGAACAAAAAGTGATTTTGAAGTAAAAAAAAAAACGACTTTTAGTTATCGAATTTAAAAAAAAAAAACAGCTACAGCTGAATATGTGGGAAATATCACTGAAATAGTTAAACCAAAATATTCAGTAATATTAGATTCCAAACACTAATTATAGGAATAATCATCAAAAATGTATTTAATGCTTCATGAATTAAATTTTTGCTGCTGCTGATTTTTATTACCTGGTAAACGCATGCGTGGACATCACTGCCCACGCGTGGATTACGACCAGTCCCCGGCGATTACTGTAGGTAATGGCAAAGGGTTAAATGCGAGATAAATCCACAATGATATTCTTATTCTTGAACAATTTCCCTGGGAAATTGGAAACTTAATGTGTTGTAATATTTCTATTCGTTCTTTTCATTAAAAATCCCAACGGCCAGCTCATTAGGGCACATAAGCTACTGTTTTGAAGTAAAATGAAACTCGAGTCTATTATTGTATACATCTTGAGTAAGTAAAAGGATCATTTATTTGAGAGTGAAGTTGTTTACAGATTATTTTAATACTCGTGTTGACATGTGATGCGGTGCGGCAACAGAGCGCTTATGAGTATTTGTCGGTGGGTGGGGCAGTAAAGAGAACGAGCATGCGTTATACCATCAACAGCTAATTATACCACGGTATGAGATCCGAAAAGTCACTTAACTTGGACATCCTATACATTTTTCCCAAATTAAATACAAGTTTTCGCATCATTTTATATCGTTCCATGCCTGGATTGCGATAGTGCATCAGCTCGACAATAAACACATAGATTGGGGTTTTCCATAGATTTTAGTTTAAGCAATATTTTTTCATAATAAAGGTACGATTGAGATAAGATGAACAGAGATGAATTTAAATAATAGAGTGTCGGTACCAGAGGCCGCAACACTATTTATTTATTTATTTATTTATTTATTTATTTATTTATTGGTGTTTAAGGTCACATACTTATGCACGATGGCTAGTCGTGACCGTGACAGTTTTACGGGTGAAGGAAGCCAGATTACCCGAAGAGAACCACCGAGCATCGACGAATAACTGTCAGCTCATCAACATTCTATTTCCGTTCCAGCTCCATACAGCGATTGAAGACATGTGCACCATCGGCATGCAGTACGCCTTAGTACACGGCGTCATCGTGCCCCAATGTAGGCAACCGGGATAAAGTGCCTTGCCCAAGGACACAACGCGGGTCGCCCCGGACGGGGATCGAACTCGGGACATCTAGCATAGAAGTCCAACAGTCTACCAATGAGCCACCGCGTTCCCGGCCGCAACACTGAGAGTGGGAGAGACGGGAAGAGGGACAGATTCCAAAACATCCACACACTTACTTCATTATTTCACCCATGTGTCTTGCATCGAAGGAGTATGCTTGTTTGCTTGTTTACTGGGGTTTAACGTCACTTTCAACGGCCAGGTAGCATCTTGTCGGATAGTTTAACAGTGGGGAAAGCCGGAGACCATGGAAATAACCGCCAACCAATGGCGAACAACTGTCACAATCTCCAACTTTCTAATCCGGCACAACAGAGTTAGTTGCATATAAAGGCAGAGCGACACCATGGCCAGCTTTTACTTTCTAATCAGTGGAAAAAACGGTCTAGTTATCTCCCCTGAAATTGTCGTTTTGGGAAATGGAAATTAGCGTAACGGAGATCGGAAAGTTTTACAATTCCTAAGGTTAAATAAAATGTTCAAAAGGTACATTATGAAAGCGCATGTTATCTGAAAGTTCAATGTATTTTCTTTATAATGATGGTCGAATGTTGCCAGTTTACCATCTGAGTTTTGTTCCCCTGTCACTCATAAAATGTACCATTTTCCCCACTGCAGTCATGCTAAAAATGTTTAAAAACAGTGTTTCCATGGACTTGTGGCCACCTATGCACGCTTTTCGGTTTGACAGATGACTGGGCAGCGCATCAATTCGAAAAATAGCATCCTGTGTCTACTGTCTGGCTGAAATATCTAACAGACCCAAGTCTCACGTTTGTTCCTTTGATGTCCAAAATTCTGTATGATCTGATTACTTTTCTCACACCACGACCGATTATCTGTGAATCAATAAGCTGATGGGTCCTGATAGTCGAGAAGGGGAGATAACCGTCCATCTTAACCAGTCAACTGAAGTGGTAAGCTGGGTATGGGTGCCAACACGATGAGGGCATGCAAAGGTGTCAACATACATGTAGCACTGTATTATATTTTATCACATAATCACCTCCAAATAACTCATTACGGAGATAGAGGACATGGAATGAGTGTTTTGGTCACACGATATTTATGAAACTTGTTTACGAATTTTCCGTTTTGCCTCGCCTTGGCGAGGCAAAACGAAAAATTCGTAGACGAGTTTCATAAATATCGTGTGACCAAAATACTGTTTTTCATATGACACCACAGACTCCACAGTTACCAAAAACACATCTTTTAGATAGAAAAGAAGGCTTAAAGAATGGAATTTCATCTTAAACGTCATACATTTGACTCTGACGGACGTCATACGTCATAAATCAACATAAGGTAAGTACAAGATCAGTAAGTTGATGTTTTGCAATAGAATTAATTTGACCAATCAGAAAGCGTTCTGTTGAAATTGACCAATCAAATCAGCTGAAGGTGTTAAGAAGCACTAATTAATATCTATTGAAAATATGAAACGACAATAAAGCGAGGAAACGGAGACGTCATATGATAACATATCGTTCACAACACGTCTAATATGGGAATGACGTCAGTAGTGGACGTCGATGTCGTGACGTTGTGATTGAGTTGGTTTCGGAAGTAGAATTGAATTCATTCTTTTTTATTTTCCATTGACTGTCTGCCTAATACAAATAGCAGACGGCATTATTTTGTATCATACATTTCCTGAATAACTAAATATTTTCATTTTTTGTTTTGAAAACATAGCTTATGACCCCTCATCGGAACGAGTTCGACGAGCTCGTTCCAGTGAGAGGTCATAAGTTATGTTTTTGAGGCAAATTGTTTTTAAAAAATAAAAATTTGGATGGCGGTTGCTGTGAAAATGTTAAATTACACATTAGAGGTATGTGATAAAAGAACCTCAAATTCGTCATGATTTGACACGAAATTTCTGAACCTCGTTCACTTGAATCGGTAAACTTCGGCTCATGTCGATTTTAGTGAACTCGGTACATAAATTTCATAATAAAATCGTGACTCGTTAGAGTTGAGCTAATACGGTTCACCAATTTATCGATTAACCAATGATCAACGTGGGGAGCGCGGTGGCTCAGTAGGTAGAGGTGCAGGCTGCAAGCCGAGAGGTCCTCGGTTCAAATCCCACCTGCGGCAACCGCGTTGTGTCCTTGGGCAAGACACTTCATCTCCATTGCCCGCGTGGGGGCACGATGACGCCGTGTACTAAGGCGTACTGCACGTCGATGGTACGCATGTCTTCAACCAATCAAACCCTGCCTGTGCTGCAGGGCGGAGTTACGATGTTGGGTAGCTGGCAGCTGCTCGTCGTTGCTCGGTGGTTCTCTCCGGGTACTCCCGCTTCCTCCACCCGTAAAACTGTCACGGTCATGATTAGCAATTGTGCATAAATATGTGACCTTAAACATCAATAAATAAATAAATAAATAATGATCAACGTCTTGATCGATCAAAAAAGTAATTTATTGATTGTTTTTGAACTACTGTATTATATGGGTTAACAACGGGACTAACTTGCTCCAAAACAGGCAAACATTGTCACACTGACTCACATCAATTATATAAGACAGAGTAAAGCTTGCAAGTTACGTGCTGAAAATACTAAATATAAAGGGTTAATGTTGTAAATCATCAACGGTACGGCAGTCATTCAGTTACCTATTAGAGCAAGTGCTTAATCTGTTAACCAGGGTTAATCCACGTGATTTATCGATAAAAAAAAAAATCTTTAACAGTTTCAGTTCTACATTGGAGATACCCCATGTGTAGAAATATAAACAAATTTTGTTGCATATGACAAATGAATTTTGTTTCTTCCATTGCAATCATCTTTGGGTTGGAATACTTAAGTGCACGCAAAACACTTTCTTAAGGGGTCGTCCAACCTAACTTTGGTCAATTGTCAGGACATTTTCTGCAAAGTCCAAAAATGTCAGAAAGAAATAACCCCAGCAAATTATATACCAACATGTTTGGAAAGAAACATAGAAGATGTGAAAATTGAAATTTGTCATTAAACTGCTGTTATGTTGCTGGGAACACTGCCTAAAAGTCTGCCATGGCATAAGTAAGAGAGTAATGTTGACAATGAAATATCTTAACCCTTTACCTAACGAATCGCCCGTATCCGCCCGCGTAATATGCAAATTAAGCAGTTGGAAAAATATTATTTTTCAAAAAATGTCAACAAAATCATATCATGTGACCCCTCGTTAGAACGAGCTCGATGAGCTCGTTCCAACGAGGGGTCACATGATATGGATTTGTTGAATTTTTTTGAAAAATTTAAAAAAAAGATATTTAAAATAATAAATTTTGATATCGTCTGCGTTGGGTAAAGGGTTAAATGACCAAACAGTCGTATTTTGCAGTTCCTCTAGCATAGACTTGTAGAAATCATTTTGTCATTCATGAATAAAATGAGCAGCAACACTAATTGAATTCCACGGTATCCACAATTCCCAAATGCTGCCATTTTGTTTTGTTTTAGTTTTGATGAAGAAAGTTCAGCAGGGGTCTATTCAATACAGTTCAGAGCAACAGGTATGGAGGTACAAGTGACTTCATGAATGAAAATTGAAGAATGCGCAATGTGAACATTTTTTAGTAATTATACCAGGGAGGGGGGGGGGGGGGGGGCACCAAAAATTTGCAAGACGTGACGTGGGGATGGGTGGGTGGGTCTCTTGAGTGCGCCAAAAGTGTGCATTTCCAACTTGTGCAATTTTTTAAATTTTTTAATTTTTAAAAATATATCAATATATCAGCTAATATATACCATCATTTGTGTTTCAAACCTTAAAGATGATGTTGAACATCACACTCTTAACATAAATACAACATCAGGAGGCTTTATATGTGAGAATATTGGGCTTAATCTGGGAAAATGTCACACGTTAGTAGGGGGTGGGTGTCTTGTTCGAAATGTAGAAAATGTGCAGACAATATTTTGGGAAAATTCTCTCTGATGCACTAAATTCAACCCAAGTTATTAATTAATTAATTAATTAATTAATTAATTAATTAATTAATTAATTAATTAATTAATTAATTAATTAATTAATTAATTTATTTATTGGTGTTTAACGACACTTTAACAACCAGGGTCATATCGTGTCGGTGACAGGCTTACGGGTGGAGGAAGCCAGAGTACCCGGAGAGAACCACCGAGCAACGACGAGCAGCTGTCAGCTCTTTAACATCATAACCCACGACTGTACTACACACTACACAGCGGACTGCGTCCTACACAGCACAGACAGGGTTAGATTGGCTGAAGACATGTGCACCTCGGCGTGCAGTACGTTTCAGCACACAGCGTCATCGTGCCCCCGCGTGGGCAATTGGGGTAAGTTTATTTTGGATTTTAATGGGAGAGTGGGGGTAGGTGTCTGAGAACGGTAGTAGAAAAAAATTTGCACGTAGTGGGTGGGTGGGTGTAAAAAGGAGCCGAATAAAAAATAGGACGTCACGCCTTTCAAATTTTTTGTGCCCCCCCCCCCCCCCCCTGATTATATCTCATAATTCTGTTAAAAATGGTTTAATATTCTTGTCAAATTCTCAAAAATGATTTCATTTATAAACTAAGGAGAAAAAAATTATCCAAATTAATTAAGGCTATTTTGTATCACCTGGAACATTTCTGGTGTTTAGTTATGACAACTGCCATTCCATGCTCGCCACAGTGAACAATGACAACAAAGACTGGGAAACCATCAAACTTAACAGTTCCACTTTAAGAAAATTTGAACTGCATTTTGGGAAAGGACAACACGGTCTGCATTTTTTTTATTGAAGATAGGTTCCATGGTCAACGGATATAGAGGATATCGAATGAGAGTTTTTCTCATATAATATTTGTGAAACGAGTCTAAGAATTTACCGTTTTGGCGAGCCCAAACGGAAAATTCGGACGAGTTTCATAAATATTATATGAGGAAAAACACTCATTTCATATTCTGTTTATCATATGACACACACACACACGCACAAATTAGCCGCTTAGTATGACTTTTTAACCCATCACCTAACTTGAGTTGCAGACGTCACTTGGAAAAAACATCCTCGTATAACTAAAATTTTTCAGTTTTTGCTTCCAAAACATAGGTTATGGCCTTTTTTGCTTCCAAAACATAGGTCATAACCTATGTTTTGGAAGCAAAAAGTGAAAATATAAAAAAGAATGAATGGCGTTTTTCTTGTAGGTAAAAGATTAATACAATATAACCCACCCTAAATGGGACAGATAACGTAAATTCTCCCTACTGAAATTATGCAAATGTCACCTAGTTGTATTTTGTTTAGCCAATCAAATTGTCCAGTTTTGAAATTGACCAATGAAAGCTCCCAATTCTAATTATGCAAATTATGAAAATGTGGCCTAGTTTTATTTTGTTCAGTCAATCAAATTGTCTAGTTTTGAAATTGACTAATGAAATTGACGGAAAGCTTTATTTATCACTGATTAATATGAAAACAAAATATCAAATATTTTAAAGTGAACAAAACGGACTAGTCATATGATAAATACGCATATCACGCGATATCTTCATCGGAAAACAATCGCGTAATTCTAAGAAATTCAAACAGGTGTAATGGCAACTGTGCAGTCTCCAAATAATAATAGTGTGTAGTTATTTAGGCGACCTTTCTCATTATTTGATTTTAGACGTCATTGTATATGAATGTTTTTTTGGCCCGATGACCTTGTGTAACAGTAAATATTTTCCCCCTGGAAATATTATCCTGGTCATAATATTTCCTAGGAAATTTTATCCTCCGGATAAAATCACCTAGGAAATAAGACGTTTGGGAAGAAAGTTCCTAAGAAATAATATCCTACCCCAGAAAAATTTATCCTATGCATTTTGTCAATGTAAATATTTACTGATGATATCAGGAAAACACAAATTTAACCAGCATAGCATTAGTACAATTTAAACCAGAAAAACAATTACTCAGAAAAATAAACCACCACCTTATTTTTGTGAAAGTAATTTTTGTCACAGTTTAATTTCCAATTAGAAAAGTTTGAAATTATTGTCAAGTCAGTAATACATGTGAACACTATCATCAAGTCTTTTAGTTTTGTTTCCCCATGGCCTAGGCACTTGTGGCGATACAATGTAAACATTTGGAACATTGTCATTTTCAAATGAAAGTTCTTCCGTTGTTTCAGTTGATGAATCGAATAAATCTTGTCTGACAGTTCCCGAAGGTGGAATATCGGAGTCTGTATCAGATTTGTCGTCTGTCTCAAAATACCTCTTAAAATTAGTTTGGTTATGGGGACCCAGTTCATTGCCCTTTTGATCTTCCAGCATGTAAAGTCCTTTCGATCTATAGCTTTGTATGATATATGGTCCTTTATACTTTATTTGTTGCAGAGTTCCCATGCCACATATTAAATTCCCCTCTTTTATCAGATATAATTTCTTCCATAACTCCAAAACGATGAATAAACTTCCTCAGTTGTTCAACAATTTCACATGAAGCTTTGGAATAAATTGGCACAGCTTCTGGCCAGTTAGAAAAATAATCTATAGCTGTCATTGCATTTTTGTAATTGTTCACAGATAGTGGGGATCCATCAGATGTCAAGAATGGTCTTATAAGATCAATCCCAATCTTGGACTACACCTTTGAAGGAACCCGTATAACTGTCATTTCACTGACTGTGGAAAGTGTTTTTTTTTATTAACAAACTGGCACTATGAACATGTTTTAACATAGTCTCTCACATCATTCATCATTGAGTTCCAGTAATATCTTGTTTTCAGCAAGTCATCTGTTTTATCTCTGCCCAAATGACAAGCAGTATTAATGTGGCATTGTTTTATAAGAACTAACTTTTTATCCTGAGTGATAACTTTCCTTTTCTGGTCTTTATTGATATAGAACATTTCATCCTCCTCAATTTTGAAATTTTTAGATTTAATCCTAAGTTACCTCTTCTGATTCTCCTTAAAAGATTGAGGATAAACTTTCTTTGGAAGATAATTCCAAAGAATTTCATATTCTTCCAAATTCATTTTTATCCACAAACTTAGACTGTAATTCCGATTCCAATACCAACAACACTGCTAACTAACTAACCTACGTTACCCTGAATAAAACTAAGTCACTTGCAAAAGGTTTACTCAGGCAGCATGCTGAACAATTCTCACCTTTTTATGCTGCGCAGTAATGTTTATGCTCAAATGTTTATAAACATTCTGTCTTTGTTTACATTTAAGAGAGAAAAATTTTCCTATTTACGGATATTTCCTAGGGTTATTTTATCCTGGGGGATAATATTTCCAGGGGATGAAATTTACTCTTACACTTGACCGAAAATAGCCTATAAACAAACTGACAACGAAAAGAAAGCCGGGAGTTTTGGAATTTACCCACATGCAGCTCTATCGCTGCATTTTGAAAAATTTTGATGTCCTAGCTTTGTTCTTGGATATCTGAAGCACATTTGACTACATTTGACTTTCAGGAACTATTGGTACCTGCTGTCCACTCTGTGAGTTGATTGAATATATTGTTCGTACTCTGTACATGAATTTATGGAATATCAGAGGCGGGAATTTCAAGGTAAACAAATTTCTCTTACTTTCATGTATATAGCACCTTAACGACGCAAAGGTTTGCGTTGCTAATTTATGAATAATAGTTTATGGTTACCACCCATTCCCACCGCCAAAAGATATTTCTTCATATCTTGTTGAAATCACCCTATATCTTAGATCATTGCGTGAACAAACCGCTATTTTTAACAAAATTTATCTTTTTTTATCATCAGCACTCATGCTTGGAACAATTGATTCGCAGACGTAAATAATATATTTTCTCCTCGCATTAGTCAGAAAAAATCGGGAATGAGAAACGGCAAGAAGAATGTTCCAATCACACAAAAATACCGACTTACTTTGTTCTGAATGCTTTATTGAAAAGAAAAAATAAAATGTAGTGGTGGCCTCTGTTGGAATCTATCCATTTCGTAATTGGCAGAGCTGTGAAAATAGAAACGTTCCGTGCTTTTCTTCTCGATGGATAGCTTGTTCCACACCAGGTATTCTCTCAAATATTCTGATTTCTATGACTAAATGTATGAAATGAATTTTCCACCATGGTACTTGTGTCGATGCGGCGCCAAGTCCAATTTTAGCAGTGAACATATCCATGTTGTTGTAGCTTCCAATTAAGTTCGCCATGTCTGACAAACTACAGGTATCTCCACTCAATTGCTTGCCCCGACTTTTTATTACCACAAAGGCTAATTATCTCTGATCATTTCAGAACCTTTTGAAAAGAGTACCTCATTTCTTCCCAAATAGCTCGAGGAAAACTTTATTTTCAGACAGAACGCGAGTATGAGGCTCTGGGCGCACAGTTGAAATAACTCTAGAAGATTTTTAGCATAGAAATTTCGTCTGTGATCGATCTTAACCCTTAGGTCATCGTACAGGCCCAAACTGCCATCTTTGTATTGCTTTGAAAAAGTACACTTGTATGCTTCCTGGAGATCTCAATCGCTAGGCTGCATTTAACTTGGCAGTGTTTTTTACATCATTGTTGGTTGCCTATACAGACAGCCAACTATGACAAAGAAAGACTATGAAATCCACCTGTGGACATGTACATGTATATACGGTAGTTATTATCGTAAAATTAATTTCAGGCTTTAAGAGTTAAAGCAAGGATATAAGATGTGTAGTGGGTGGTGGGCCCAGGTGGGGGTAGGATTGAGAGGACATTATACTCTCGTTATTCCGTAAAATTACAGTATACGTCATTTGATGATAGTTTGAGCGAGGAATCAGCCTGTCACTGAAAAACCTGAACCACTGTATATTACCTCGTGGGAGATTCAGGGGCGGACTGGATCAAAAAACGTTGCCGGGAAACGAAACAAGGGGATCCGGGCCCGAACAAAATTTTGATTTTTCGAATCGAAAGAACGCTGCATCCTTGCTTCTGAACAATCAATGACAGTCACATAGAAGGCATTTTCAATGGCATTTTTGTGTCATCTTTGTCGCCTATTTGGCAAAAATGGTTGCACTAAAGGGGGCCCTGGACTCATTAGTCGACCATAGTTCAGCTCAATGGGAGAAAATTTTGATTTTTCGTACTGAAGACGATGTTTGAATCTGACCGATCAATGGCAGTCCACATAGAGGGCATTTTGACAAACCAACAGTCTATACAACCAGATCCGTTTCGCCTTTTGGTGATTTTCACGAAATTTTATGCGTCAAGATGTGTTGGGTTGTGTAAATGTTGGGCCCTGGGCGGCTCCCAATAGGGAGGGGCACCGAGAAATTTCCCGGTGGACCATACGGCCAGTCCGCCTCTGGGTGATTACTCTTTTATTAAGATAAGCTAACAAGGAAATGTTTTGATAAGAATCAGATTAAATGGCTAAACTATGTTAATTCGGCTGATCCGTAACAAAAAGCTATGATTATACCTGTTGCCTATAGATAAGTTGACAGGAGTGAATTGTGTCCCGCCTCGGTCGCCAGACAGCCAGTGCCGGATTAAGGCATGGACTTTATGGGCTGCATCCCAAAGGCCTCCACCAGCTGAGGGCCTCCTCAGTGAAATTAATTTACTGTGAAAACTGAAAAGTTACTTCATTTGCGAATGCGGAATGAAAGTATAAGTATGCTGAATTATTCTTTAAAAAGAGCTCAATTAATATACTGTTTAATATACTGGGATTTTTTTCTTGCCTATTATTCCAACTCGTTGGCACTGGCAATCATGATTACAATGAGACGATCTCATACTCGATTAGGCTCTGTAATAGAAATTGCTCACTCCATCGAAACTTTCTTTCTTCAACTTTCGTCATTGCTTTGTGGTTGTGCTTGTACCAAAGACAAAAGTGCTGATAGTGCATTGTTCTGTGATGTAATTTGAATTTACGTTATCCTTTTCACTATTAATTATCACTGGGGGCATCACAGTATTTGTAGCCCAGGGGCCAACAAAATCGTAATCCGACCCTGCAGACAGCGATTTTATCTAAAACAATGCACTAAAATAATAACTACCGAAACTATATTTTTGGGGCCATACGCTGTATTTTTGCTGCCAAACGAATTTTTTGGTGCAGTTGGCACCATTGTTATCAGACAGCGTCAACACTGCTTTCATTTTTTCATCAACGCAGTACCGAGGTATACTACTTGTAGCTTGCCCGTTTGCCCTTCCGTCGAATCGAATGCCCATTACACTTTCGCTTTCGTCCTATAGGCAATAACATTTGAACAACTGCTTGGGATCAAAAGACTTTTTGGTATTCCGTTATACTATATAATATCTTAATCAAGTAAGGTGTGTGACCAGGAAATTCTATAAAACGTGTACAATTGTATTTTCTAGAATTATATTTTCCACCTATTAATATAACTGACAAAAAAGAATCATTAGCATTTTAAAAGATATGGCAATTTGCCAACTGGCAAATTGCCAGATCTTTGAAAATGCTAATGATTCATTTTAGTCCATTTGAAGTCATAACTGGAAAATACAATTCTAGAAAATACAATTGCGAAAGTTCTAAAGTATTGGCCCCAGGTATCTAATATTAGGTTGGAGATCTATTGTGGGCGCAAGCATTTTTTCGAGTGATGCAGGCATACCACGACGAACGAAGACTTGAGTTGGTGAAAGGTATGGAAGCGGTGTCCCTATCGCGTTGGTAGTGCGGGGTGTATATCTTTCAAAAATCTTTCCCTCGGAGAAATGTTGGGGAAATGTGTCATTTGGAGACGCTGTAATTTTCACAAAGCGTGATATATCACCTGTAATTTCATTAGTTAACGCCCAAAACACAGTTCAGGATTTGGAGAACCATCTTCCCCCACCACCACCCCATGGCCCTAGGTAACTTCCGATTTAGAATAATTTTCAAAATTTTCAAAAAATGGCTTCTAAAAATTCGATAGATGTTTTGTTTCCGCCCAAGAACCTTTCAACGACTTTTTAGAATCTATTGCCTTTTTGGCATGCTCTTACAATCTTTCAGTATTCGGACGTGTTTTTAATTCTTTTCATTCAAAATAGATCTATAATTTCTGTAAATTTTTGTTTCCCTCTATTAATGTTTGAAAGATCATTCTAAACGAAAATTGACTTTCGCATGTATTTATATACTTCATGATATCTAGGTCAAGTAGGGGGCGCGGTGGCTCAGTAGGTAGAGGTGCAGGCTGCAAGCCGAGAGGTCTTCGGTTCGAATCCCACCTGCGGCAACCGCGTTGTGTCCTTGGGCAAGACACTTCACCCCCATTGCCCATGTGGGGGCACGATGACGCCGTGTACTAAGGCGTATTGCACGTCGATGGTACGCATATCTTCAACCAATCTAACCCTGCCTGTGCTGCACTGAGAAGTTACGATGTTGGGGAGCTGGCAGCTGCTAGTCGTTGCTCGGTGATTCTCTCCGGGTACTCCCTCCGGCTTCCTCCACCCGTAAAACTGTCACGGTCATGATTAGCCATTGCGCATAAATATGTGACCTTAAACATCAATAAATAAATAAATATATCTAGGTCAAGTTCGATTTTGAATTATTTCCTATTTTGTTTTAGACTTTCTGCCCAAGATGGCATTTGGAATTTTCAGATATATTCGTTTCTGCCATATAAATCTGGAACGACTGTGACGTTTCGGAATAAATTGATTTTGATATTTTATTTATTATTTATTTATTTATTGATGTTTAAGGTCACATATACTATTAAAAAAAAGTAGGGGCTATCCAAACTAATGTTGATATTTTCGGAAAATGGTATTGGATACGCGTGATTGGACATATCAATATGTTTCCAAGTTTAGTGTGGATCATGAATGTCACCGGCCCACGAAAACTTCGTGCAGGTTGATCGAAAGAGCGCCGCGTTAATGTCTGTGGGGTACGTTTTGAAATTTTCATTTGTACTGGGCGGGCGTTTTCGGAGGTCTCATCGTTCTTTTCTTGGTCCAAACTCGTTCATCAATAGTTTCTGGTCGAAACGTAACTTTTGAGGTATGCGAAGACTCACACGTGACGAACGGTTACGTGCCGTTGGCATGTTGGAAGCTGTCAACAGACAGGCTGCAGTGGTTCAAATTCTCAACGTTTCTCAATCAGTGATTAGCAGATTGTGGTCACGCTATCGACAGACAGGCAATGTTGATGACAGAGGTCGGTCAGGTCGTCCAAGGGCGACAACTGCTGACCAGTATCATTTCATCCGAACCACAGCATTACGGAACCGTCATCAAAGAAATTGGACAGCAGCTGCATCGAGCGACAAATGTGCGAGTCAGTGGTCAAACTATGCGAAATCGCATACACAGCTGGAATTTGTACGCTCGACGACCTCGAATAATCCACGTTTGACTGAACGTCACATCGCAGCCAGGCGTAATTGGTGTGGAGCACGACAGCGCTGGGACAATCGTCGGTGAAGCAACGTCATGTTTTGCGATGAATCGAGGTTCACTCTTGACTTCCAAGACAGGCGAAACAGAATGTGGCGGCGGCGGAACGAACGATACCATGACGTAACCGTTAGGAAGCACGGTCGTTTTGGTGGTGGATCGGTTGCGGTGTGGGGAGGCATATCCATGACAAGCAGAACAGCATTACATGTCATCCAAGGGCGTGTCACAGGACAGTACTGCCGTGACAACATGTTAGCAGCCCATGAGGTACCATTTGCGCGACGTCACGGCCGTCGATTCATTTTCCAAGATGACAATGCAAGAGTACACAGGGCCCGTGTCGCTACAGAGTTTCCCCAGAAGCAGAGCATCACTACACTACCTTGGCCTGCACTAAATCCAGACCTTTCACAAATCGAGCACGTCTGGAATATGCATGGCAGGCGCCTCCGACAACGCCAACAGCCAACCTTCCAATGTCCGGGAGGTCGCCGCTGCACTGCAGGAAGAATGGAATAACATCAGCCAAGCTGATATTGGACGTTTGATGAGGAGTATGCCACGTTGGATCCGCGTTTGTCTCGAGAACCGAGGAGGGCGTGTTACAACCAGTAGTGTATAAATTTACCAGTAACGTCGAAATCGACCAGTAATATCGAAAAAATTAACCAGTAATGTCGAAATCAACCAATAATGTCGAAAAAATCGACCAGTAATGTAAAAATCCGTAATGTCGAAAAATTAACCAGTAGTGTCAAAAAGTGACGACCAAAATGACGATTTTTCGCAAAAATTTCAATATTTTTTCGGGTTGCTTAAATTGTACTTTTGCCTATATTTATCGACTTTTAACCATTTTCGCGCAAGTTTAAACACATTTACCCCAGTAAATATGGAATTTTATGTTTAACAATTATTTCCCTCTTTCATATGCACAACATATCCCATCATAATTGCTCTCTCTCTCTCTCTCTCTCTCTCTCTCTCCTCTTTCTCTCTGTCTATCTCCCCTCTCTTTCTATCCCATGTCCCTCTGCCTTTCCCCCTCTCTCTCTCCATCATTCTTTCTCTCTCTATCCCCCTCTCCCTCTGTCTTTGCCCAGCTCTCTTTCCCCATCTCTCTCTCTCTCTCTCTCTCTCTCTCTCACACACACTCTGCCTTTGTCCTCTCTATCTATCTATCTATCTATCTGTCTGTCTGTCTGTCTGTCTGTCTGTCTGTCTGTCTGTCTGTCTGTCTGTCTGTCTGTCTGTCTGCCTGCCTGTCTGTCTGTCTGTCTGTCCGTCCGTCCGTCCGTCCGTCCGTCCGTCCGTCCGTCCGTCCGTCCGTCCGTCCGTCCGTCCGTCTGTCTGTGCCCCTCTCTCTCTATCCCCTGTCCCTCTGCCTTTGCCCCTACCTCTATCTCTCCTTCTCTCTCTCCCCTTCTTTCTCTCTCTATCGCTCTCTCTCTCTATCCCCTTTTCCCTCTGTATTTGTCCAACTCTCTCTCTCTCTCTCTCTCTCTCTCTCTCTGGATAGATAATGAATTGATACGACGCTGAAATATTTAGTCTAGTATTTAGCGCTCGCACAGACAGACATACAGCCACACATGTAGGCTGGCAAGTGTGTAGGCAGGCAGGTTAGCAGCATCCAGGCAGACGGACAGAAATCCAGACAGACAGATAGCAATGTGGCGTGTGAAAAATAACCCCTAGACGCGCATTGACAACTGAATGACGGAAAGACAGGCAGACCTACATACAAAGATTGAATGGTTGGTTGATTGATTGATTGATTTCGTTTACGACACTTAGTTTAAAGCACGCGCACCATACACGTGTCATTTCGGCATGTGGCTTGGCACACGAAGTCAACGTGCACCTGGGATAAAGTGTCATTCCCAAGGACACAACTTAACTGACCTCGTCAGGTATAGAACCCGGATATTCAACAAATTGAATTGCGAGGCAATTTCTCGATTGAGCTAATAGTGCTCCCCACGTACATGCGGGTACATGCGGGTGACGCATACTGACTAATTGATGGATGTAGGTAAAATGACAGGTAGCAAATTGGTAGAACTAGATGATAGACATGTAGCAAATATCGGGTAGTGACTGACATTATAATAGTCAGTCATTAAAGCACACGACCAGGGGTGTCATCGGGGGGGGGGGGGGGGGGGGGGGTGGCTATACCCCCCTCCCCCGTCGGCAAGTGTTAGTGCTCCTCATTTTGGTCGTCACTTTTTGACACAACTGGTTAATTTTTCGACATTACGGATTTTTACATCACTGGTCGATTTTTTCGACATTACTGGTTGATTTCGACATTACTGACTAATTTTTTCGACATTACTGGTCGATTTCGACATTACTGGTAAATTTATATACTACTGGTTGTAACAAGGGCGTACAAGGTATTGAGGTCTTGGACTGAATACGGTAAATGCTCTGACTGACCGTCCATGTCTTTTACAGCTCAGTGCACTGAAATCATTCACCAGATGTCACAGTGCTATGCTTTTTGATGAAAATATAAATATATTTCTTCATATATCTCACTTTTTGAATAGTATATTTCTGAACAATGGCTAATCATGACCATGACAGTTTTACGGGGGGGGGGGGGGGGGGGGGGAAGTCAGAGTACCCGGAGAGAACCATCGAGCAACGGCGAGTAACTGTCAGCTCCACAACATACTAACTCCACACAAGCAGGGTTAGCATTGGTTGAAGACAAGTGCACCATCGACGTGCAGTACGCCCTAGTACACAACTCCACCGTGTCCAAACGTAGGCAATTGGGGTGAAGTATCTTGCCCAACGACACAACGCGGTTACCACAGGTGGGATTCGAACCGAGAACCTCACGGCCTGCAGCCTGCACCTCTACCTACTGAACCACCGCGCCCCCAATTGATTTTGATATATTTTATAACTATACAGTATTTTGATCAAGTTCGATTTTGTCCTATTTCGACTTTTTTCATATTTTTCAACCCAAATGTTCAAAATTTTGAACATGTTTGGTTTTCGTCCAAAAACTTTCCAAAGACAGCTCAGAAGGAAGTGTGTTTTTACGTTTGTTATAACTGACCAATATCGAGGTCGAGTTAGATTTTGAACTGTTCACAGTTTTTCAGAATTTTGGACAAGAAAGAAATTTGAAATTATGGTTTATTTTCGATTCAGTCCAACTTTTGGATGAGTAGCCAGAAAAAAATTATTTTTTCCTCAAACAATATCCATCAGGTGTCTTGGAATGTTCGTGGGGGTGGGGCGGACGGTAGGGTGGATTGTTTTAACCTTTTACCAACACACACGATTTCATTCAGCATTTTAATTATTTTTTTTATATTTGTGACCTGTGACAGCGTTAGGATGATGAGATCAGCCTCTATTCGAGACTAATCATGATCTCATCCACTGGAAAATTACTAGTTTGGGGATAATCGTAGTGAACACTATATATCCACCTGGAACTTAATTAAGCACCCCGTTTTTTCCCAGTGGGAAACTGATATTACTTCCATGTTATCTTTAACATGGCCAAAAGTGACTGTTTGCGGAATCTATGGTCTATTGACAAATGAAGGACAACTCAAAGATGAAAATATGCAATATTTTAATGGAGCCAATTACACATATTTTTGATGGAAAAATGTTCTCTCGCCAAGTATGGTGCTGGAACGTTCCATTATGAAACAATGCCGGTAATTATTGACAAAATGTAACTTGTGATCTCCTGAACACAATAACAGTATCTGACGTCAGTAGCGAGTGTATCCTCCACGTGCCCAGATGACAGCCTGAACACCCCCCCCCCCTCCCAATGCTACCAGTGAGCCTTCTGATACGGTCCAGAGGCAACTGCTGCCACGTCTCAAGCAATGCAGTTTCCAAATCGGCCAAATTCTGTACAGGTGGATCCTTTGCACACGATGCGGAAAATCCCAGATGTGTTCCAAGGGATTCAAATCGGGGCTCATTGCTGGCCAAGGTAGTGTTGTAATAGTGTTGTTCCGAAGGAATGCCCTCACAGCATGTGAACAATGAGGCCTTGCATTGTCGTCCATGAATACAGAACGAGTAGCCAACGGGTGATTGTCAAAATGAAGCACGACAATCGGATTGAGAATGTCTCGGATGCACTAATGACCATTGAGATTCTCACGTACAGTCACCATATCAAGTTTTCAATCATGAGAGATGCATCCCCAGATCATTACTGATCATCCACCATACGGAACAGTAGGTCTGATGTTCCTGGGCACGTAAGCCGTATTTCAATGACACCACACTTTCATGCGACCAGTTGTGACGTGAAGCAGGAACCTGACCTGTCTGACCAATGGACATGCCCTGAGATTCCAATGTTGTCGTGCCATACACCACTCCAAACGTCGTCTTTGATGCTGATCGGACAGAGCTGGACGCTTGATGACCCTCCGGACCTCAAACCCAGGGCTTTGAGATGGTTTCCTGACAGTTCTGTTGCACAAACGCCTGTTGGGGGTGGGGTGGGGGGGGGGGGGGGGGTGGAGCAAGGCGTTTGAAAACCCCACTTGAAGCAAAGGGTTCACGCCTATCGAGGCCTGCCAGACTCCGATTTCCCCGAGGAAAGGCCTTTCGGGGTTGTTCAGGCCTTGGTCGGTCCAAAACATCGTTGGTTTGTTGATTTTTGGGGACAAGTCTGCTGATGACAGAATAACTACAGCCAAGTTGCCTTCCATTAGCTTTGAATGAGATTCCTGTTGCATGCATGCCAACGATTTGCCATCTTAGTGCCCCTGAAGTGTCCTCCTTGCCATGTCAACATTTATTGATAAAAGAAGTGACAAATTTTCTTGTTTTATACCCAGATATTGCATGTCGATGATAGTGTTTTTGTGACATTTGTGGGAAGCATGCTTCACGTGGACGAGGGGATGTTACTGAAAAACCTGTATGACTGTACAGTACGGCTGTCGTGGATTGGTCACTATCTACGGTGGGCAATATTTCCACAGACGCAATAATATTGGATTCCAAGCACAAATTATATGACTAATTATCAAAAATTTAATTAATGAAGTACCAGTTTGTACCCGGTGCTTCATTAAAATATTTCTGATGACGAATTTTTATTAGCTCGTAGGCGCATGCGTGGACATAACTGCCCAAACGTGGATTATGACCAGTCCACGTCGACTGTACTGTAGAAGACAGAAGAATGTTGTCACTGAACGATGCAGGCCGATGGATCACGACAACGATTCAGGTCGATGGATAACGGGGTCGAGTAATGCCGCAGCACTAGAGGCAATAATGGATGAGCTTGGGAAGCTGAGTATAAAGGACAAGATGGACTTAATGAAACTGTGCTATCTCAACTATTTGGTAAATTTCCCAGACAGCCGATGGTGTAAATTAATGTTCCAGAATATTTGGAATTCAAACCTAAAGACAGGGTGGATAGACAAGGTTAGGGAGTTAATGAAGAACTATTCAATAGAGATCTCAGACTTTGAAGTAGGCACACGCCAGGTTAAAGAATATCGTTCGAGAAAGAGTCATGGCGGATTGTAACATGAATTGGCGAGAAGGGGTCAAAGCAAAGCGGTCTTTAGGTGGCCTGTGTCATAAAGAGAAGCCATGTTCTGAAGAGTACCTTGATGGCACCTTTGGGTGGGGTGGGGGTCACTGTTGTTCAAGATGAGGTCGCAGTCGTTGGAGCTTAGGAGAAAAACTGGGGAAAAGGAATGCCAAATGTGTAATCGAGGCGAAGTGGAAACCCTGGTAACACTTTCTATCAGAATGTCCAAAATACCAGTCCAACAGAATAAGATTCACCGGGAGTATGACGGGGAAGTGGGATGAGAAAATGAAGGACATGTGGTTGGTAGGTGACACAAAGGAGGGGGTTAGTATGCTTATTGGAGAGATTGGGAAGTATGCGGTACGAGATATCATTAACCCTTTACCCTATGAATCGGCCGCATCCGCCTGCGTAATATGCAAATTCAGCAGTTGAAAAAATATTATTTTTCAACAAAATGCAACAAAACCATATCATGTGACCCCTCGTTGGAGCGAGCTCGTCAAGTTCGTTCCAACGAGGGGTCACATGATATGGTTTTGTTGAAATTTTTTGAAAAATTGGAAAAAATTATATTTAAAATAAAAAAATTGATATCGTCTGCGTTGGGTAAAGGGTTAAGCAGTTCGTCTACGAGTGTTATGGGGATAAAGAGGCATTTGGAAACACAGGACTTTCAAGGCCTTCTCATCCGAAAACTGCGACAAATCAGCGGCCGGCCAAAGGGTTATTACTATTATATCATGGAAGTGTTTTTATTTCATTTCTCGTTTCCCGAGTCACAATCAACACCTTTTCCGCAGTAGTATACTACATCTCTTTCCAATTCCCGAATGTTATTAAATGTTCGTGCTTTACCGTTTTCATTTATGTGTTTAACTCTTTACCATATCATGTAACCCCCATTGGAATGATATGGTTTTCTTGCACTTTTTTGAAACTTAACTTTTTATTCAACTGCTCAATTTGTAAATTACTCGGGCGGATGTGCCCAATTTTCTGGACAAGGGGTTAATGCTCTGAAAAATAGTCGGACCGCGTGATAATGGTTTATTAATTAAGATCGCACGAGGATAACTCATCAACTCATGTAATCTTGTCCAAAAAGAATTCCCGTTTGCTGAACATTATGACAAGAGTTCCGCCAGGGTATCTGCATTGTGTCCTTGGACAAGGCATTTAATCACAATTGCCCACGTGGGGCACAATGGCGCTGTATACTAAGGCGTACTGCACGTTTTCTTCAACCAATTATAATCCTGCTTGTTCGGAGTTAGTACGTTGAGGAGTCTGAGAGTTGCTCGCCGCTGCTCGGTGATTCTCGCCGGGTACCCCGGTGTAACAGGAATGGAAGTCCGTAGGAAAATTAGTCCCTCTGGACTATTATTCCGCGGAATTATAGTCCTAGGTCTAACATTTCTAGGAATAGTAGTCCGGCGGACTACTATTCCTAGAAATGTTAGACCGAGAACTATAATTCCGCGGAATAATAGTCCAGATGGACTAACGTTCCTACGGACTTCCATTCCTTTTACACCGGCTTTCTCCATCCGTAAAACTGTCCGACATGAGGTGACCCTGGCAGCCTGGCTTTTGAAAGGGTCGATAAAACCCCAATATAAAATAAAATAAACGACAAGAGTTCAAATACGCAATAGAACTTGGATGAATTTCGTATGTTTCAGAATTAACACTGGTAAAAACACGTTCAAAGTGATGATTCTAAAATTCTCTGTAGTTCTTGGGGAAAAAGCAACGTGAACTTGTAATAAGTACACAACTCGAGAGAAAAAATGGGTGCGTATGTGTGCGTATCACTTGGAAGTGTGGGCACAAATAAGAGATGCTTGCAAATGAGAAAATGTACTGAGCAAATACAAACAATAAGACAGATCGTCCCTTGGGTGCAACAATGATCCATCTGCAATGCTTTAGCATTGCAGATGGCGCTTTGTTGCACTCAAGGGGAAAGATACATATAAAATATGGCCGCTCACTGGAACGAGGTCCATAAGGTAGGTTTTTGAGACAAAAAATGACAAAATAATAAAATATAAATGACATATTTTGGTGAAAACCGTTGGTCGTTTTTAGCTGTTGCGAAGTGTAACTGATTAAAAGAATGGCTGTACAAAACAAATCGATTTTGTACACTTGGAAATCTTCTCTTTTCAACCCCAAAACTTGTTATAATTATTAATTCATCTTGAGAAAGCTTATATTTGGACAGTTATGTCTTGTAATTAGTAATCTTTTACAGATTTCTCAATGAAAACCGCGTCCAGTTAGTATTTATTTCTTTGTGGAGTAATCATCAATACGATCTCATCTTGTCAGTTAGGACAGTGACCACTCAACAGATGAACAAAGTAAATATTTACTTATTTTATGATTTTAACCCATGATCATCTAAATCCAAACATTATTATTACTAATTATTTCAAAAGGGCTTAATATTCTAAAAGTGGTTAATTTGTGTGCAGATTGTTATTTCAAAAGTGTTGACCTTAAAGTTTGTTTAAAAATGGCTGAGGGTACTTCGAAGTTAGTTCTATTGGAAAGAGGTAGATTATATTTTCGAAAGATGCGAATTATTGAAAAAAAACGAGTGTCATTTCAAATCTGGTTACCGCACCTGTCAATCAATTCAAGGAATGTATTTTTTTCCAAGAATTTAACTCTTTGTTTGCTGTGGGAGGATTTTCCTGCCAGTACAAAACTACTTTGTTTCATATTATAAATATAAAAATATAATTTTGGCCCCTGTTAACAAAATATACCCGTATAAATAGAAATATTTCACTTATCAATGTTGTGTCAATTATGTTCTTCTTGATTGACGGGCAGTACTTAAACCGTGCCATATTTGTTTCTTCTAAATCTAATCTCCGCCCAGTTTGGTAGCCACAATAATATTATCAGATTAGTACGGAGGGGTCGAGATACCCACTATCACATTCACCATTAGCCATCTTTATGAATCTGGAAACTCATCCATCTAAAGAGATAAATTAATTGCGTATGTCGTCAGGTCTAAAGTTACTGATCTACTTACAACTACCCAGAGATCCCTTTTTATCCCCCACTATACGTGAAACATACGCGTGTCCCGGGTGAGACAGCAGGGTGGGATATTTCTATCCCACACACCCCATGTGACATACTCATTTGCATAGTTTATTAGGTCGCCGGAACTATTTCATCATCGTCTGCACAATTGAAAATAAACAAAGTTTGGTAGACAGCCAATCTAGCTGTGTCATCTCCCAGCGGTATAGATTAACCCTTTAAACCTTTACCCAACGTAACGGCCAAAACCGGCCAGCGCTATTCTCAAAAATCGCCAATTAATTTTCCTTATTTTTTCATTTTTTGTCTCAAAAACATAGGTTATGACCCCTCGTTGGAACGAGCTCAACGAGCTCGTTCCAACGAGGGGTCATAACCTATGTTTTTGAGACAAAAAATGAAAAAAATTAGTTATTCAAGAATTTCTTTGGCAAGTGTCGTCTGCTTTTCATGTTAGGTAAAGGGTTAAAACTTTTGTACGTCTTATGACGTACGAAATACAACAGCGCGTTGATACTTTGTGGTCATTTGTTTTGTTATTATTTTTCGATTTTTAAAAATTTTAACCTCAATTCCTATTTTCTCTCGAATGGTGCTCAGCGCCAGCCGTTGAGCCAAATGTAATAGCAGCTTAAAATACTAATATAGTCCTGCTGTCAAGACTTCTTAACTGGTTGAGCTCTAGAAGTCACTATCAGAGCTTTCAAAAAATGAGGATACCAGAGCAAAAGCTAACACGTTCCTTGCTTATATTTCATATTCAGTCAAGCACAAATAAATATTTTGTTTATATAAATTTGTTTTAAATCATTAAAATCATTGGTGAAAAAATCCATTCCATTTACAGGGAGACAATCTGTGCTGGGCAGGAATATCCACCAGCCGCATGCAAAGAGTTAAATGCAGATGAAGTGATAATGACATGCTAATCAGGAAAATACTAAATGTCGTGATGCATTTTACAATTTTCAATAACGTTCGCAGTGGAATTGAATTCGAGTCGGCGGTGATGCGTCGTCAAAAACGAACACGGATCAAATTCGAATTAGGGAATTGTATTTCTTCCTTGGTTTGGGGTGGGGGCAGGGAGGCAGCCAACTAAGCTATGCACAAACTACTCGGCAATTTTGTTTTAAACATTATACGTCATGTTACCCCATTAAAGCACCATAAATTGCAAACAAATATGAAAATGCAGGTCAAACTATATAAACTATATCATATGAAAGACAACCTCGAAATGAATTCAGAGCGACGATGGAGCGTCCGTATAAATATAATTAAGCTATAGTATAATGTATTCCTATACGTGCACACAGTTAAAATATACGTATAGATATCACATAAGATCTGTGTGTAGACTCAAACAATGTGAGTTGAGGTCGTGAGTCAACTGACTTCGACGCGACAATGCTGTGTCCATATATACCAAATCAAGATTTGACGGATTTCAGACGAATGTTATTTAATTGAATTCGACGCGACGGTAGTGCGATGTTTGTAACAGGCTTGCAGTTAAAACTAGAAGTCCTGTCATGAAATGCGCACAAATAACACGTTGATGTGCGCGTTAATGTACGCGTTATGGCCCAAGTAAAGCTATCAAATTTTGTACATATGGCCTGTGCACAAGCAATGTTTCAGCCAATGGACCTCCGGGTAACCCGGAGGTCCATTGGCAGAAACATTGCATGCGTCTGCTATGAGTAACCAGGAGAACCTGCCGCGCTTTGGATGCCATTCGATGTGGCAATTGTGCGCAATTCCAACGCGCAATTAAGCCTAGATAAACGCACTATTCGTGACAGGACTTCTAGTTTTAACTGTAAGGGTTAAACAAACAGGAAGTGTTGATGGCTCACTGGTGTAACCAGAGCTGTCCATATATATTGTGAAATATATATGTATTAATTATTCTTATTAATTAATTATTTATTCAATTACAGCTATGGGTGTGTAATTTGCACTGTTTGGCCATGGGTTAAACATATCTGCAGCGATGTTTAATCAATGACCAACTACCTCACGACAGTTCACTGCATGTGCATGATTTTGTGAACGAGCACTCACCATTCCCGCCTAACTAACACTCCTTGTCATAACCGTTTTGCGTCTGTCATCTCTACAACTGATTGACCAAGTTTGTTGGTGAAAGTATTCTAATTTAATGTATTCACTTATCTGCGAAGATTTGTAAAATTTATATACTGTGCATATCTGGTGAGTTTCCATTTCTACTGCATTTGGGTCGATTTTCGATTTCGTCGTGTTCCGCGATTCATATTTATATTTCGATACATATCGATTTCTTTCACATTCTGTCATTTTATTATTAGGTGCAATATTCTGAAAACTCATGCTTGTTGTATATTTATTTTATAGGTTTTAATAACCATGTAAATAAAGAGATTATTGGATACAATGTGATAAAGTGTTATTGGACCCTGAACTCCTAATTTATTGATTTGTGGAGATCACCCGGGTTACACTTGTTAATGCATTGGATTTAGAATCAATGTTACGTAATAATAATAACACTTTGGCCGGCCGCTGATTTGTCGCGGATCTCGTATGAGAAGGCCTTGGTTACACCTGTACTACCACCAACTGCCTCCCTATTCCCACGCTTCTTCTCTCCTCCCAATACTTGGAGACGAACTGCTTGATGGCATCCCTTGCCCCATTCTTCCCAATCTCTCCGATTAACATATTAACCCTCTCTTTTGAGTCGCCCCCTAACCACATGTCCTTCATTCTCCCATCCCACTTCCCCATTATACTCCTCGTGAATCTTGTTCTTTTAGACTGGTATTTTGGGCATTCTAGAAGAAAGTGTTCCAGGGTCTCCACCACGCCCAAATTACACATCTGGCACTCCTTTTCACTGTTTTTCTCAATTTTTCCCCTCAGCCCCAGGGACCGCGACCTCAGCTTGAACAACAATGACCCTCCAAAGGTGCCATCAAGGTACTCTTCAAAACCAGGCTTCTCTTTATCACGCATGCCACCCAAAGATCTCTTTGATTTGACCCCCTCTCGCCAATTACGGTTACAATCCTCCATGAACCTTTCTTTGACGATCTTTTTACCCTGGTTTGCCCCAACGTCAAGGTCGGAGATTTCCAATGAGTAGTTTTCTACTAGCTCCCTCACTTGGACCATCCACCCCGTCTTGATATTTGAGTTGAAAGTTCTCAGGGACATTACTTTACACCATCGGCTTTTGGGGAGATTTACCAAATAATTAAGATAACTGAGTTTCAATAGGTCTATCATGTCCTTGATCCTCATCCACCCAAGCTCACCCCTGATTGCTTCTAGCACTGTGGCATTACTCGACCCTGTTATCCATCGGCCTGCATCGTTCTGCAGAATTTCTAAGCTCTTAACAGCCGTCTGGTTTAGGGGTACCACTTCCGTACCGTATGTTATACTTGGCAGACTCACCATTTCCCAAATGGTTTTCCCCACGAAAACCTTATTGAAACTGTTTCTCCCTATAAGTTTCATTTGGGTAAGGATTCGCCTCCCCTTCAGAATCAATTTATTTGTGTGGTTTCGGTAGGTGCCTCTTCCTGTGATGTTTATATTTACCCCCAGGTACTCATAGTCACTAGTCTCTCCTACACTAAGAAGTCTGCTGCTACCTTCCGGAATGCAGAACTCCCCCACTCTCCACCTTCGAATGGGGTCCACTTTGCGGCCCACAGGTATAACTTTGCTCTTGCTTTCATTAAGTTCGAGTCTCCATTTGCTCCCATATTTCCCAACAATTCCCAGCATCTTCGCTAGCTCCTCTTCGCTTTCTGACACTAACACCATATCGTCTGCAAAAAATAGCCCTGGGATCTTCAAGTCACCAACTGCAACCCCCTCGACGCCATGCAGGAGTTCATCTCCTAAACCTTTGATGTACAATGAAAAAATAATTGGCGAAAGGATACACCCCTGTTTTAGGCCTATCTCCATAGGCACACGTTTTGTTGTAATGTTTCCCAGGCTAAGTTCACTCTGTACACCTTTATATAATGCTTTCATAATCCCAACAAACTCGCCTCCCAAGCCCAGAGCCTCCAGCTTGCGCCACATACCCTCCCTCCATACTCTATCGTATGCCTTTTTAACATCCAAAAAGGCCATAAACATCTTTTTCTTTTTTTCTTTCGCGGATTCTATCATTTGGGATAGCGTGAAAAGATGGTCAGTGACTCACCTTCCCTTCCTGAAGCCATTCTGGGTTTCTCCTCAAAAAAATATTCTCTTCAATCACCTCCTCTAATCTCCCATACAGGACTTTACAAAAGACTTTTCCAATGTTGCTGCTGACAGAGATCCCTCGATAGTTATCCAAGACGTCTTCCCCCCCCCCCCCCCCTTTTTGTGAATAAAGGTCACTTTACTTTCCCTCCACTCCTTTGCGACCTCTTGTTTTTCTATGGCTAAATTGAATAGGGCAGTTAGGCTTTCCAAGAGTTCCTGTTCCCCTTGTTTGATAAACTCGTTAGGAATTTCGTCCACCCCTTCCGCTTTTCCGTTCCTTAATTTTGAGATCACCCTTCGCACCTCCTCAGTTTCGATTTCGCTGCACACGAAATTCGATAGATTTTCCTCGACCTGGTTCGGACACGCTGGTGGGTTCCCCATGCCCCATCCCTTATCGTTTACCTTTTCCCAGTGCTTGACTCGTTCTAATACGATTTGATCTCGCTCTTCTGTAACTCTGCAATCTACTTTAATACTCTGTGGGTTACTCCCTTTGTTACGTTTGTTCACCCATTTCCAAAATACGTTCGAACTCGACCCCCATGTCGTTCTTATCGTCCTAATAAGACTGCTATTTCGCACTCTCCGGTTGTCGTCTTTAATCTTATTTACTTTATTTCGTGCTTGTTGGTATTCTTCCTTTGCTACCATAGCCTCATTGCTTTCCACCCCCTCAAGTTCTCGTACATTACGTGTTGAAATTTGAATCTCAAGCTAAAGGCCACCGCAAGGCTGTATCGAAGAAAAACGGTTACGTTAGCCAGAGGTAATCGGCGGTCACGTGCTGATATAATCAACTCATTTGGTATTCGTTGTTTTGAAAAACTAATGACACCATCGGAAACAGCATGCAAAAGTTATGTATATACCAAAGGTATATACCACGAAATCAGTTAGGAACGGTGGCATCTTGGGATCTAAAGAGTTGTAGAGCATCAAACTTTGAGCACACGGCATTCTGATGACGTCAATATGAATTAGTTTGTAGCAAAAAACTGATACGATATGCATAACGTCATAATAACGTTATAAATGTACAACGTCACGTGGGTGGGGTGGGATACATCTTTCTCCCCCCACTGCATATGTAACACACGTCTGTCCAGGGTGAGATAGCAGGGAGAGACAGATGTATCCCACCTCACCCACGTGACGTTATACATTTACAACGTTATTATGACGTTATGCATATCGTATCAGTTTCTTGCTACCAACTAATTCACATTGACGTCATCGGAATGCAGTGTGATCAAAGTTTGATGCTCTAAAACTCTTCATTCCTCAAGCCGCCACCGTTCCTAATCGATTTCGTGGTATATACCTTTGGTATATACATAACGTTTGCATGCTCTTTCCTATTGTGTCATTAGTTTTTCAAAACAACGAATACCAAATGAGTTGATTATATCAGCACGTGACCGCCGATTACCTCTGACTAACGTAACCGCTGTATGGTGGGGGGAGAAAAATAATCCCTGATGGGTACGGGTGTGGGATGGGAAAATCTCACCCTCGGGACAAGATATTTGGTCCAGACACGAGGCTTGCCGAGTGTCTGGACCAAATATCTTGTCCCGAGGGTGAGGTTTTCCCATCCCACACCCGTAGCCATCAGGGATTATAATAGTCTCTCCCTGCTATCTCACCCTGGACAGACGTATGTTACACATGCAGTGGGGGGGGGGGGGGGGGGGGAGAAACAGCTGTCTCTCCCTGCTATCTCACCCTGGGCAGACGTATGTTGCACATGCAGTGGGGGAGAAAATGGTATTTCACTCTCAGCATCGTTTTCCACTCTCAGCGATAACGATCTATTTTTTTATTGTTTACAAATAAGTTGTGTTGAACCAATTAAAATGGGTGTTTTGCAAAATCAAATAAAGAGAAAATAAATAAATACAACGGTTCACTGTTTGGAGTCGAGAACGATTTTATCTCCCCGTGGGCCATCGGATTATTTCATACGGCTAACGCTGCGTGAAATAATCCTCCACGCGCCCCACTCGAGGGTAAAAATCGCACTCGAATCCGAGCAGTGAACTATTGTCTATTTTTTAGATAACTCTGATATTATCGAGATGTCATTTAACCCTTTACCTAACATGAAAAGTAGACGACACTTGCAAACAAAATTCTTGAATAACTAATTTTTTTCATTTTTTGTCTCAAAAACATAGGTTATGACCCCTCATTGGAACGAGCTCGACGAGCTCGTTCCAATGAGGGGTTATAACCTATGTTTTTGAGACAAAAAATGAACATTAATTGGTGATTTTTGAGAATAGCGCTGGCCGCTTTTGGCCGTTACGTTAGGTAAAGAGTTAATGAAGCACGCCCAATGCCGCTTTGCTAACCACCTACGTCGTTTTGTCCATCATTTTCTGGGGTATAGTTGTAACTAAATCAAGGGTTCCATTTTTCACGGTAGTAGTAGTAGTACGGTATGGCGTTACGTTACAGCTTTCAAGGTCTTTTACGTTTTTCATACCCCCGTCATCTGTTTCGTTATATCGTTTTTCAGTCATTAGAATAAAATCGCGAAGGTATATGATTTTTCTTATTGATTAAATGTCTGTAAATAATGATAGAAGCATCTTTTGCGGTTCCTGATGTATGACAAAATCAGGAGTATCGTTCAAGATTTTCAAGGTTTTTAGACGTTATTACCGTTATAGCTTCAGTCACAAACCAAATCTGTAAGATTTCAGAAGCAAATTTAGGTGGAATTTGATTGGCGTATTATTCGGTGTATTATTCAGTGTTTCGCCGATCTCAGTGTCACAAATGCTTATAAACTTCTTTAGTTTTCAGACCGCATGACGTCATCAGTTGGTGATAACAAGTTTACAAGCAAATAACAAATACAATTAATACACAGTCATATTATCGTCGCGTGAGAACCGGCATAAGGTTCTATCTTCCCGTAGAATATAGAACCTTATGGTTCTCACAAGAGGAATACCAATAGTCAGAAGACGATTGCAGGTTTATTGTTTTGCACATAATGTACTTTAAGAGACGTTTAGTTGACGGATATGGTGTCAGATGAAGCGAAATGGGAAAAATATTAGGCGAGACTTTGGCGGAGCCTAATATTGTTTTCACTGTGCCTCATGTGAAACCGTATCCGCCAACTAAAAGTTCCGACAAATTTACGACTACTATAAATTCTACAGTACGGCCGCCGTGGACTGGTCAGTTTCCATGGGTGGGCAGTATTTCAAGGGACGCAATAACATTAGATGCCAAACACTAATTATAGGAATAATTATAAAAAATCAACTAATGAAGTTCCGGGTATAACCCGGTTCTTCTTTAATTAAAATTTTGCTGCTGACGATTTTTATTACCTGGTAAACGCATGTGTGGACATCACAGCCCACCCGTGGGTTACGACCAGTCCAAAGGGAGCTGTAGTGTAGAGTTTCCAGAAACGAATTGGTACCAGTAATTTGGAAGCATAAATTGCATCTCTAGTTCACTGTATGGTTTATCTGTTGGATCTGATTGCACCAAATTATACTACTCAAAGTTTGCTAAGCACCAAATATTTGACACATCACTGTGAAATTAGCTTGTGACATATTTGAGATATTTTTGGTGAATATGTTTGAGGAATGTACTGAGATGGTTCCCAGTGTTTACATTAGCTCTCTTGACAGGCAGACTTTTCGTGACAGTCATGGAAAGCATGTACCCCTTGATTTCATCATGTTTTCGTGTACTGTCTACATGTACATGGCATGTGTAGGGTATTCAATCTTCATTTCAGCACAAACCCCTGTGATTTAATGGCTGAATATGGCAAATGCAAATGTAAGAAGAAGACATTTGTCTGAAGCAGAAATGTGGAGGGCTGTAGGGGTGGCGGAGCAAGGGGCTACCCATCGTCAGGTTGGTGAAGCCCTTGGTGTGATCACCAGAGCCTGGGCAAGATTTCAGCAGTATGGCACACCAGTAAGACGGCATGGTGGTGGCAGAGACGGGGCAACATCTGCAGCTGAAGACCGGTTTGTGGTCGTTGAGGCCCGTAGGAATCGCTTTGCCACAGCAACCCAGCTTCGCAGTGACCTCCAGAATGCATCGGGGGTAAATGTTTCGACGCAGACTATCCGGGCAAGGTTGCACGAAGGTGGTCTCCGATCGAGACGACCCCATGTATTCGCATTCCGCTGTCCCAGAACCACCGCCAGACACGATATGAATGGGCCATGGACCACATTGGATGGACCAGAGAAGATTGGCGACCTGTTCTTTTTACAGATGAGTCAAGGTACTGCCTAGAACACACATATAGGCGTTCTAGGGTATGGATAAGACCAGGAGAGCGATTACATGCAGCCAACATTGCTGAGCATGACCGCTATGGTGGAGGGTCAATCATGGTCTGAGGCGGCATCAACAGGGATGGACATACATAGCTCTGTGTCCTTGAACGTGGTACATTGACTGCACAGCGGTATATTGATGAGATCCTGGGTGTCCACGTCAGATTGTATGCAGGTGCAGCGGGTGATAGATTCATTCTGATGGACGATAATGCCCGTCCTCATGTTGCCCATTCTGTCGGGGAGTACCAACAGAGGGGGGGGGGGGGGGGGATTGAGCGCATGGACTGGCCAGCAATATCCCCTGACCTCAATCCAATCGAACATGTCTGGAATGAGTAGCAACTTGCAATTTCAGCCCGTCCAGTCCAGCAGCTTGGTGCTATGCTGGTCCAAGAATGGACAACATCCCACAAGGGACCACCAGGAACCTGACTGGGAGCATGAGAAGGCGTTGTCAAGCTGTAATTAACAGTAACGGGTCTCATACGCGATACTGATGCCATACCAGTTCGCTCCGTCAACTTTTTGGCATATTGAAAAATTTCCTCTTTAACCAAAAATATCCATTTTCTATGGTTAGCGTATTCAAAGGCTAAAAAATAATGTTAAACACAAATAAAATCTTAATTTCTGTACTTAAATCATTAAAGATATAATTAACTAAATAATATATACACTTTTCATTGCAATATTTCAACTAAAACGTAAAACAGGTAGTTGGATATACTTGGTGCTTAGCAAACTTTGAGTAGTATATATCCAAAACCGATTCTCACTGCTATGCATTTATTTTCATTTCAAAGTGCTTCTTGCTTCTCAGACATTACAACGGCATTCATAGCCACTTACGAGCATTGCCCTTTTATCAGCGTTTCGCTTCACAGGGGCCGCGGAGTCGGAGTCGTTGGCTTCAGCCCCCTCATCTTTTTGGCCAACGATGATGAAAATATTTGAAAATAGTAAACGAAATGAGCTTCGACATGTTATTATCCTAACTGATATCTTTATAATTCATACTCTTAATTGTCTGTTATTTGACTTGTTACCCTAAATACCAAAAGAATTCACTTTTCTTGTCGGCGATTACTATGATTCCAATTCATGACGGAGATGTGACTACCCCAGTCACATTACACAATACATGCCTAAGGCTTATTGTGTGTTTTGGGGGGATTATAGGGAATTATCAAATAATGTTATATAAATGGGAAATCTGCGACTCGGTGACTCCGCCCAACTAGAAATTCCAGCTTTGATTATCTCCCTTGATATCCTATGAATTACTTTGCCGTCCTTATACGGTGTGGTCTTCGCCCCTGGGACGTGTATGCTCACCGGTTGTATATATTCCTGCTGTATTGATTGCTGAAATGCATACGGTTCGCTGAATACCCCATAATTAAAAGGCGCTCTCGTTGACATTTAACGCACATAATCTTCACATTGTTTTTCAATTCTCGCATATTGGACTTCGTGGCGGTTTTGAATGCGGACCAGAGCCACGGGGATAGTAGTGCAGCGGCTGAACTCAAAATTGTGACTTGAACCCCCACCAACGGAAACTTGACATATGACTAGAACCATCAGAAAAGTGATGTTGGAATATTAGAGTCCGTGAACAAATATAAAAAAATGCATTTTTTATGAAAAAAGCACAATTTCGTAGAATTTGGCATTATGATCATGTGAACACACATATAATTTAATATTCAACAGAATGCGTTTTTCGGTTCTGTTCTAAGTTCAGGTGGTCGAAAGACCTGAAAAATCCCTTAGAGTAGAATGCAGTTTGTCTTATTTTGGACATTTTTTCCCCAAATGTAACAAACAATCGCGTTTTTCTTTACTAAAAAAATTAGCTCAAAGTTAAAAAAAATACACTTCACAAATTTATTGATTAAAATTTTCTACGGGAAAAGGGGGCCACAACGATATATCATATACTACATTGTCCCTCATGTTACTGTGAAACTGTGGGTGCGAATGACGCAACCTCCAACATTAATTTTGGCATTAGTGGTATGTCACAGTCCATATGATCATCATTTGAGGGATCTCATCAGAGGCTCTCAGATGATGTCATACCGTAATGCACTGTAGGTGTCACGTATGTTGTCATGGTAGCCCACGTGAGTAGGCATGTTGTGACGTCATTGCCATGGTGATATGTGGTGTTAGTGCTCATGCGCAGCGCGTGTTGTTATGGTAATATGTGTTTCTGTGTTTTTGTTTTCTGTAGACCCCATCTTGATTTCTACAGCGGCACGTGGTTAATATGTAACTGGATACCCCACAATTATGTTCGGGGGGTATGTTCGATTTAAGGGGAGTATATATATTACTAACTCGAAGGGGTATCAGTACCCCGTGGCTCACCAACAGGTGGCCAATGTAAAGGGGTGGCTGGAGTAAAAAAAGAGTCCAAAACCTGCACACAAAAGTCCAAAATTAAAGTAAATTAGCAGCTAAAGGGTTAAATAATATAATACTAACCCCAGAAAACATCCTAACATAAAATAGGAACCATGGCAATATGCAACAAGGTAAGTCGCCACTTGGAAGAAAAGAAAGACAAACCTCAAAACCTGCACATGAAAGTAAAAAATGTATCACATTTGTTTCAAAGGGTTAAAATTGAGAAAAATAGCCTGCAAATGTCACAGTAACCACAATGGCAATATGCCAGGTGAAACTCTACTTGAAAAATATCCACTTGGAAGAAAAGAAAGACAAACCTCAAAACCTGCACATAAAAGTCAAAAAAGTATCACATTTGTTTCAAAGGGTTAAAATTGAGAAAAATACCCTGAAATGTTAAGATAATCACCATGGCAATATGCCAGTGAGGTAAAACTCCACTTAAAAAAAAATCAAAACCTGTACACAAAAGTCAAAAACCTGTACACAAAAGTCCAAAATTAAAGTAAATAAGCAGCTGAAGGTTTAAATAAAATATTACTATCCCTGAAAAGCATGCCGACATTCTTTCAGAATTCTCAACGGTTGCTTATCTTGGGGCCTATTCCTGACTACCAAAGCAGTCTCTCTTGTCCTAGTTCATTTCTGCTGTTTGTGGCCCTGACCTCAGCCCTCGTCCAAGATTGACTTAGGCGGCGTCATTCACCTTAGTCAATTTTTGGCTCTACACTCATTGCCCAAGTTGACTCTAGACATCTATGAGATGTGTTTATATGATAGTTAACAATGTGTTCACAATACATGATGTACACACAAACATGCTAGAAATACTGAGATGTGTTTACGTGATAATAATGCCCATTGAGCATCGGATGTGACGAGGTGTGCTCATGTGACTGCACGCAATATGCCTCAAAATCATAGAGCACATGCGCTCGTATGGGTATTGTATTTGAGGATACTTATGGCATGGTGCTGTACATTGTAATATATTTAGTGGACAGCTATCTGATAGTTGTGGGTTCTAGTTCCAGTGAGGCACCAAGATCACATGGCCTTCTTAGGTCCTGAAGTATTACTACCGACTTGCACATGGTCTCCGTTGTCTATGTCCTATGAATCAGATTCCACTGACTTCATCCAATACTATAATGTTCTGCTATTCTCGTTGGCTTGTACCTTGGATACCATTATATGTACCGCACAATAATCTTCCACCGTTACTAGTGATTTGTAGCACTACTACAGGTTTGCCAGCTGTCTCGGAACCTATCTTGAACTCTGCATTCGACCAGGTTTGGGCAGGCCCAATCAAATCGCTCCATTCATCTAAGTCTGTATCTATCTGTAATACAGTTCCTTGAACAAGTTAACGCAGTCAGATTTCTGCTTACTAACTTTCTATACAGCACAACACATGCAGCACCCAAACACATACTTGAAATACAGTACGGCCGCCGCGGACTAGACACTCTATACGGGTGGGCAATATTTCCACGGACGCAATAATATTAGATTCCAAACACTAATTATAGGAATAATCATAAAAAAATTACGTAATGAAGCACCGGTACAACCCGATGCCTCATTAATTAAAATTTGACTGTTGATGCTTTTTATTACCTGGTGAACGCATGCGTGGACATCAAAGCCCACATATGGATTACGACAAGTCCACGGCAACTGTACTGCACTGCTGTCAAAACACAGAAATTTCAAGCAGAATTTTCCCATAATGCAAAATAGGAATTAACCAATTTATTCTTGTTGGACGGACGGGCAATATTTCCACGGACGTAATAATATTAGATTCCAAACAATAATTATAGGAATAATCATCAACAATTACTTAATAAAGCACCAGGTACAACCCGGTGCTTTAATTAAAATTGTGCTGATGATGATTTGTATTACCTGGCAAACGAATGCATGGACATCACAGGCCAGGTGTGAATTACGATCAGTCGACGGCGACTGTACTGTACTGGGCTGTACTTAAATGACAATGCACTTGTACAAAGGCACATCTTGGTTGTTCCGAGATGTGTCTCTGTGATAGTGCAGAATGTATCCCAGAGCATATTGTGTACAGACGGGCATATGAGGATAGCTTTGACATGATGACTGTTGGGGAATATATTCTGGAGGAGAGGTATCTGAGGATATCTGTATCGCCATAACAGGTATCATCAGGTGTACAAAAAAACACACGTACTGGTTGTATCGAGATGCGTCTATGTGGTAGTGCAGAATGTGTCCCAGAGCATATAGTGCACAGACGGACATTTGAGGATAGCTTTGACAGATGTACTGTTGCGGAATATATTTCGGAGGAGAGGTCTCTGAGCATATCTGTATCACCATAACAGGTGTCATCAGGGTGTACAAAGGCATGTACTGTGTGCACCGAGATGCGTCTATGTGATAGTGCAGAGCGTGTCCCAGAGCATATAGTGCGCAGACGGGCATTTGAGGATAGCTTTTACAGGGTAATGTACTGTTGGGGAATATATTTTGGATGAGAGGTATCTGAGGATACCTGTATCACAATAACAGGATATCCCCCAACATCATTAACCATTTTTCTGACCATCATTATTTTGTTTCTGACCAGCAATGGCTTTACACAAAGAATGTCAGAGGATATTCAAATAGAAATGCATTCTTTATTGCCATAAGTAGTAGTAGTATACCTTAAGTGACATGTGTTATAACATAAACATAATTATTTCAAACTTCGATGGTTTTACATCAGCACCCGGCCATAGGAAGACTGCCCACAGATCAGGAAACAACAAATGCATTAGATGTCCAAAAACATTCAGCAGAAAAGGTATCATATGAAGACAAAAGACACACGGCATATCAATGGAACTATTAGAACAGACAGAAGTAGTCGGCAAATCCTTGGACACATTTGGCCAATGACAAGAAGAGAAGACAATTATTTATTTATTGGTGTTTAAGGTCACATATTTCTGCACAACGGCTAATCATAACCACAACAGTGTTACGGGAGGAGGAATTCGGAGTACCCGGAGAGAACCACCGAGACAGTTGCTCGATCAGCGTCGAGTAACTGTCAGCTCCCAACATACTAACTCCACACAAGCAGGGTTAGCATTGGTTGAAGACAAGTGCACTACCGACGTGCAGTACGCCTTAGTACACAACGCCACTGTGCCCCCACGTGGCCAATGGGGGTGAAGTGTCTTGCCCAAGGACATAACGCGGTTGCCGTAGGTGGGATTCGAACCGAGGACCTCTCAGCTTATAGCCTGCACTTCTACCTACTGAGCCACCGCGTCCGCAAACTGAAGATAAACACAATGACACGGACGGATGTAACAGCTGTGCCACCATGTTCAACCAGTCAAAAATCCGTGGATACCAAACCACTTGGCAGCCGCACCATTATGCCACCATATTCCTGCGAAGAAGGGGCAAGAAGTGAAGAAGTACGTCTTGGTGGAACCTAAACTTTTGGTAAACTTTCAGAAACGTACAGTCAACATAGACCCGAACGAGCGAACTAAATCAGGTCTGTACAGCCAAACGAAAGAGATCGCATGGGGTCACACACCATGAATGAACACAAAAAATACTTCAGTAAAACCAGACCCTAGAGATACAGAGCATTCTGTAATTAGGCCATAACAACACAATCTATTACAACCAAAATACAGAACCGATAAATACTTAACGAAGTTTAAAGAAAACTGAACAGAAGGAAGATCAAAGACAGGAAAGAATACCGAACTATTATTAATGAACTCTAAAACAAACATTGAACTTTAACGCAGTGTTAAAGTTTGTACACAAGTAATATAATAAATGCTGTTGTTTTTTTACAGGGAACGGGAATGCACTGGGAAATGGTGCCATCTGTTAGCGTGAGATAGCTATCCTCAGATAGTTATCCTCCGATATATATCATCCAGTAATACATGCCATAACTATCATCACAAATACCCATATATGCGCGTTTACTACACGTTTTAAGGCACAATTACATAAGCATATATATCGGCCCATCCAGCATGTGCGTGTATTCTTTTACACAATGTGCATTATCACACAATCAGACATCAGTACTTCTAGTGAAGTTGTGAACACATTGTTACCTATGACATAACACATCCCATAGATGTCTAGCTTCCATTTGAGCAATGGACTGCATACTGATATTGGCAAAGGTGAATGGCGCTGTCTACCCCAATCTTGCTCAGGGCTAGTGATAGCTAGGGCAAGAGAGACTGGCAGGTTAGTCAGGAAGAGTACGGATAGGCAAAAATTGAGGGTTCTGGAAGAATCCGCGCTTGATAAAACAGTTGTCGAGTCCATTTGGCTGATTTCAGTTAGTTACCGGGTTGTTTGTGGTAAATCGCCATACTTCCAAAGAATCGATTATTTAAAACCTTACATCTCTACGTGTTACTTATAAGTCCAAGATTGGGAATAAAAATGGAGATTCTTGGATAATCCGAATCAAATAAATAGGTGTTGGGTCGTTTTCGGTAATTAGATATACTCCCATTGAAACGAACATATACCCGCCTAACAGAGGGGACTTTCAGCTGCATAGTTACTACGTGCCACCATAGGAACCAAGAAAGATGACGGCGTCCAGTAAACAAAATGGACGACAAAAACAGGTATTATCCAAACAACACCCTCTGCACATGCACACTAGCACCACGCATCATCATGCCAATACGTCACATGTTCGCTCACGTAGGCTACCAAGATATATACGCGATACCCATAATACACCACGGCATGACTTCACATGATATCCCTGATGAGATCCCACAAATTGTTGATTGTCTGGATCCCGACATTCTATTCTAATGTCATTTTAGGAGGTAGTGTCATTCATACCGCAGTATCCCAGTAACATGAGGGGCAATGTTGTATGTGATGTATCGTTGTGTCCCCCCTTTCCCAGTAGAACATTTTTATCGATAAATTTGTGAACTGTTTCAAACAGAATTTTAAAACTTTTAGCTCATTTTTTTAAAATTTAGTACATTCATATCTATCTGTGGTTGAAATCAGGGACGTGACAAACCGTTACTTGTTCCCTGTTTCTTATTCGACATTGTTATCAACTGATTTTATCGGTTGATAACGAATGCTGAATAAGGAACTGGGAAGAAGTAACTGTTGTCACGTCAGTGTAGAAACCTCGTTTGCCATATGCATTAGTCTTAGACCATAACCGCTCGTCACTTGTCATTTGCATTATATACACCTGGAACTTTATGAAACACCCCTGAAATGTTTCATGACAGTGAAGCTGCTGTTACTGATTATTATGTTTTAACGATTGCCTTGTATTCCAGTGCATTTCATCTAATGAAACACGTTTCTGGCTGATAGCGTACCCCAAACACATCCCCTCGTCCGCGTGAAGCATGCTTCCCACGAGTGTAAAAAAACACACTATCATCCACATGCAACATCTGGGTATAAAACAAGAAAATTTGTCTTTTTTATCAATAAATATCGACATGGCAAGGAGGAGACAGCCAGAGGCACTACGATGGCAAATCGTTTGCACGCATGCAACAGGCATGTCATTCAAAGGTATTGGAAGGCAACTTGGCTATAGTCATTCTGTCATCCGCAGACGTGTCCGAAAACATCAACAAACCAACAATGTTAAGGGCCGACCAAGGCCTTGACAAGTGGGGTTTTGAAACGCCTTTGGCTCCCCAACAGGCGTTTGTGAAACAGGACTGTCCGAATCCGCCTCAAAGCCCTGGGTATGAGAAGGGTCATAATGATTCCAGCTCTGTCCGTTAAGCATCAAAGACGACGTTTGGAGTGGCGAATGGCACAACAACATTAGAATCTCAGGACATGAAGGAAAGTCCATAGACCAGGCGAGAGTAGGTTCGTACTCCAAGTCACAGATGGTCGCATGAGAGTGTGGAGGCATAGTAATACTGCTTACATGCCCAGGGACATCAGACCTACTGTTCCGTATGGTGAAGGTTTAGTAATGATCGAGGAATGCCTCTCTCACGATTGTAAACTTGATATGGTGATTGTACGAGGGAATCTCAATGGTCATGAGTACATCCGGGACATTCTTAATCCGGTTGTCGTGCCTCAGTTTGACAACCTGGTCGACTCTAGGAGTTGATTACACACGTGTTTCGTGTTCTATACATCTCAATCTTCATTTTGATGTACATTTTGTGTATATTTAATTTGAATTGAAGGAATATCAGAGGTGAGAATTTTCAAAATAAACAAAATTCCATTACTAATATAGCCCTTTGAGGTAAAAAATGAAAAATAATTAATGCACCTCCCTCCCCACAGTTTCTTTTAAATTCCGCCACAACTACTATAAGGCATTACTTATTGGCCAGGACTGTCAGAAGCAAATCTGGGTAGCCGTGGAAAGAAGGATCCAGCGTTGAGGCTGGAAGCAGCCACCCCCCCACCCCCCATCCATCCCATCCCCTCCACCCTGGAAAATTAAAAAACGAGACATAAATTGGGGCTTTATTTCTTTATTTCGTGACTTCTCTTTGAGTTATTTGCAAATGATTCTCCCCCAAAAGAGTAACAAGAGACACTGTAACATTTTACCATTTTCATCTTTCACTGACGCGACAACCGTTACTTATTCCCATTTCCTTATTCGACATTCGTTATCAACCGATTTTATCGGTTGGTAACGAATGTCGTCGAATAAGGAACTGTGACTAAGTAACGGGTTGTCACGTCCCCCTTATTTCTTGCATTATGTCAATTTGGATTTCCGTAGTTTTTAATTGGGTAACCACAAATTGACTAGCAAGAGTTGTCGCCCATATATTATCGAAATACGAACTATTAGAAACGATAATCACGTAATGTCATGCTTTGTTTTCTCTCAGTTCCAGTTCCAAGTTTCTGCTCTGATCGCGGCGTAGGAACACGGGTAGAAAGTTTTTCGCTTTGTGCTTCTTTATATTTAGCTCATCGGTCATTTCATCTCTGCCTATTATGCTCAGCTCTTTGTCAGACTCTCTTTGTTTGTCCGCCTCGACCATTACCTCTCTTTCTTCTGTTTCTGTCTACATCATGTCTGTGTCTCCGACTCAGTACCGGAAATCGCTTTGCTCTTCCTTTCTCTTCAGCTGTTTCATCCTGCTCTTCTCTTTCGTTACTCCATGTCGTCACCTCTTCTTCTCTTCGGTCTTCTCGATCCACACTTCCATCAAATCTTCTCTCTGGTCTGCTTGCTTCTGTGCTTATTTCTCTACCGTTTTTCCTTTATCGCTTGCCTCCCTATCGCCGCTTTGTGCGCCTTGCCAGCCAATGTTTTCTCCCAAACATTGATGTAACAGTTCTGTTTTTGCCAAAAATTTAATTCCGGGATATGAGTTGAGTGTTTCTGCTACTCTTTTTGTTCTCTCGCCTTCTGGGGCGTCGCTAATCTGGGTTTAGGGGACGTGACGCAACTCCTCGCTCACCCAACGCCCCCCCCCCCCCCAATATTTTTTTCAGTCGGACCATTTTCGTCTGAATTGGGGTCTAAGATATCAACTCTCTCTTAAGCTTGCTAGTAACAATGTACTTTCTTTAGACTAGAGTTGATACTAGGGCTTGTGACACACACAGTCGACAACTCAAATAGAAGGCTTTAGTACCGATTCTGATTATTGGGGTCTCAGCATGTCCAACTTTACTTAGTGTACGGGTAAATTACGTTTTAGTTAACTGGTTGAGTGCTAGAAGGTAATATCATGGCTCTTCTAAAACGTGCTGGAAGCCACTTTACTGGCGTTACTCTGTATGCATTAGCTTGATTTTTGCTCAGTAGCCAAATAATTTTTTTATATATTTTTTTTTATATATTATTTGGTTGCAATCTATTGGAGAGCGCCTATTGGCACTCTCCAATAAATTGTAACGAAGAATTATTTATGTACAAAATTTCGCTAAACGAAGGCTCCTCTTGTTGGCAGTCAGGTATCTGTGACAAAAATACCCATGTTTCAAATCAACTCTGAAAATCTTTCAGATGGCCAAAGATGATTGTTTGCGGAAAGAATGGTCTATTGACAAAATTTATGAAAGACAACACAATGATGAAAATATGTAGTATTTTAATGCCGCTAATTACACACATCAGTTACTAATGTTTTTGATGAAAAAATGTTCTCTCGCCAAGTATGGTGCTGGAACGGTCTATGACGAAACAATGCCGGTAATTACTCACAAAAATGTAACTTGTGATCTCTTGAACACAATAGCAGTGTCTGACGTCAGTAGCGAGTGCATCCACCACGTGCCCGGATGACTGCCTGAACCCTCCTCCTAATGCTATCAGGGAGCCTTCTGATACAGTCCAGGGACAACTGCTGCCACTCCACATGCAATGCAGCTTCCAAATCGGCCAAATTCTGCACAGGCGGACCCATTGCTTGCACACAACGTCCAAGAAAGTCCCAGATGTGTTCTAAGGGATTGAAATCGGGGCTCACTGCAGATCAAGGTAGTGTTGTAATAGTGTTGTTCTGAAGGAATGCTCTCATAGCATGGAAACGATGTGGCCTTGCATTGTCGTCCATGAATACAGGGCGAGTAGCCAACGGGTGGTTGTCAAAATGTTCTGGTACGAATACAGGTGCAGACTTCCAGGAACCTGTGGTGCCTGCTGTCAACTCGATGAGTTGATTACATATGTGTTTCGTGTTCTATACATCCCAACCTTCATTTTGATGTATAATCTGTGTAAATTTAATCTGAATTTAAAGAATATCAGAGGTGAGAATTTCAAAATAAACAAAATTCCATTACTTATATAGCCCCTTAAAACATAGCTTATGACCTATGCCTGGAACGAGTACATAAGCTATTATTTCAGCAAATAATAAAAAAAGAAAAGTTCAGTTAGAATTTTGGGGTACATGTCATCTGCTAGTAATTCGTGTTTGCGAAAGGTTAAATAAGATTGATTAATACATGTTGATTGACCCTTTCAACACTGTCGCCCTAGAAGATACCATTCCTGTCAACACTGTCAACACCAAAATGTGCGAAACCATCCTGGCTTGTTGGGAGGTTCAGTAATTATTTAATCCAACAGCTCTGTCGAGCTGTTGGATTAAATTATTTCAGAGTCCCGCTTTTGGTTTTTTTGCACTTTATATCGTCTGCTCGTCCACTACCGATTTTTTCTTCACGTAAAAATTTATGCACACCGGTTTGAAAGGGTTAAAGTACTTCCATGGGTAATTTTTTATTCAACAAAAGTGGGGGATGGCGTGGCGTAAAGTGGCGTAAGGGGTGGGGGGGGGGGGGGGGGGTGGGGGGAGAACAAAATATAGTATATCCGAAAAACGGTGTGGTGTGGCAAAATATTTGATCTGAAAAGGTGGGGAGTACATGCCCCCACCCCACCCCACACACACTGTCTAATATGGCCGTACAGTGAGAGAGAGCCAAATACGTCTCTGCCTGAAACATCGTGGATCATTCCGAACTGGTAATGATGGACGCATATTTCAACCTCGCACACCCAAAGAATACCTTTATAATGCCATCAACAGAGGCTATCGTGTCAGTAACTAACGCTTCTCTAATTATCCATAAAATGAGCAATTGGTCAGTGAATGCAATTTTGCAGAACGACGAGTCGGACCCAGCTGTTAAATAACACCCTACGTGTGTACGAAACGCAGTCAACTTCGGTTCATTACATCTATATATAATCTCGGTTGATATCATTGGCACGAGTTTAACTTGAAGGCACTTCCTAAGATTGTCCATAAACTTGTTCCTTTCAGGGGTAAACACTTGATGATAGAATAAGGTTTTCGTGTACACTGGTCCAGCATATTCCATTCCATACGACGTGTGTCCGGACAATCGACAACGATAACGCTGCTCCAGACATTCATTGTACCATCTGCAGTCAAAGCCGAGTGGGTTGTAGCACCATTTGGGAAGGCCATACGGCGGTGTTGAGAATTTCTCTGACGATCGTCCATCGGTTTCCAATTGCTTATCACAAGCAGATAACCATCTGCCATAAAACTGGCAAAGTCCTACAAAATACATATACATTACCATGACCCTGCGCATGACCTGTAATTTGTATCAGATTCTGGTCGTGTTTACAATCGGTTCGCAACGAGCCCGTAAGGGCGAGTTGCGATCCAATTGTAAACACAACCGAGAATCTGATGCAAATTACAGGACACGCACATGGTCATGATAATACATTTATCCAACAACCCCGTAACATAAAGCCCGTTTTCCCCATTTTTTCAATTTACACTGGTCAAAATTTTGAATTTGGGGAACTATATTTTAATGCGTAATAACAATGTATATATGTAATAGTGCGGTGTTTACCGGAAATTCGATATGTCCGATACGGAATCGGAACGGAGGTGAGGTTCTGATACAAACGTTTTTTCCGAGTTTTTGGGTACAAATTGAGTTGACTGTTAGATATATTTATTTACGGGGGTTTAAAGACACTTTCGACAGCCAAGGTCACTCGTGTCGGACAGTTTTACGGGTGGAGGAATCCGGAGTACCCGGAGAGAACCACCGAGCAACAGCGAGCAACTGTCAGGCTCCCCAACATACTAAATCCACATAAGCAGGGTTAGTATTGGTTGAAGACAAGTGCACCATCGATGTGCGGTACGCCTTTGTAAACAACGTCACCGTGCCCGCATATGGGAAATGTGGGTGAAGTGTATGCCCAAGGACACAACGCGGTTGCTGCAGATGGGATTCGAGACGAGAACCCCTCGGCTTGCAGCCTGCATCTCTACTTACTGAGCTACCGCCCACTGATTACTAGATAAGATAAAATAAAAGAAAAAAAGAAAGAAAAAAAGAAAGAAAGAAAACAACCCCAAATCATGAATGCTAGAGTTGAGAAACATCATGCACATGTTTTATTTTCTCCACGCCAAGACCTGTAACCATATTCTAACCCTTTACCTAATGAATCGGTAGTGAACGTCTATTTAATTAACAAATTGAGAAGCTGAAAGAGAGATTTCGAAAACTTTCAACAAAACCATATTATATAACCCTTCAGTGGAACGAGCTCGCAGAGATCGTTCCAATAAGATTTTTGTTTTAGCTATTCCAGAAATTTGGGGAAATATTGTCGTCTGATATTTATGTTTACCAAAGTAGGGGAATACGTGATCTGAAAAACGTGGGGCCATGGGGCCCACCATCCCCGTATACTCCACCACTGTCTCTAATAATAAGCTAGAGAAAGACAAGTCTGGAAATAGTTTTTGTTGACACCTGACAAAGAAACAGGAATCAATTATTACACAACTCGAAATGTTCGCCTGGCCACTTTTCGTGAAAATGTAGGTTCCTTTCAATTTTAACGATCAAACATTGGCCTGAACGATGTTTATTAAATTAAAAAAGGTTACGTAATGTTTCATTAACACTCAAATAACAAATACGTAGACTCAAATGTGCAAATACATTGCTCGCATATGTTCGTAAGGAATTCTAGGCTGAAATGGCCTGGAACCAGTATGGTCCTTAAACTGTCCTTCATGTAGTTGAGATTAAATCGTTTGGATTATTTCGGGTGGTCGGAAACGCGAACATGGGGTTCGCGTTTCAGACTAACTGAAATATTCCAGCCGATTAAATCTAAACAATACATAAACATCTATTTTCTTTGAATCATTATAAGAAATGTTTCTCAATCGAGACTTGATTTTACCAAATCTTAAAATGACTTTGTAATTAGGAATGGAGATTCCCACAACTGTACTTTTATGATTATCCTGCGGTGTTCCACTAATTGTGTTAACATCTTGATTGTTTCAATGTAAATTAGATGCTAATTGATTGAAATATCTTTTACTGGATGAAGAAAGAATATCAGCAGAAAATAGTTGTCCGTTTCGAAACAGCCTTTAAGTTTCGAAATATGCTTCAAGTTTCGAAATAGGCTTCAAGTTGACAGTAGAAGTATTAAGCAGAACTTTTTCAGTAACAAATTGACATGAAACGTTTTTCAAACGTTTGGCAATATTTAGATTTTTTATATGCAAGCCTGTGAATTATCGCAAATTATCTAAGAGATATTTCTCATCGACTGCATATCGACGAATATCCCTCAGTATCTTCCTAAATGACGTCTCGCCACGCCGCATCACGTCGACTTGAACGAATGATCAGCTGATTTTTGTTATTGTTTTGAAACGTACGCATTTGGGGTCGAATTGGGCTGAATATTGTGCAATAAAATATCACGTAGCATAAAATAAATGAAAATCTACTCTATTTTAGTCAGTATCTGGAATTATCTCATGAGTGTGGAGCTGAAAGTTTTATTTTTCACTAAAGCAGCGTAGATATGCTGTATGTATTTGACAGTGGTTGCTGATCATTAAACACGAGTCTTACGTCTTAGTTTAAATCTTCAGAAAGCATGTACAAGATCTCTCAGAATCCGATTAGTCACATATGGACAGGCTAGCACTCTGCTCGAGAATGAGTTTTAGATTTGCAGGCTCGAAATATGAATACTCATGGAACTCTCGACACTTCGTGGTGTAGTGTTACGGGTCGGGCCGCAAAATACCTGCGCCGAACCGGTTCAGGTGTAGGCCGTGGTCCAGACCGGATCGCCCCTACTGTACCGGTAGTTCGGTACACGACCGGTTCAAGACGGTACAGAGGGCCATTGTAATGTGTCAAACTATCGATAGTTCGGGACACACCACTCATTTTTGGACTTTACCTTCCAACTAAACCCTTGAAATAACTAGAAGATTAGTTCTTGGAACACGCTACACAGTCTTAGATCTAATTCGTCCCGATAGGAGACGCCTGCCCATTACGAATGAAGGCATAAGTGATACAATATATCGTCCCAGGAGTGCAACAAGGTGCCATCTGCAACGCAAAAGCGTTGCAGATGTCACATTGTAGCACTTAATGTCCGCACGGGATGTTATAAAATACAAAGCCACAATGCCTTATATAGAACACTTCATATGCGGGTACGGTGCGCGGTGGCTCGCTTGTTACGGCATTGAACTTCAAACGGAGAGGTTCACGGTTCGATCCCCGCAAGGGCTAACTGCGCTGTGTCCTTGGGCAGGGCACTTAATCCCAATTGTCCACGTGGGGGCACGGTGGCGATGTGTACTTAGGCGTACTGCATGTCGATGGTGCACCTGTCTTCAACCAATGCTAACCATGCTTGTGTGGAGTTAGAATATTGGGGAGTCTGACAGTTGATCGGTGGTTCTCTCTGGGTACTCCGGCTTCCTCCACCCGTAAAACTGTCCGACACGAGGTGACCTTGGCTGTCGAAAGTGTCGTCAAACTTCGATAAATAAATAAATAAATAAATAAATAAATAAATAAATAAATAAATAAATAAATAAATATATAATTTGTTGTCAGTTTATCAAACATTTCTGTATCACCGAAAACCTGCAGTCATCTGCCATCATCCAATACATACACGGATGGCGTTGGTTAAAAACGAGAGTGGCTTTTAATCTTGGTAAGGACAAAGGGACGCGAGGCGTAAAACATTTCAAGAAAAGACATTGTAAGCAATGGGAGAAAGAGTGGGTGAAGTGAACTCAAAAAACATCCCTATGGACTGAAATGGAGTTTGGACTCTGTGGCCGTGGGCACTGTTTCGACAACTTTCGAGGATTTCCCGAGCCGAGAAACTTTGTGCAACGAGTATTTTCCTGTTGCCACTGAAAACAAGTCCTTGCCTCCCTGAAAAAAGTCTTTAAACTTGCGATAAAACTTTTGTTACAACAACCACTTTTGTTTCAGCTCCCCACTTTTGTTACAACAATTGCCCACTTTTGTTACAGCTCACCACTTTTGTTACAAAATGAGCCAACCACTTTTGTTACAAAATGAGCCCACCACTTTTGTTACGACCATCGCCCATTTTTGTTACAAAAAAAAAAAAAACCTCGCTCCCCACTTTTGTTACAACAATCGCCCATTATTGTTACAATTTTTGTCAGTATGAAAAATGAAGTAATCTGCAAGTAATGCGAGACGTGACGTTCAGTCATGATTATCGGGAGCACGGTTGTTTAGTGGTTAGAGCGTTGGTCCTGGGATCGGAAGTTTGTGAGTTTGCTGCCTCACCGGAGTAACTTCTGTTGTGTTCTTGGGCAAGACACTTAATCTCAAATGCCCGCTTGGGAGCACGGTTGCGCCATGTGCTGAGGCGTATCGCACGTTGATAGCATACATGCTTACAACCAATGCTATCCCTGCTCCTGTGGGAGTAGTACGTTGGAGAGTTGACAGTTACTCGCCGCTGCTCGGTGGTACTATCTGCGTACTCCGACTCTCTCTACACGTAAAACTATCTTCGACACAATATGACCTCAGCTATTAAAGTGTCACAAAACACCAAAAATCCAATAATGATTATCGAACCAAACCATTGTTGTGCATGTTCAGATGTAATGCCATACCCTTGATTATTATTGGGTGATGCAGTAACCCGCCACCATTCGACGTCGTCGTGGTGATATGTAGAGTATCGCGCGCATGCACACACGTATATCTGAAATGGCACGTGCCTATCGTGTCAATTATAAGAGATTCCAACTCCTTGAGCCTTGGACCTTAGTAGTATGTGATGTTGACTTCTTATCTTTTTGGCGGGTTCTCATTCAGATTCTCACCTGACGTCATCAGTCACGTGACTGGAAGGGGCGGGGTGAAGTTGCCATGGTAGCCCAAGTGAGCGGCTATCTTGTGGCGTCATTCCCCCGTTGACACGTTGTCCCACTGCACATGCGCAGAGCGTGATTCTTAGGTGATCAACTCTTCCGCCAGCCATTTGACTGTGGGTGCCACCATCTTGGTAGTTAGGGATAATACGTTTTTGCTATGAAGCCCAATGGGCTCCTTGTTGGTAGGGGCGTATTCTGAGGGAGTGTTCGACTGTGTGGGGGTATGCTCCGAAAGTTCTGGGCTACCTCCAGCAGAGCAGAATACCTAATTTGAAGGCTTTTCGGGGGGGGGGGGGGGGAGGGTGTCGAGTCCGTTTCAATCTACTGTACGGTAGGACGTGGTTTGTGGTGCGGAATACTTTGTTGTTGGACAGGGGCGTGTTCTGAGGGTATGTTCGATTCAGGGGAAGAACATCGAATCACCACAAACCACCCAACTGCGACCCAAACCTACCAAAACGTTGCTTTTATTGGCCCGAACCCCCACTGAAACTTCCCCAAACGTACCTTTGTGAGCTTCACCCCACACGAATACAAGAAGCCTTTGGCGAAAGGCCCCAATGAGGTCTTAACTCATAGCTCACACGGCCTCCTCTGCCCTCTTAGCCCCACGTCATGGCCTTCCCTGAATCATAGCCCTCACCTCATGGCCTCATCTTGCCCTCATAGCCCTCTAGTGAAAATCTTCCGTATGAGGATGAAAGGTCTATGAAGTGAGGCCTCAGTGAGACCTCACCTCACCTCACACCCCTTGTTCTCATCTCGGTTCGAGTGATCATTAGTGATCACCTATGGTGATTACTAGTGATCGCCTGCGGTGATCACTAGTGATCATTTCATATGAGGATAAGAAGGAGTGATGTGAATCCCTGGTCACTGGGTGGAGGACTGTATCGCTCTTAGTCAGGGTGTCTGGTGCAGGATCATTAGGAAGGATCCCAAGGGCAGCTCCCCATGGATGACGGGGAAAGCTAGGGATATGGTCAATTGTAAGGGTCACCAGGTCACACATGGATGGAATGGTAGGTCACATGGGAAGATCTTCGGGTCGAAGTTTCGCCGCTGGGTTTGGGTCACCGGGGAACTGTGCCGCTCGTTGTTGGGATGCAGGAGTAGGGTTCCATGGCTGGTCTTCCTTGGAAGGGGTGGTGAGGTGTTGGCTCAAATGTGGAAGGCAATGGCTTCTGGAAGAAGGGTGACTGTGTCGCTGTCGCTCATCCCATTGGGTCACCTGACTAGTGATCGCCCACGGTAATCCCTAATAATCATTCTCCCCGTATTAGGATAAGAGGGGTGTGAGGCCTCAACTCACACACCTCTTATCCTCACCTAGATTCAAATGATCACTAGTTATCACCACAGGCAATCACCCGTGATCACTAGTGTTCACCTGTGTTGATCACTAGTGATCATTCTCCCCGTATGAACATAAGTGCGGTGTGATGTGAGGCCTCAGTGTGGCCTCATCCCACACCCCTTTTATCCTCATTTCTGTTCAAGTGATCACTAGTAGTCGCCTGTGGTGATCACGAGTAATCATCTTCCCCGTATGAGGATAAAAGGGATGTGAGACGAGGCAGTAGTTAGAGCGGGTGGTCCCCGGGGATATATCGTTTTGGGGTCTCGTAGGGAGGGACACACAAGCCTGCTGGGGGGGGGGGGGGGCAGGCATGATAGCAGGTCGACCAAGATATAAGCATTCTCTGAGGAGCCAGCGGACACAGGTCAGACCACCCAAGCCTGATTATCTTCGGTGGCACGCGAGTGGGCCCCTACGAGACGATACATCCCTGGGGGGCCTCCTGCTGCTACTCCTGCCACTACCTGATAACAGAGGCCTCATCCCACACCCCTACTATTCTCGTACGGAGAGAATGATCACTAGTGATTACCACAGATGATCACAAGTGATCACCACAGGTGATAACTAGTGATCACTTGAACTGAGATGAGGATAAGAGGGCTGTGAGGTGAGGCCTCAGCTCACATCCTTCTTATCCTCACACAGGGAGAATGATGACTAGTGAGTGATCCAACGTGATGAGCGAGGGCGACACAGACGCCCATCTACCAGAAGCCCTTGACTTCCACATTTGACCCCGCACATCACCACTCCTTCCAAGCAGCACCAGCCCTGGAACCCTACTCCCGTATCCCGACCACGAGCAAGAAAGTTTCCCTGCGAAACTTCGCTGTGACTCGAGTCGCCACCCCACTGAAACTTACCCAGTAACTCTATCCCTTGCTTCCCCCATCAGGCTATGAGAGTGCGGGAAACCTCTCCCTGATACACCGACGCGATCAGATCCGCCAGGCAACTCCGTCGATCGCTCGAAAAACAGTGGCGTAAATCCAAACTCGAAATTCACCGAGAACTTTATGTCCACCAACGAAACAAAGTGAATGTTCTCATTCACGAAACCAAGAGACGATATTTCTCTGAGATCGTAAATGACAATATACAAAAACCACTCGTTTTGTCAGTAGTAATGAATAAACTCCTTCGTCGACGCAAATGTAGTGTTCTCCCCGAGCATTCATCCGCAAAAGATCTGGCTAACACTTTCGAACATTCTTCATCAATAAGATTGAGACGATACGATCCTTGCTGGCTCCTCTTGACCCCCAAGTATCATTCGCATCAAACATTAACCCTAACGGAATTGTTGAATTTAACTAGTTCCGAGTTATGTCATCTGATGAACTTGGCCTTTTGGTATTGATGTCACTATCAAAGCAGTGCTCACTTGAAATAAGTCCCACAAAATTGTTAAAGTCTTGTCTGAAAGCTCTGATTCCCAGGTTAACCCTTTACCTAACATGAAAAACAGACGACATTTGCAAAACAAACTCTTGAATAACTAATTTTTTTTTTGTCTCAAAAACATAGGTTAGGGCCCCTCATTAGAACGAGCTCGACGAGCTCGTTCCAAAGAGGGAGCATAACCTATGTTTTTGAGACAAATGAAAAAAAATATTAAAAATTAATTCTGAACAGCGCTGGCCGATTTTGGCCGTTACGTTGGGTGAAGGGTTAACAGCAATTGTAAACGCATTTCTCTCGTCTGGAACTTTTCCGTCCACCGTGAAGCAAGCACTTGGGCTTGATGCAGAAACCTTGAAAACTATTGCCCGGTTTCTAATTTGAGCTTTATATCTGATCTGATTGAGCGTGTTGTAGATTCCCAAGTTCGAGAACACTTGCACGCATGCGGTTTATCCGAGGAGTTTCCATCAGCTTATCGGCTGAATTGTAGCACTGAAACTGCCCTTCTCCGCGTCCAAAATGACATTGTGCTGTAAATGGACAAAAAACAAGTATCTTGTCTTGTACTTCTCGATTTGAGTGCCATTCGATACCATTGATCACACCGGGCTGCTACATCTTCTAGAAAAGAGGATCGGAATTGGAGGGACAGCACTTTACTGGTTCCGGCCGTACCTCTTACACAGAAAATCACCATCCAGGGTGCGGTGTCGGAGGAGCTGCCGCTGAACTTCAGCGTACAACAAGAATCCGCCCTCGGGCCCCTGCTTTATGTAATCTATGTTTTGCCGCTAGGAGACGTTATTCGTCAACATGGAATAAATTTTCACTTTTATGCCGAGGATACGCAACTCTATGTACACTTCTGCCCCACAAATGAGACACGGGATATTGTCTCTTTGGAAAACAGCGTATCTGATATCAAATCCTGGATGGCAACGAACTATTTAAAACTTAATGCTGAAAAAACTGAAATAATTTACATCGGATTTCCAACCAACTTTCAAAATTGTCAAATATTAATCCTAATTTTAATGGTCATGTGATCTCCCCTCGGCAGTCGTGCGGAACCTGCGATATTTCATGGATGGGAATCTAGCTGGTGACAATCATGTCAGTCTGACATTAAGAAGCTGCAACTCATTCAGGACTGGGCAGCAAGAATTATTACCAGACAACGGAAATCATGCCATATTAACCCCATACTCTCTCATCAATACTGGCTGCCAGTTGAAGAAAGGATAGAGTATAAGACGCCCCTTCTGGCATTCAAAGCCCTGAACGGCCTGTCTCCTGATTGTCTGAACAGTCTGGTACAAAGGTATGAACCATCTCGATACCTCCGTTCAACAACTTCGAACTCCCTGTTATACAAACCAGGCGGCCCAGCAACGGCAGGAGACTGTGCGTTTACCGTGGCGAGTCCCCATCTTTGGAATGGGCTGCCCGACCACATTAAGGCACCACAGACGCTGGAAAGCTTCAAAAAGGCTCTGAAAACCCACCTCTTCACCCGAGGTTTCGGTGTGCGCTAGTAGTGTATTCTCCCCGTGTCCCATATAACATATTTGCTACACACTAGCAGAGCATTGTAAAGCATGAGAGCGCATAATTTTTGCGGATTCAATTCACTAAACTGTATTTATTATTATTCATGTGGACCTGTCCAGGGGACCCTTCCAAATGACCCTGTACCAGACACCCTGGCCAAGAGCGACACAGAAGCCCTTCCTCTACTTCCAGAAGCCCCACCCGGTGACCCGGGCCTCACCTCACACCATTGTTATTGTCATACAGGATGATCACTAGCGATCACCACAATTGATCATTAATGATCACCATAAGTGATCACTAATGATCACTCGAACCGAGATGAGCATAAGAGGGGTGTAAAGTGAGGCATCACTGAGGCCTCACCTCATAAGCCTCTAATCCTTGTACGCGAGATGTTACTCGAGGGCTATGAGGGCAAGCTGAAGCCACGAAGTGAGGGCTATGAGCCAGGGAGTGCTATGGGGTGGGGGCTGAAGCAGGGAAGGCCGTGGAAGCTATGAGTTAGGGCCTCAGTGAGGCCTCTCCCCAGAGGCATCTTGGTTGTACTTGTGTGAGGCAAAGCTCATAAAGGTCCCTTTGGGTAAGTTGCGATGGGCATTCGGTCTAATAAAAGATCCGTTCGAGTAGGTATGGGTCGTTGTTGCGTTGTTTGTGGTGATCTGATGTAAACCCGCTGAATCGATCACGCCCTCAGAACATGCCCCGTCCAACATGAAGAGCATTGGCCTCCATAGCAACCACGTGCTACCCCAACAACCAACATGGCGGCACCCGTTATCAAAATGGCTGGCTGAAAATTTTCATCTTAGAAACACGCGTTGCGCATGCGCAGTGAGACCCCGTATCAACATGGGAATGACGTCATAAGATGGCCGCTCACGCGAGCTACTATGGCAGCCTCACCCCGCCCCTTCCGGTCTCGTGAGTGATGACGTCAGATGAAAACCTGCACGAGAAGCTGCTAAAAGACCAGAAGTCAACATCATATACTTCTAAGGTCCAAGGCTCAAGGAGTTGGAATCTCCTATAATTGGCAGATATAGACATGTGCCATTTCAGATATTCGTGTGCGCATGCGAACGATACGCTACATATCACCACCACAATGAAGTCGCAAGGTGGCAGGATACTACATCACGCAATAATAAGCAAGGGTGTGGCATTACTACTGAACTTGCGCGACATTGGTTTGGTTTAATAATCATTATTAGATTGTTGGTGTTTTTTGACATTTTGTTGAGGACATATTGTGTCGAAGATTGTTTTACGTGTAGCGGAAGGCGGAATACCCAGAGAGTACCACCAAACACTGGCGAGTAACTGTCAAGTCTCCAACGTACAAATCCTACAAGAGCAGGGTTAGCATTGGGTGTAGGCATCAGTGATATCAACGCGCGATCCGCCTCAGCACATGACGCAACCGTGCTCCCAATCGGGAAATTGAGATTAAGTGCCTTGCCCAAGAACACAACGAAAGTTACTCCGGCCAGGCATCAAACGCACAACATTTCGATCTGAAGACCAACGCTCTAACCACTGAGCAACCGCGCTCCCGATAATCATGACTGAACGTCACGTCTCGCATTACTTCCAGATAATTTCATTTTTCACACTTTTTTTTTGTTACAAAAATGAGCTCTGATTGAAACAAAAGTGGTGAGCTCATTTTGTACCAAACGTGGTTGATTTTGTAACAATAGTGGTGAGCTGTAACAAAAGTGGGCAAATGCTGTAACAAAAGTGGTGAGCTGTAACAAAAGTGGTGAGCTGTAACAAAAGTGGTTGTTGTAACAAAAGTGGTTGCCACAGTCGTTTAGGCTTGCCCCTTCAGTTATTTCGAATGATGGCAACGGTTCTAGAATTTAAACTTGATATTTCACAAAACAAGTTGACTTTTCTGACACAGAACTCAACGCGATGAACACGGAATCGCTTTGTTCACATCCTGCGACCTGTGACCTTGCATAGATTAAAGTCCCAATATGGCAGTTTCGAAATTGGCTGATTAACCCTTCGACTAAAGTAGCGATAGGAGCAGGGCAGATATATAAGGATTATTGCAATTCTAATTTTAAGATTTTTAAAATTTTAATTCAAAAGCATGGCTAAATGACATATCCCTGGGAGGAGCAAAACTTGAAAATCTTTTCATTTTTGGTAGGCGGCGTCGTCAAATCGTTCTCTACATGGTGTTATACAATCTATGCAATGAAAATACTGATTTTGTTTTATATCGTGAACATTTGTAGTGCCGGTAGCTTTTCCAAGTGTGATATTTCCACACATTGGGGTAGTCATGGGGGCTCGAGGGAGCCATTCCCCTTCCCAAAAATCCGGAATTCGGCTATCTGCATGGGATGGCACCATTTGGGTCATATTTTCGAAAATTTCGAAAACATCCCCCTATCCCCTCTGATCACACCGACACGAGAGGGACACATCTCCATACATTTCCCCAACTCAAGATTTCGATCTTCAGGATATTCCTGCGGCATAAAAATGCTTGAACCCCCTCCCCAAATATAGTCTGTTTCCGCAGAGTTTATTTCTAACCCCTTTATCCTTGGATATGGATCAATGCTTTCTTGGTGAGAGTGCTGATTTTTAGTGGTATACTACGTCTCGCCTTGGGTGAAAATGCTTTGGTTGGTGCAAAGTAAAAAATGAAACAACTGCCAACTGGAAACCATCTGTGTTGTTCCTATGGCTCGACAATTTCCAGTATATTATCATATTCGAATTACATCCACCGTCAACGTCGAGTTTTTCACGTTTCCGAACAAAAGTTTGATAATGAAATTCTTCTCTCAATCAAATGTTTTTCTATATTTCTGTCACAACAACCATTAAAATGAAACAAACTGATAGAAACACAGAAATCCTACTCATTTTGGAATTCACAGTTGCCTTGGCTGAACCGCGCGATTTTTAAAGAAAAGTTCATGCTCGTCGCCCATTGAAGACTTTGGACCGGCTGTTTATTAAAAGGTCACCAAACAAACATTTTAATTTGTGATTGTCCAATCGGGTACAGGCTTGTATTTGGCACACAAATAGAGATAAAATAAATAGGTCATCGCTGTCCATATCATGGAAAAGTTCAAACTTCGAAGGTCAATAAATACTTCTTGATCTCACGAAAAACTTAACACTCCCTGGGTGCGCGGTGGCTCAGTGGTTACGGCACATACCGAAAGGTCCACGGTTCGATCCCCACCAGGGGTAACTGCGTTGTGTCCCTGGGCAAGGCACTTAATCCAGTGGAGAGCACAATGTCGTTGTGTACTGATGCGTACTGCACGTCAATGGGGTGCTTGTCTGCAACCAATGCTTACCCTGTTTGTGCGGAGTTAGAACGTTGGGGAGTCTGTTAACCCCCTGCACACTGATGTCAAAATATCCAGATTTCAAGTAGCCATTTTTCCCATAATGCAATTGGGAATTTAACCAATTCAATCTTGTTTGACAGAGCTCAATGAGCTCTGTCAAACAAGATTGAATTGATTAAGTTTCTAGTTGCATTATGGGAAAAATTTGCACCCTGAACTTGAGATATTTCGACATCAGTGTGCAGGGGGTTAATAGCTGTTAGGTGGTTCTCTCCGGCTTTCTCCACCTGTTATTTATTTATTGGTGTTTTTAAGGACATATACTTATGCACAATGGCTAATCATGACCGTGATAGTTTTACGGGTGGAGGAAGCCGGAGTACCCGGAGAGAACCACCCAGCAACGACGAGTAACTGCCAGCTCCTCAACATCGTAACTCCGCTCTGCAGTACAGGCAGGGTTAGATTGGTTGAAGACATGCGCACCATCGACGTGCAGTACGCCTTAGTACACGGCGTCATCGTGCCCCCATGCGGACAATCGGGGTTAAGTGCCTTGCCCGAGGACACAACGCGGGAATCCGAATTGATCGCTCAGACGGTTACCCATCCAACGATTAACCGGGCTCGACGTTGCTTAACTTCGGTGATCTGACGAGAACCGGTTACCGCAACGCCACCGCGCCCCCCTCCTCCACCTGTAAAACGACCCGACACCAGGTGAACGTGGCTGTTGAAAGTGTTGTTTACCCTTTACCTTACATGAAAAGCAGACGTCACTTGCAAAACAAATTCTTGAATAACTAATTTTTTTCATTTTTTGTCTCAAAACATAGGTTATGACCCCTCATTGGAACGAGCTCGAGCTCGTTCCAATGAGGGGTCATAACCTATGATTTGGAAGCAAAAAGTGAAAATATAAAAAAAAAATAAATGGCGTTTTTCTTGTAGGTAAAAGATCAATACAATATAACACACCCTAAATAGACAGATAACGTAAATTCTCCCTACTGAAATTATGCAAATGTGACCCAGTTGTATTCTGTTATCCAATCATATTGTCCAATTTTGAAATTGACCAATGAAAGCTCCCAACTCTAATTATGCAAATTATGAAAATGTGGCCCAGTTGTATTCTGTTCAGCCAATCAAATTGTCTAGTTTTGAAATTGACCAATGAAGTTGACGGAAGGCTTTATTTATCACTGATTAATATGAAACCAAAATATCAAATGTTTTAAAGTGAACAACACGGACGAGTCATATGATAAATTAGGTTACTTTCAAAAACACGAGTGCTGTCCATTTTGATTGACTTTTTCATCGAGGACATTGTCTCCACGGGCGTGGATATCGCATCGTAGAAACCACTGGCCAACATTTCTTTGTTTCTTTTTTTTGCTTTTTTTAACCCTTTACCTAACATGAAAAGCAGACGACGCTTGCAAAAATTTGTTTGAATAACTATTATTTTCATCTTTTGTCTCAAAAACATAGGTTATGACCCCTCAATGGAACGAGCTTGATGAGCTCGTTTCAATGAGGGGTCATAACCTATGTTTTTGATACAAAAAACGAAAATGTAATGAAAATTAATTGGCGATTTTTGAGAATAGCGCTGGCCGGTTTTGGCCGTTACGTTGGGTGAAGGGTTAAACACCAATAAAGCAATAAAAACAATAAAACTGAACACATGCGTAGCTTTTTAAAACTATAAGCGTATAAGGTCCGACCCACCCCAAATATGCAAACCCTGGTTCTCACTCTGGTGTCTTTTAATGACTTCAATGAAGATTAGGCTGGGGTTCTGGTGGTGACCTATGTATAAGCACACACGTCCACTACCGTTATAGATGTTTGTTTATTGAACAAATAATAAATGGAGACTTATCACGGTTTTAGTTTTGTAATAACGTGACACAAGTAGGTATATATTGCGGATTTACCAATCACTTTGTACATGTACGTGTACACGATGCGTTCACCAACGTGGAATTCAGTGTTAAATCGCACGCTTGTTCACAAAAATGTACAGTGATGTTGAATCACCCATGTTTTTTTGTGACTCCTAGATCGCACTTTTAACGTTCAAATACTCGTGGTGAACGCGCGTTTTAAAAAAAAGGGCGAAATTGTACATCTTCACTTTTATCTTTTACTTTAAAAATTTTTGTCGACGTTCCCATCGCAGATCAGACCATCGATCCATCGTTGGTGAACACGAGCAAAAAATTCTGGGTCATCATCAAAAAAACGGTCTGCGGATTCTACATCAGTGATCCAGAACCCGCCATTGTTTTGAGGCGGTGGTTTTTTCCCATTTATGACGCCATTAGGGGAATTCCCCACTATGGGAATTCCCAAACTCAGCTAATTGACCGATCGGATCGCTCGATTCTCCGCCAACTGTCCGATCGGATCGCTTGATTCTCGTAAACTCGATCATACGGAGTTATCTACCCTCGTAGTGGGGTGGGTGGGGGGAATACCCGAGGAAATAAGTGAAAAAAAGTGATCGATATATATAGGAGAGAAAAAAATATATAAATAATAGTTATTTAGAAAATTAAATATATCAAATCGAATAGATAATAAAAAAATACGTAAATCATGAGCGATTCTCAGACTATTAGAGCGAGGTTTCTTTTAAACATGCTGATGAGAGCATATGCAATCTGCGTGAATGAACAACTATGTCCCATCTTGTTACGATGCGTCAGATGTCGGGATTATCTAGACTTCGATCACGAGAATCATTCGTGTCTAACGATGGAAAGGGAAGATATGGTCGTCATGTATTTCGAACCAGCATTCGAACGCATTAAATTCAACGATGTGATCACGTTTTGGAAGAGATTAGTCTTCTGTAAGAATCGAGACAGGCCCACAGATTCGGAAGAACTGAAATTGGCACGTAGAAGTTTGACTTTAGAAGACAAGGGATGCATCAAGAAATTATTGCTGAACGAAGCATACGTCTAAGTTTTTTTCGTTGATATAAAATAAGGGAGAGTAGAAAATAAAAAAAATAAATACACACATAAAATTTCTATCTAATATTAGAAGAAAAAAAACCAAAAAAATGAGAACCAGAAATAAATTGTATCCATCGTTAGTGGACGGTGAGGACGAGAAGCCGATCGACGTTTCGCCGACGGCGCCACTAGAAGAAAAAGAAAGAGGAGAGAGGTATCGCATCGATCAAATCAGTAGAATTCAAGCGTATCTAACTCGAGAGAGAGATTCTCGTCGTTCTCTCAAGAAAAAGTGTTCGCGTTTCGTGACAGTCGTCAACGCGATCGACATGACACTCATCACGATTTCCCTGGGTTTACACGCAGCCGGCATCGGATTTTTGTCGACCGCAGTCGGCATTCCGATCGTGTTGACCGTAGAAGGAGTGGCTCTCGCCGCCGGATTGTTTAGCATGCTCGGAAACTTTTTGAGTAGGAAATTATATCTGAAGGCGAGGAAACATGACATGATTCGCGTCTTGGCCGACTCCAAGATCGACACGATATCCGAAATGATCTCTATGGCATTGAAAGACGGTAGGATATCGGACGGAGAATACTTCGCGATATTGAGCGAGAAAACGAAATACGATGCCATGAAAGAAGCCGTGAGAATCAAGATTCGTCAGATCATCAAGTAAGAGATGAAGGATTCTCTCGTGGAAAAGGGGAGGAAAGAGGCCAGGGAGGAATTCAGTAAGATGATAGACCTCAAGAGCAGTGATTGAAAAAAAAAATATATAAAAAATAAGAACAGAATTTAAAAAAAAAAAAATATTAAATTTATATATAAAATAAAAAACGAAATTAATTTAAATAACTCTTAAAAAATGTATTGCGTAAAGTGTAAGAGAGTTACCGAGACGAGTAATTCTCGAGAAGTGTGAACTAAAAACGATAGATGGATGCTTCGCGGAATTTGCGACGTGTGTGGTTCTGTCAAGACGCGATTCATCAAAAAAAAGAATGCGAGCAAAGGTAAAGGCATCGTGAATAAAATGATCAACAATCTACCTTTCGAAATGCATCTGCCCGGTCACAGTTTCACGGGACCCGGAACGAAATTGAACAAGAGACTCAACGCTGATCTGACACCCAAATCTTGGAGCAAACCCGTGAATAGGGTGGACGCGGCCACGTATGATCACGATCTGTGCTACGCCGGACATCCCGACACCAAGACTCGCAACGACGTCTGCGCCAAAAACATGTTGGGGAAATTGAGAGGCATATCGAATCCGACCAGGAGAGAGAAGATGGAACTTCGCTGGTCGGCAATCTGACTGGTGCGAAACGTCGATTCGGATGGGGCGTTCAAAAAAAAAAAGCGCATCTGAAAAGAAGAAGAAACGATTATTGACGAGCGAATTGGCCGAGGAGTTACACAAACCCATAGTGCGCAAATTTTGAAAGAGAAGGGTGTTCGTGAAGGGTCTGGATGATATTTGTTCTGCCGACTTGGTCGACATGAGATCGTTTTCGAGGTGGAATGAGGGCGTCAAATATCTACTGACGGTCATCGACGTGTTTTCCAAATATGGTTGGATCAGAGCTTTGAAGAATAAATCGGGACCTCTCGTCGCCGAGGCTCTGAAGAGCGTGTTCGACTCGTCTTCTCAAAAACTGAGTAAATTGTGGGTGGACAAGGGAAAGGAATTCTACAACAAGGACGTTCGCCGATTGGTAGACCTCTACTCGATCGAAAACGAAGAGAAAGCCAGTGTGGTGGAATGTTGGAATCGAACGATCAAGGAAAAGATGCACAGATACTTCACGGCGAATTCGACCAAGAAATACATATATGCTCTGAACGGTCTGGTCAAAGATTACAACAACACCCGACACAGATCGATCAAGATGACTCCCACAGAAGCTAGCGATCCTCGAAACGAAAAACGGGTCTACGTGAATCTATATCCTGAGAGATCTAAGATCAGGAAGAAGTCTAGAACGCCGAAATTTGCGGTCGGCTATCGAGTGGGAATCTACGCTTATAAGAAGCACTTCGAAAAGGGTTATACTCCTCGATGGACCTCGGAAATCTTCGTAATCATAAAAATATTTCACACCGATCCGGTGACTTACGAAATCGAAGCTTTGGATGGAGAAGAGATCATCGGAAAGTTTTGCGAACAACAATTACAGAAGCCGAAGTTTTGATGAAGAAGACAAAATTTTTTTTTTATTTACTCTCTTTGACATTTTCTTGTTTACACACATATATATATATAAGAGAGAAAAAAATAATAATAAAAAATAATTAAAAACTATTTTTAGATAAAGAAAGCAAGTTAATTAATAAACAAAAAAATTAAAAATCCTTTAAAATGACAAATATACTAGATATAGCACAAAGCATAGTGAAAGATGAAAGTATTCAAGAATATGAGGTTCACGAATACGAACTGGTAACCGGAACGAGTTTGAACAATGCGGGAGAGATAAGAATCAACGTCGAAACTCAAGATCTATTCGTACATCCTAGCGAGAGTTACATAGTGGTGCAGGGACGTCTCACCAAGGAAGATGGGAGCGACTACGCCGCCGACGACACGGTTACTCTAGCCAATAATGGCATCATGCATCTATTCAGTAACATAAAATACATGCTATCCGGACAAGAGATAGAATCTGTGTTTCATCCCGGTCAGGCCACCACGATGTTCAGACTCTTGACGTACCCTGATGATTTTTCGAAATCCAGAGGACTTAATCAGTTGTGGGTGAAAGACACCGTCGGCCCTGCTAGCGCAGGCGCCGCCTTGATATTCGACTATGTTGTCAAGATGTCCAGACCTAAAGGAACGTTTTCGTTCAGGACACCTTTGAAACACATCTTCGGATTTGTGGACGATTACAACAAGATCATGTACGGATTCAAACACAATCTGACGTTGATTCGAAAAGGAAACAACGATGCAATAGTGAGACTCACTGCGACCGATGCGGGTAAGATAACTCTACACAAGATATCATGGTTCGTTCCACATGTGGAGCCTTCGATCATGGAGAAAGCGCGTCTCTACAAGATCATAGAATCCAAGAGTAAATTATTCGTGGGATTTAGAATGAGACAGTGCGACACGGCTAGCATTCCTCCCTCCACGAATCACTTCGATTGGAGATTGATGGTGAAATCCGCTTCTGAGAGACCGCGTTTCATCGAAGTATCACGGTCTAGACGAATTGATGAGCAATCCTAACATATCTCCCGGCGAATACAAGTCGATGTATCCCATGTTCGTATTCGACGTCAGTAAACAGAGTGAACGACTCAAGAGTAGCGTCTTAGACATTCAGATCAAGATGCAATTCGATAGGAACGTTCCGAGAAAAAACGGAGCCTTCACCCTGGTCCTGTCAGACAGAGAATTACAATTCGAATCAGATGAAAATAAGATGTCGATCATTCGATGAGAGACGAGTGTGTGAAAAAAAGTAAAAAACAAAAAAAAATAAAAAGTAATGAGTACTTATTAAAAACAAAAAATAAAAAAATAAATTCGTTTTTAATGATATTTTTTTAACCAAAAAAAAAAAGTTTCATCCGAGAAAAAAATCGTCTTTTTTCAACATTCTCGACGTACATAATGTTACAATTCATAAGTAGTCACATAGAAAACGAAATACACATTCCATTTTCGCGTTTGAAAAAAAAAGATTTTTACGATTACGTTCTGAATTATTTAAAAGATCGCATGCTATTCACTCGAGAGAAACAAAAAGGATATTTCGTGATGAAGATATTAAAACTCGAAGAGATCTTAGATTGTTCGATCCTGTGGGATCGTCTCTCCGTTTCCGTCAGATGTTCCATCCTGTGTTTCAAGCCAAAAAACAAAAAAATAGATGTGGAAAAATGGTTCGGTAAACAGCGGGATAGACGGTTGAAAATGAAAAGAATGAGACGCTTTCCACCATCACCACTACCTTCTGAAGAGAATGGTAATGATGCGAGTGTTACCAAGAGATGCACAACATTCGTTCATAATTATGATTCGGATCAACAAAAGTGTTGTTATAAACGTATCATATCACAAAGAAAAAGAAAAAAAGAAAAAGAAGAATCGACCCTGAAAATTGAGAAAAAAGGAAACGTTATTATAATATATGGTGATAGTGAAGAAGAAGGAAAACAAAAAAAAAATGAGATCTAAAGATGATCTCATTACTTTTTTTTTTGTTTTTTTTTGTTTTTAATAATCACACATTATTTTTTTTAATTCATTATTTTCCATGCGTTCACTGTTTGTTCAAAGAATCTAGTTTGATCAGTAGACTCACCATGGAAGTGGTGGCTTCGGGATTATTGGTTTTCATAACGAAATTAATCCTGTCACCGGCGTTCACTTTGAGAGGCGTGCCGAATGTGCTAACATTCGCGTGTTGATTCTCAGTCTTTTCGATGCTGTATCTCTTATCGCTCTCTACACCATTCACCATGAGATTGACGACTGCTCTGTTATTCAAATCCGAGGAAGCCAGACTCAATCGAAGGATTTCACCTCCCAACGGCATGGGATATCCCACCTGACCATGTTTCGATCCGCTACCTCCATTTCCGAAAGACCACTCAGCTTTTCCTTCATCTAAGGTGCCGGCCTCTTCAGCCCACACGGTGATCAATTGTCTAGCATATTTGACTTTCTCCACCACCGAAATCAGGGTGCAGGCATCTGTCATGTTCACGGGATCCGGTAGATTCGTGAGCGCGTGTCCACCCATGTCTAGTTTACCTTCCATGATATCACCCTTTCTCCAGACCGAGTTGTCATCCACGTACTTCCTGCTTACCATGCTGGAATCGAATTCGGGATCGTGGCCGAGGCCGAATAAATTCTCACCGTTCATGTTGATGCCACCCTCCATGGTTCCGCCAGATTGTTTGTTCAGGTAGAGATTGTCCACTTGCGATTCTACATATTCCTGTGATCGTATCATGGCAGAATCTACGTAGCCCTTGTTGACTGTGGTTGAATCTGCATCCGTGTCGTCGATCTTCGACAGATTGAATATCTTGTGGAATCCCGCATTCAGATCAGATTTCATTTCTCGTCTGTCAGACTTTCTCTGTTCCAGATCTACGTAGTGTTTGGTCTCCACGTCCTTGGCATTCGTAGGAGTGGCCACGTTCGTTATCTTGTTAGAATTGGCGTTGAATTCCAAGTGCATCATTTTCAGAATGTATCTATTTCTCAGGTGTTTGCTGAATCTCGCGTGAGAGTCGTCCGCGTATTTCTTGGTCGCGGCATCGGTGGGATCTATGGGATTCGCGACGTTCACCAAACATTTGGATTTCAGATTGAGATCGTCAGTCATGGTTTTATCCACGTAATTATCCAGCAGGATTCGTTCGAAATCAGCATTCCCCCTGTTGACGTATTTTTTAGTCGCAGCATCTGCGAGATCTGTTGGCTCAGGAAGATTGTAGAGCTTCTTATCGTTCATGTTCAAAGGTTCTTCTCAAGGTTCGTATCTCCAAACATAACGTTCGTCCAAGTTGGCAACGTCGTAACCATCGTCAACTTCGAACGTCTTCCTCTTCTTTCTCGGGTTGACTTTTTCGTCGTCACTTCTACCAAATTTATCAACTGGCATGTTGTTGTGGGATTTTTTTGTTTTTTAGAAAAATATGTTCAAAATGCAGTTTATTAAAAATGAACTATGTTATTTTATTTTTCGTTTTTATTCGATTAAAATTTTTTTAAAATAATTTTTTATCTTTATATATACTATAAAAAAAAATCTCTCTCTAATGTAAATCATTGAGAATGTCTTGAAATCGATCTCCTTCAGACCATCTCTTGAGAACGTAGAGACACAGGTGACCGCAAAACACTTGATGTGGTGATTGCACTTGTTCCGTGTTGTAACGAACCATCGATTTGTTGAAATAGTTCTTTATTTCTTTTGGCGGCGAGATTCCGTAGCTGTCGAAATAATAATTTTTCTTCTTCTCGTTCTTCATCCACGCCATCCAGTGAGTGCCTTCACCCGATGAATCGTCTAGATTTAAAATTCCGCATTCCGATTGTCGAGGTCTTCTCTTCAGCGAGGCATCTCTGGAAAACACTCCTAGAAAATCTTTGATTTTCAAATCTTTTGCCACATTCAACAGATCGATGTTGGATAGGGGTTCGTTGGGTAAGACGACACCTTCTACGGATATCTTTATTTTCTTATTCATAAATGCGTATATATTTTTTTTTATTTATTTTATTATAATTTACTAAAAATGACGTTATTTTTTTTTCTATTTTTTTCTTTTTCTTTTTAAACTAACTTTCTCAATGTCACTATCGATTTCTATAATTTTGTGTTCATCTAATTCTTCTTGATTTTCTGGAATCCTATCATCCACAATCGTATCTGGAATCTTATCATCCACAATCGTATCTGGAATCCTATCATCCACAATCATATCTAGAATCCAATCATCCCCATTCATATCGTCTAAAATTAGATCCAAAGTCCAATGTCCGCGTGCCAAAGTGCTTATTTTATCGTCTAACACGAATCGGCCGTCAGCGAAATCTTGTTGATTATTACGGTATACAAGTCGTGATTTTTGCTTCGAATCGATTTCATAGTCTTATACACCGGACCACTTCCTAACAGACAATCTTTATACTCTTGGAAAGAGATGTTTTTCTTCACCACGCATGCTTTAACTCCTTTGCACTTCTTGATCTCTTCATCATCTTCTAGACGATAAGCATACAGTTTGGGTCTCAAGCCCACGAATTCGACGATCTGTTTACCGCCGATCTCATCCTTAAATTTACCCAACACCTTCTTGTTGTCGTTCGATTGAATGTTGGACGGGTGATCGACGGGATAATTGCTCATGTCGAACCACTTGGCCACGTCTGGAGATATATCTCGGTAGACGTCTTTCGTCTCTATCTCGTAAACTAAACTGTCCGTGTCGGTGAACAGTAGTTTGGCTTTGTCACCAAATTTTCATTTGACGTAATCGTAGTGAAACTCGTACACCAATCGCTTGCTGATATCTAAGATGATCGTTCCGAGATAATACGGTTTGTCGAACTTCAGGTGCGTCTTTTGCATGTGAACGGCCACTAGATTTTCATCGAATATGGTTCGGTGTTTGTAATTGGGTTTCGACACTAATTTTTTAGCTCTTTTCTCAGACGTGACGAGTCGAACGTCGGTTCTCTTCCTGATGTTTTCCATCGATTTGCCGTACACGCAGTTGTTTATGAGTTTGAAGAAATCTTTTTCGAAATTGTTCTCGGCTCGAGTTCTGAGATTCGTGTTGAGATCGATGTATTTTTTCATCCAAGGCTCTTCGTCGAATCGAATGATGCGATGTATGTCGACTAATTTCATCCCGTAATCGACGTACTGTTTCAAATTCTCGCTGTAGATGACGTAGTTACGTTTTTTAAATAAACTGGGAATGAGTTTTTCCTCATCTCCTTCGTTTGGTTCCATTCGTTCGGGAGCTAGCGGATAAGCTTTGTGTGGATCATGTAATTCTTCCGGATAGTTCAAATCAACTTCTAAAATGCAAGGATAGTCTCTCCATTTTTGCATCTCTTCCGGTTCCTTCACCCATTCGAAATTTCTAATCGGTAAAGGATGACTCATAGCCCAACCGTACAGATTATTAGCGTCCCAATACTGTATGTATTTAGTCGACCATTTCGAATCGAAACCTTCTTTCATGTAGGGATTGTTAGCCTCAAAATATCTGTGAGAGATCATCGAGACGCCACCTCTCGCAGCCCTTTTGAACATGAGCAACATGTCCACGTTGGATAATAATTCCAATTGGACTTCGGTGGTCTTCAACAGAGCGTCCCATGCCAGACCGGGTGCGGTGAAATACCAAGCGGGATCCAGATCGTAATTTTGACGACAGACGTCTCGAAAATTTTCGAACACGTCTGCCAAGAGCAGAACGTCGGTCTTCAGATAGATATCGTGATAATCTCTCATGGTTTTCATATCAAATGATTTCCATACGTTTTTGGCGTGTTCGTAATTCTCGTCGGAAATGTCGGATTCGTATAATTTCGAATAAAAATCATCTTTTGAAGGTAGTGCAGTGTCTTCGAATCTCTTTAGATCGTCCATGTAATCATAAGGATAGACTCCTTTCCTCAACATGATGTCTACTCGTTCTCCGAAATGTTCACTCATGATTTTAAATTTATCCTTGCTCATGTTATCGACTAATTTTTCCAGAGCGGTCGACATGAATTTAAAACTGTCGATGAAACGTATGCATCTACGAATGGATTTCGTTTTTTCTTTTAACGTATTTCCATCGATTACTCTTTTCTTCTCCATGAGCTTCCATTTTCGTGAAGGAAATGTATCTTTCTTCGCTGTTCACGATGCAATTTAATTCTTCATGTGAGGTGCCGAGATTTTTCACGAACAGATGACTGTCGTAACCCGAGAGATTGTGAACATCACCGGATAGAAAGCGGTGTCTCGATATTTTAAATTACATTTGCTGTGAGCCGGACCGCGATACAGACCCGTGTAATGATCATGGTCTCTGACCTTATTTTCCTCCAAATTCTCGTCGAATGATTGTCTGCATATGTGACATTCGGTGGCTCTGTTATTTTCGTCCTGCTGCTCTCGCGTGATGATCGGAAATGTCGGATTCGTATAATTTCGAATAAAAATCATCTTTTGAAGGTAGTGCAGTGTCTTCGAATCTCTTTAGATCGTTCATGTAATCATAAGGATAGACTCCTTTCCTCAACATGATGTCTACTCGTTCTCCGAAATGTTCACTCATGATTTTAAATTTATCCTTGCTCATGTTATCGACTAATTTTTCCAGAGCGGTCGACATGAATTTAAAACTGTCGATGAAACGTATGCATCTACGAATGGATTTCGTTTTTTCTTTCAACGTATTTCCATCGATTACTCTTTTCTTCTCCATGAGCTTCCATTTCGTGAAGGAAATGTATCTTTCTTCGCTGTTCGCGATGCAATTTAATTCTTCATGTGAGGTGCCGAGATTTTTCACGAACAGATGACTGTCGTAACCCGAGAGATTGTGAACATCACCGGATAGAAAGCGGTGTCTCGATATTTTAAATTACATTTGCTGTGAGCCGGACCGCGATACAGACCCGTGTAATGATCATGGTCTCTGACCTTATTTTCCTCCAAATTCTCGTCGAATGATTGTCTGCATATGTGACATTCGGTGGCTCTGTTATTTTCGTCCTGCTGCTCTCGCGTGATGATCATTTTCGCCGGAGTTTTGAATTTGTCGTATAACATTTGAATTTTTGATTCTAACTCTTCCACGAACCTTTGAGCCACGTCGTCGTCTTCGCACTGTTTCGTGTAGGTGAAGGGATCCATGTCGTGTTGCGAGTCGAAAGCGCATTTCACGTAAATGCAATAGCCCAAAGGTATGTGTTTTTGATATCTTTCGACGTAACTTTGAAGAGCGTTGGGTTGACAGGAACTCATTTTTGCGGTGAAACATTCGAAATCAGCGTACACGACGAATGGTACTTTTAACCTTCTATTGTGATTTTCAAACTTCACGATGGTGTTGGGTTTGGGCATTTCGATGGCGACACCTTGATTTTCGTTGCAATATTTCTGATGTTTCGCTAATGATTTTTCACTGTGAAACACGTTCATGCAATTGTAACATAAAGATATCTTTCCTTTATGATTATTATTTTGTTTCGACAGTAATCAGGTCAGATGTTTAACCCAACAATAATGACGATTGTCACCATTCGAAATCAATAATAAAATAATTGTCTTTTCTCTTCCGCAATACGAAGTCTGTCTGAGAGGATAGATCTTTTTGTTTTTCGTTGTTGTATCCCAGGACGTTCACCACTATGGTCGGATTTTGAGCCTCGAAACATTCGATATGTTTTAACTCTGTTGGAAAAGTCACTCCGGTCCAATCGAGATTTTTAGAAGTTTCCACGTAACGAGAAACTCTATCGAAGTTTATTTCGACAGGGTATAAAGCGGAGGTGACTGCCCATTTAAAACACTCATCATCTTTATTTCTCACGTTGACCACGGCGTGTTTCATAGTCAAGAAATATGGTAATTCCAAGTAGGAAGATCCTTTCAACGGTTCGTCTTTATTCATGTGAATTTCGAGTTTCAACACCTCATTGAATGTCCAATTACTACCTTCATGTTGATAATTCGCGAGAGACGTCAACATCTTGTCTTTCATCTTTTCGAAAACGTCTGATAGATCTGAACCTCGAAATACGGGTTCGACGTTAGATCTGAAATATGCATTTTTCACGATGCTCTCACCAGACTTCACGTCGATTTTATTCATTATGCAATGGAGTATCATCTTAATTTTTAATCCCACGTTCATGTATTCGCGAAACAAATCCAATACTTCTTTCTTCACCCGTTCCATGAACAATTTTGGATCGACTTTCTTCAACGAGGGAACCACGTCGAAAGTTTTAAAAACGCCTTTGATCGCACTCTCCTGTTCTACGGGTTTCGATTGGAATAGTTCCACAACGAGTCGTGTTACATATTCTTCTCCTTTCTCTTCGTCGATTGCTCGTTGAATTTCGCTTGATATATCTCGTTTGTCTTGAATCTGAAGTGCATCACTCGTTTTCGTTTTTCTTTTCTTTTCTTTGGAAACTTGATGTTCTTCGACGGCTTTTCGTTTAGTCGTCTTCTTATTTTTCACAACCGATGCATCTTTTGACGTCGTTGCTATCGACATTTCGTTTGCCTTTCTAGCGTTTTGTAAATATTCTTGTATGACATCAATTTTTTTTAATTTAGTTCTATGATTTCTGAAATCTGAAAAATGTAATAGTTTACAAATCTCGTTTAACTGAGGTATGGTTTTCTCATTTAAATTTACCATTGTTTTATCTGTTTGCTTCATTTGTAAGAATATTTTTTTTTTTGAATTTTGTATTAAATAATTTGTTAAAAAAGTTTTGCTTTTTTACTCTTTTTATATATATATAATAAAAAAAAAAAAAAAAAGTTAAATTTTAAATTCAATTTTTTTCTTTAATACAAAATGTAAAATATTGATGCGAATTGAAATTGAAACGAGATGAAGCGTATGACAAATTCGGTTTTAATATCTATACATTACAACCACACGATCCCATCAAATTGAACGAGGTTGAGATGGTGAACTTAGAGCGCTACTACCACAAATATCGAATGTGTTTGAAATTGGATGAAGCCGCGCTCGATTTGTTTTACGAGTACCAAAGCGATCTGCTGAATAATATCATTGTCGCCGAAGACAGAGAATTCGACAGGGGTGATTTATTGTTGTCCTATGGAGGTTACATATATGCAATAATCTCACCCGAACTCGTGAACAAATCGGGTGGTGAGAGCGCATTCGCCTATGAAAAAAAACTCAAAAGAGTAAAGATAAACATTTACACCATTTTCATATGTGGAAAAATGACGAATGTCAACCTGCTAATAACAGACTTGGAAATATAAACAATAGAGAGATTGAAATGTTAAAATTTTACTTTTTATATATATATAAAGAGAAAAAAAAACTTTTACTAAAAATTTGTACATTAAAAAAATTAAAAATTAAAAAAACAACTTTTTTATATATATATAAAGAGCAAAAAAAATAAAAAAACTTTTTAAACAAATTATTATTTAAATACAAAATATACATTATTTGCAAGAAACAAAAAAACTAATAATCAATCATGAAGACAGCAACACCTAAAAGATGCGAATGGAAATTGAAACGAGTCGAAACGAATAAGAAATTCGGTCCTAAAATCTATAGATTACAACGACACAATCCCATCGAATTGAACGAGGTCGAGACGAAGGGCTTAGAGCACAAATACGACAAATATAAGATGCCTTTGAAATTGGACGAAGCCGCGCTCGATTTGATTTACGAGTACCAAAGCGATCTGCAGAACATCGTCATCACCGAAGATAGAGAATTCGACAAGGACGATTTGTCATTGCCCTATGGAAATTACATATTTCCAAACATCTCATTCGAACTCGTGAAGAAATTGGGTGGTGAGAGCGAGTTGACCGATGTAAAAAAACTCAAAAGAGTAAAGATAAACATTCAACACGTTTTCGAAAAAGGAGAAGACACGAGTGTCAACATGCTAATAACGGACTTGGAAATATAAACAATAGAGAGATTGATTTTTAGCGAAGAAAAATGAAAAAAAAAAAAAAGTAATGAGATCATCTTTTGATCTCATTTTTTTTTTGTTTCTTCGCACTCTGTCTCGCGATATTCGTCATTATCATCTAATTGTTTCTCCACCTTTTTATCCATTTTAAATATATTATTTTATACTTTCTATGATTTTATATTTTATATAATTTTATATTATACTAACATATTCAAAATCGGTATATTCTTAAACGGCGAATTCTCACCGAGCAACAAACCCTTGCCGATTCGCTCAACATTCCGTCCACTCTTCAGATAGGGACAGTTTCCTCTCAGAGAGTTGCCACCTCAAACGGGTTCTAGATACAATCCTTTACCGCTGTCGTCTATGTGGACGTGACACACGCCTCCTCCCTTCTTCAAAAACAGTCCGCTGCCACCCATTAATTTCTCAACTGCCGAACTAGCGAGTCCCGTGAGAGCTCCCACGCCGAGAGTCTTTCCGAGAAAGGGTAGTGCCTTTGCAGCGAAGGGTAATGCTTTTGCGGCTATTCCTGCCAATAGCGGTAGGAAACCACCTTTCATTCTCAAATTGTATCTCAATTGAGCGGGACTCATTCTCACCGTCAACCCTCCTCCATCGCGAATCGCTTTCTCCATCCTTTTGATTTGACTTCTGGTCCAGGCGATCGAATCCTGACCGCCTCTCGTCAGATCTTCGTGAGTGAATTTGAATCTCACCGCCTCGCCTCGAGTTGTTAACGCTCTCTTAAGTTTCTTCCTCTGTCCTGCGGATATGTTCACGTCTGTAAGGTATTAGGATTGGGACGAGTCTGATCTTGTTGCTTCCCTTTCCATCCGTCTTCATTCGTGTCTGAATGTAATCATGCAAATCGTCTATGTCGTAACTCCCTTTGGGAATTCGAATCTCCAACCAATCCGTTCCGTCGGAATACTTGAATGAGTTATTCTTTTCGGTGACGTTGGGAAAGGAATAATAAGTCTCCAGATTCACCAAAGCCATCTCATAACTTTTCTCTCTATTCAATTCGATGGAAGGTTCGAATTTCGTAGCGAATCGAGTCGAATCGCCACTCACCACGATTTGAATGGATCGTTTCGCAGCCGTATTCTCGGCTATCCGTCCTAACAATTCTCCATGTTCGAACATTATATTTAATTTTATTTTTTTTTATTCAAAACTAATTATTTGAAGATTTATTATTTTCTAAATTTTATTTTCACGCTCTATCTTATTATTATCATCGGAAACATAAAACTTGTCGAATCCGCAATGATATTTTCCACGATTAAATTCGCTTGTCAAATCGATCACGACGAAATTGTAAAGTCCACCATCCCAAACCCTCTTGCAGAATCTCCTGAATTCCGCCGCACTCATGTCGTTTGCGACGTGATCGCCGTAGATGTGATTGAGATTCTTGAGATCTTGGCGAAAGAGACATAGAAAATTAGCGTTCTCCCTTATCGTCTGTCTGGGCAATCGAAAATAATTCTGCGACAGGTAGAAACAGTCCACGTTGCTGTGTCGACCCCTAACGTAATACGATTCGCATCGGTTCTGTCTCTCCAAAAGCAGATCGTCGAAAATCATGAGATTCTTATCTTCCGATTTCAGTTCCCTAGGATCCGGAACGTCGCTAGCATTCTCATATAATCGACACTCGATGTTCGGAGATGCATTTCTCTTCATCAGCTCCATCGCCGCACCGTCCAAAATGGTCGAAAGTGGGGCTCCGCTCTTGTCGAATTCCTCCCTACTGTCAAAGATTCTGGCTATGACGTCCTTGGGCAATCTACGATCCATGCACTCTCGAAGCAATCTGTATTCGGGTTGAAACAAGCTCTTGCCAAACACGAACAATCTGTCGTAATCCAACCAGTCGGGTCGGGACAACAGATTCATCAACAGATTGGTCTTTCCACAATTCGATTTTCCCACTATCAAGCCTCTTATGCTCTTGGGAAAGAACTCGTTATTCGACCTCTTGGTCGCGGCGTCGTTCCAAGACATATCTTTAATGTTCATCTTTGTTTTATTTTTTTTTTGTCTGTTATTTTAGATTCTTTTCAAACACAAATTTTTTACGTTTTTCAAACTCTGTTTTTAATGTTATTATTTATTTATTTCGCACCGTCGCGAGTTCTCTTCAATCCGGATCCACTCGTCATTTTGGCTAAATCTTGTATGGGCACCACAGCATCCTTAAAATCTTTCCAACTTTTCGGCGTTCGCTCTAACGCAGCTCGCTTCGCCGGCGGACTGATCAACTTGTCGATCAACGCGTCAGCTGCCCTCTTGCCAGCCACAGAAGCTATCCTACCACTGGCTTCGGAAGCGGCTTTCTTACCAGCATCCAAAGCCGTCTTCTTACCGACCTCAAACGCGGTCGATGCGAGTTTTCTACCCGCATCGCCCGTGAACGCTTGCATTATAGAATCGACGATGCCAGAACCGCCTTGAACGTAAGTGGCTTCGCGTTTGAGTTCCATCTCACCAAGACGTCTGCTCCTGTCAGCAGACTGAATGCCCTTCTTAGCACTCGCCTAAAATTAAATCTCGGCGCCTAGGATCCATCTGTAAAAACATCTTTCGTTTTTAATTGTTAATGTTCCTTTGAGTATGCTAATATGAGTTATTTATTATTTTCAAAATTAAATGTATAATTATTTTTATGTTTTAAGTTAATAAAAATCTTCCGTCTTTAATATAACAACTAAAAACCATTATTTCCTCACACTTGAAGTCATTCTCAAAATAATTACTTCATGAATATCTTGTAATATTTTGGGTTAAAACCGCGTTTGTACTCGCACGTTGAACAACGCTATTTTTCTCTAAAATTTTGCATGGTAATCGCTCAGTCAAAAAACAAGAGTTGAAAAATGTTTTAAAAAAATTCTCGCCAGAGAATTTTTTTGCAGAAAAAAATATATGAGAAAAATAATACTCCATGAATATCTTGTAATATTTTAGGTTAAAACCGCGTTTGTACTCGCACGTTGAACAACGCTATTTTTCTCTAAAATTTTACATGGTAATCGCTCAGTCAAAACATCAATTGATCTTTTGAATTCTTTCCACTTTTTGATTCATAAAAATAATTTTTTCAGATAAACCATTTAACTTGACAAATTAATCTCATTTGAATAAAAACCTGTAATACATCTCAGGCGTGACAAAATAGCGTTCTCAGTAAGTGTTTATACAGTAAATGTCACTTTGACATGCAACTTGCTTGTCAGTTTTGATAAAAACACAGACTGACAATTGTAGACTGACATTCGAATGAAATGGTTTAACACGCCAAAGGCGCACAGGAGCTCTATTTATCACTTTTATTTATTTCCTAGGATATTCCCCCACCCCACGACGAGGGGAGATAACTCCGTATGATCGAGTTTACGAGAATCGAGCGATCCGATCGGACAATTGGCGGAGAATCGAGCGATCCGATCGGTCGATTAGCTGAGTTTGGGAATTCCCATAGTGGGGAATTCCCCTAATGACGTCATAAATGGGAAAAACCCACCGCCTCAAAACAATGGCGGATTCTGGATCACTGATGTAGAATCCGCAGACTGTTTTTTTGATGATGACCCAGAATTTTTTGCTCGCGTTCACCAACGATGGATCGATGGTCTGATCTGCGATGGGAACGTCGACAAAAATTTTTAAAGTAAAAGATAAAAGTGAAGATGTACAATTTCGCCCTTTTTTTAAAAACGCGCGTTCACCACGAGTATTTGAACGTTAAAAGTGCGATCTAGGAGTCACAAAAAAACATGGGTGATTCAACATCACTGTACATTTTTGTGAACAAGCGTGTGATTTAACACTGAATTCCACGTTGGTGAACGCATCGTGTACACGTACATGTACAAAGTGATTGGTAAATCCGCAATATATACCTACTGACACAGTTCCTCTAATTGTGTTAACATCTTGATGTTTACAAGGCCGAATTGAATACGTATTTGTTTAAAGTGCTATAACTGGAGCTCGAAAGAATATCTCTACGTATTCTGAGTAAATTGAGATCGTATTACAAAGTTGTCTGCACGCACATTCCATGAACCTCGGGTAAACAAAAAGACCATAGCAGCGTCGAATTCTTAACCCTTTGGACGCGAGAGACCACTTTTCCGGTCCAGAAACATGATACGTAAAAATCGCATTACGTAGGGTGGCTGCTGAACGAATTTGTGTGGTAGGGAGTAGAGCTGAAGCGGTTAAGGGGTTTTCTTGATCGATTAATCACGTGGATTAACTTTGGTTAACCGGTTAATCACTTGTCAAAATAAAGATATCTGAATAATTGCCATACCGTTGAAGATTTACAGCATGAACCCTTTACCAACGTAACAAACAAAACTGACTAGGCCTATAAACAAACAAAAAAAAAAACATTCAAATTTTTCATGCTTTTAAATTTTTGTCTCAAAAACATAGCTTTTGATTCCGCATTGAAACGAGCTCGTTGAGCTCGTTCCAATGAGAGGTCATAAGCTATGTTTTTGAGACAAAAATAGAATATTTTTAGAAATTCATGAATTTATTTTGCAAGTATCGTCTGCTATCCGCAATGGGTAAATGATTAAGAATAACGATTTCCATCCACCGATACAGTATGATGATCATGCAAGTAAACAAGTATGTCAGCAAGTAACTTGCATACTTTACTCTGTCTCATATAATCGATGTGAGTCAATGTAACAATGTTTGCCTGTTTTGGAGCAAGTTTGTTCCTTTGTTAACCCATATAATACAGTAGTTCAAAAGTAACGATTAATCGTTCAATTACGTTTTTGATCGATCAAGATGTTGATCATTGATTAATCGATTAATCGGTTAACTGTTTCAGATCTAGTAGAGAGGGAGACTGGTAACTTTCCTTGGCACAGTCCGCCCCTGCACACCCACATATCCACAACACTATCAAATACACTGGAGTTTCGTTCGTTCACTTCATACTCGGTTCATAAAGTAAATTAGAACTTTGATATATAACGACAATAAAACCTCTTAGCTTCTCTTTGCTTTTGTCAGACGTGGGAGTCAATTTCAATAGTAGAAGGTTGGAAGTACATTAACAGTAATTTATTAAGTTTTTACATTAAATACATCTCTGCCTGAAGCATCGTGGATCATTCCGAACTGGTAATGATGGACGCATATTTCAACCGTGCACACCCAAAGAATACTTTTATCATGCCATCAACAGAGGCTATCGTGTCAGTAACTAACGCTTCTCTAATTATCCATAAAATGAGTAATTGGTCAGTGAATGCAATTTTGCAGAACGACGAGTTGGAACCAGCTGATAAATAACACCCTACGTGTGTACGAAACGCCGTCAACTTCAGTTCATCACATGTATATTTAATCTCGGTTGATATCATCGGCACGAGTTTAACTTGAAGGCACTTCCTAATATTGTCCATAACCTTGTTCCCTTCTGGGGTAAACACTTGATGGTAGAATAAGACTTTCGTGCACGCTGGTCCAGCATAGTCCATTCCATACGAGGTGTATCCGGACGATCGACAACGATAACGCTGCTCCAGACATACATTGTACCATCTGCAGTCAAACTCGAGCGGGTTGTAGCACCATTTGGGAAGTGCATACGGCGGTGTTGAGTATTTCTCTGACGATCGTCCATGAGTTTCCAATTGCTTATCACAAGCAGATAACCATCTGCCATAAAACTGACAAAGTCCTACAAAATAAATATACATAAACATGACCATGCGCATGTCCTAAAATTTGTATCAGATGCTGGTCGCGTTTACCATCGGATCGCATCGAGCCCGTAAGGGCGTGCTGCGATCCGTTTGTAAACACGACCGAGAATCTGATACAAATTACAGGACATGCACATTGTCATGGCAATACATTTATCCAACAACCTGTTATATAAAGACCGCCCCTCCCCCGGATCGGGCCGCAAAATACCTGGGCCGTGGTCCAGACCGGATCGCCCCTACTTTACCGGTAGTTCGGTACACGACCGGCCCAAGACGGCACAGAGGGCCATTGTAATGTGTCAAACTATCGCTAGTTCGGGACACACCACTCATTTTTGGCCTTTACCTTCCAACTTAACCCTTGAAATAACTAGAATATTAGTTCTGGGAACACGCTACACAGTCTTAGATCTAAGTCGTCCCGATAGGAGACGCCTGCCCATTACGAATGAAGGCATAAGTTATACAATATATCGTCCCAGGAGTGCAACAAGGTGCCACCTGCAACGCAAAAGCGTTGCAGATGTCACATTGTAGCACTTAATGTCCGCACGGGATGTTATAATATACAATGCCACAATGCCTACTATAGAACTCTTCATATTCTGGTATGGTGCGCGGTGGCTCGCTCGTTACGGCATTAAACTTCAAACGGAGAGGTTCACGGTTCGATCCCCGCAAGGGCTAACTGTGCTGTGTCCTTGGACAAGGCACTTAATCCCGATTGTCCACGTCGGGGCAGGGTGGCGATGTGTACTTGGACGAACTGCACGTCGATGGTGCATCTGTCTTCAACCAATGCTAACCATGCTTGTGTGGAGTTAGAACGTTGTGGAGTCTGACAGTTGCTCGCAGTTGATCGGTGGTTCTCTCCGGGTACTTCGACTTCCTCCGCTCGTAAAACTGTCTGACTCGAGGTGACCTTGGCTGTCGAAAGTGTCGTCAAACTCCGATAAATAAATAAATAAATAAATAAATAAATAAATAATTTGTTGGCAGGTTATCAAACATGTCTGATATCACTGAAAACCTCCAGTCACCTGCCATCATCCAATACATACACGGAAAGCGTTGGTTAAAAACGAGAGTAGCTTTTAATCTTGGCAAGGTCACAGGTAGCGAGGTGTAGACATTTCAAGAAAACACGTTGTAAGAAGAGAGTGGGTGAAGTGCTCCGGACCCCATTACGTTCATTAGCGCGAATTCATGAAACATTCCTATCGCCTAAAATGGAGTTTGGACTCTGTGGCCCTGGGCACTGTTTCGACAACTATCGAGGATTTCCCAAGCCGAGAAACTCCGTGCAACGTGTATTTCCTTGTTGCCACTCAAAAACAAGTTCTTGCCTCCCTGAAAAAAGTCTTTAAACCTACGATATAACGTCGTTTAAAGTCGTCTGTAACATCACTTTTGTTACACCAACCACTTTTGTTACAGCTCACCACTTTTGTTACAACAATTTTCCACTTTTCTTACAGCTCACCACCACTTTTGTTACAAAATCAACCACTTTTGTTACAAAATGAGACCACCCCATTTGTTACAACCATCGTCTTTTTGTAACAAAAAAAAAAAAACAACTCGCTCACCACTTTTGTTACAACAATCGCCCATTATTGTTACAACTTTTGTCAGTATGAAAAATGAAGTAATCTGCAAGAAATGCGAGACGTGACGTTCAATCATGATCATCGGGAGCGCGGTTGTTTAGTGGTTAGAGCGTTGGTCCTGGGATCGGAAAGTTGTGAGTTTGATGCCTCACCGGAGTAACTTGCGTTGTGTTCTTGGGCAAAGCACTTAATCTCAATTTCCCGCTTGGGAGCACGGTTACGCCATGTGCTTACAACCAATGCTGTCCCTGCTCCTGTGGGAGTAGTACGTTGGAGAGTTGACAGTTACTCGCCGCTGCTCGGTGGTACTATCCGGGTACTCCGACTCTCTCTACACGTAAAACTATCTTCGTCACAATATGACCTCAGCTAATAATGATTATCGAATCAAACCATTGTTGTGCATGTTCAGATGTAATGCCATACCCTTGCTTATTATTGGGTGATATAGTAACCCGCCACCTTGCGATGTCGTCGTGGTGATATGTAGAGTATCGCGCGCATGTGCACACGTATATCTGAAATGACACGTGCCTATCGTGTCAATTATAAGAGATTCCAACTCCTTGAGCCTTGTACCTTAGTAGTATGTGATGTAGACTTCTTATCCTTTTTGCGGGTTCTCATGCAGATTTTCACCTGACGTCATCAGTCAAGTGACCGGAAGGGGCGGGGGTGATGTTGCCATGGTAGCCCAAGTGAGCGGCCATCTCGTGGCTTCATTCCCCCGGTGAAACGTTGTCCCACTGCACATGCGCAGGGCGTGATTCTAAGGTGACAACTCTTCCGCCAGCCATTTTGACTGTGGGTGCCGCCATCTTGGTTGTTAGGGGTAGCACGTTCTTGCTATAGAGCTCAATGGGCTCCTTGTTGGCAAGAACGTATGCTGAGGGAGTGTTCGACTGTGCGGGGGTATGCTCCGAAAGTTCTGGGCTACCTCCAGCAGAGCAGAATACCCTAATTTGAAGGCTTCTCAGACGGGGGGGGGGGGGGGGGGGGGGGGGGGGTCGAGTCTGTTTCTATCTACTGTACGGTAGCACGTGGTTTGTGGTGCGGAATACTTTGTTGTTGGACAGGGGCGTGTTCTGAGGGTATGTTCGATTCAGCGGAAGAGCATCGAATCACCACAAACCGTCCAACTGCAACCCAAACCTACGAAAACGTAGCTTTTATTGGCTCGAATCCCCACTGAAACTTACCCAAACTTACCTTTGTGAGCTTCACCCAACACGAATAGAAGAAGCCTATGGGGAAAGGCCTTAATGAGGTCCTAACTCAGATCTCATACTGCCTCCTCTGCCCTCTTAGACCCCAACCCATGGCCTTCCCTGAATCATAACCCTCACCTCATGGCCTCATCTTGCCCTCGTAGCCCTCTAGTGAAAATCTCCCGTATGAGGATGAAAGGTCTATGAGGTGAGGCCTCAGTTAGACCTCACCTCAAACCCCTAGTTCTTATCTCGGTTCGAGTGATCATTAGTGATCACCTATGGTGATTACTAGTGATCGCCTGTGGTGATCACTAGTGATCATTTCATATGAGGATAAGAAGTTGTGAGATGAATCCCTGGTCACTGGGTGGAGGACTGTGTCGCTCTTAGCCAGGGTGTGTGGTGCAGGGTAATAGGAAGGGTCCCCAGGGCAGCTCCCCTTGGATGACCGGGAAAGCTAGGGATGGGTCAATTGTAAGGGTCACCAGGACACACATGGATGGAATGGTAGGTCACGTGGGGAGATCTTCGGGTCGAAGTTTCGCCGCTGGGTTTGGCTCACCGGGGAACTGTGTCGCTCGTTGTTGGGATGCGGGAGTAAGGTTCCGGGGCTGGTCTTCCTTGGAAGGGGTGGTGGCTCAAAAGTGGAAGGCAGGGGCTTCTGGAAGAAGGGTGACTGTGTCGCTATCGCTCATCCCGTTGGGTCACTTCACTAGTGATCGCCCACGGTAATCCCTAATAATCATTCTCCCCATATGAGAGGGGTGTGTGGCCTCACCTCACGCACCTCTTCCTAGATTCAAATGATCACTAGTTATCACCACAGGCAATCACTCGTGATCACTAGTGTTCGCCTGTGTCGATTACTAGTGATCATTCTCCCCGTATGAGGATAAGGGGGGTGTGATGTAAGGCCTCAGTGTGGCCTCATCCCACATCCCTTTTACCCTCATTTCTGTTCAAGTGATCACTAGTAGTCGCCTGTGGTGATCACGAGTAATCATCTTCCCCGTATGAGGATAAAAGGGAGCTGAGGCAGTAGTTAGAGCGGGTGGTCCCCGAGTGGCCCCGGGGGATATATCGTTTCAGGTGTCTCGTAGGGAGGCACACATAAGCCTTCTGGGGGACAGGCATGGTAGCAGATCGATCAAGGTAAAATGAAACCAAAGCGGATTCTCTGGTGAGCCAGCAGACAGAGGTTAGACCGCCCAAGCCTGATTATCTTCGGTGGCACGTGAGTGGACCCCTACGAGAACCCCTGAAGCGATACATCCCGGGGGGGGGGGTCCTGCTGCTACCCCTGCCACTACCTCATAACAGAGGCCTCATTCTCACACCCCTACTATTCTCGTACGGACATAATGATCACTGGTGATTACCACAGATGATCACAAGTGATCACCACAGGTGATAACTAGTGATCACTTGAACTGAGGTGAGGATAAGAGGGCTGTGAGGTGAGGCCTCAGCTCACACCCTTCTTATCCTCATACAAGGAGAATGATAACTAGCGAATGATCCACGAGATAAGCGAGGGCGACACAGTCGTCCTTCTACCAGAAGCCCTTGACTTTCACATTTGACCCAGCACATCACCACTCCTTCCAAGCAGCACCTTCCCTGGGACCCTACTCCCGTATCCCGACCACGACCAAGACAGTTTCCCTGCGACCCAAACCCAGCTGAGAAACTTCGCTATGACCCGAATCCCCACTGAAACGTACCCAGTGACTTTTTCCCTAGCAATCCCCGTTAGGCTATGAGAGTGCAGGACACCTCTCCCTGGTAAACCGACGCGACCAGACCCGCCAGGCAACTCCGTCGATCGCTAGAAAAACTATCCAAACTCGAAATTCATCGAGAACTTCATGTCCACCAACGAAACAAAGTGAATGTTCTCATTCACGAAGCCAAGAGGCGATATTTCTCTCAGATCGTGAATGACAACATACAAAAACCACGCGTTTTATCAGTTGTCATGAACAAACTCCTTCGTCGACGCTAATGCAGTGTTCTCCCCAAGCATTCATCAGCAAAAGATCTGGCTAACACTTTCGAACATTCTTCATCAATAAGATTGAGACAATACGATCCTTGCTTGACCTCTTGACCCCCACACCAAACATTAACCCTAAAGGAATTGTTGAATTTAACTCGTTCCGAGTTATGTCATCTGATGAACTTGGCCCTTTAGTATTGAAGTCACCTTCAAAGCAGTGCCCACTTGATATAAGTCCAACAAAATTGTTAAAGTCTTGTCTAAATGCTCTGATTCCCTGGTTACCTAACATGAAAAGCAGACGACACTTGCAAAAAAAAATTCTTGAATAACTAATTTTTTTCATTTTTTGTCTCAAAAACATAGGTTATGACCTCTCTTTGGAACGATCTCGACGAGCTCGTTCCAAAGAGGGGTCATAACCTATGTTTTCAAGACAAAAAATGAAAAAAATATTGAAAATTAATTGGCGATTTTTGTGAATAGCGCTGGCCGGTTTTGGCCGTTACGTTGGGTAAAGGGTTAACAGCAATTGTAAACGCATCTATCTCGTCTGGAACTTTTCCGTCCACCGTGAAGCAAGCACTTGTCACCCCACTTCTGAAAACACCTGGGATTGGCGCGGAAACCTTGAGAAAAATTATCGCCCGGTTTCTAATTTGAGCTTAATATCTGATCTGATTGAGCGTGTTGTAGCTTCCCAAGTTCGAGAACACTTGAACGCGTGTGGTTTATCCGAGGAGTTTCAGTCAGCTTACCTGCTGAATTGTACCACTGAAACTGCCCTTCTCCGCGTCCAAAATGACATTGTGCTGTAAATGGACAAAAAAAAAATCAACAAGTATCTTGTCTTGTACTTCTCGATTTGAGTGCCATTCGATACCATTGATCACACCGGGCTACTACATCTTCTAGAAAAGAGGATCGGAACTGGAGGGACAGCACTTTACTGGTTCCGGTCGTACCCCTCACACCGTACACTGAAAATCGCTATCCAGGGTGCGGTATCTGAGGAGCTGCCGCTAAACTTCAGCGTACAACAGGAATCCGTCCTCGGGCCCCTGCTTTATGCAATCTATGTTTTGCCGCTTGGAGACATCATTCACCAACATGGAATACATTTTCTCTTTTATGCCGATGATACGCAACTATGTACACTTCAGCCCCACAAATGAGACACGGGATTGGGCTTCTTTGGAAAACTGCGTATCTGATATCAAATCCTGGATGACAAAGAACTTTTTAAAACTTAATGCTGAAAAAACTAAAGTAATTTACATCGGGTTTCCAAACCAACTTTCAAAATTGTCAAATATTTATCCTAATTTTAATGGTCATGCGATCTCCCCCTCGGCAGTCGTGCGGAAACTGCGATATTTCTTGGATGGGAATCTAGCTGGTGACAATAATGTCACACAGGTGTCACGTAGCTCAAACCACCACCACCATCTACGTGATATCAGCAGGGTTCGCTGGGTTGGGGGGGGGGGGGGGGGCATAAAACTACTAGTTCAAGCTCAGATTAGATTATTGTAATTATCGGCTATTCGGCTGTAAACAGTCTAGCATTAAGAAGCTGCAACTTATTCATAACTGTGCAGCAAGAATTATTACCAGATAACAGAATGCATGCCATATTAACCGCATACTCTCTCATCAATACTGGCTGCCAGTTGAATAAAGGATAGAGTATAAGATGCTCCTTCTGACATTCAAAGCCCTCAATGGCCTGCCTCCTGATTATCTGAGTAGTCTGGTACAAAGGTATGAACCATCTCCTCCGTTCAACAACTTCGAACTCCCTGTTATACAAACCAGGCGGCCTCGCAACGGCAGGCGATCGTGCGTTTTCCGTGGCGAGTTCCTACCTTTGGAATGGGCTGCCCGTCCACCTTAAGGCACCACAGACGCTGGAAAGCTTCAAAAAGGCTATGAAAACACACCTCTTCACCCGAGTTTTCGGTGTGCGCTAGTAATGTATTCTCCCCGTATCCCATATAACATATTTGCAACACACTAGCAGAGCATTGTGAAGCCTGAGAGCGTATATTTTTTGCGGATTCATGTCACTAAACTGTATTCATTATTATTCACGGGGACCTGTCCGGGGAACCCTTCCAAATGACCCTGTACCAGACACCCTGGCCAAGAGCGACACAGTAGCCCTTCCACTCCTTCCAGAAGCCCTACCCGGTGGTCCGAGCCTCACCTCACACCATTGTTATCGTCATACGGGATGATCACTAGCGATCACCACAATTGATCATTAATGATCACCATAGGTGATCACTAATGATCACTCGAACCGAAATGAGCATAAGAGGGGTGTAAAGTGAGGCATCACTGAGGCCTCACCTCATAGGCCTCTAATCCTCATACGCGAGATGTTACTCGAGGGCTATGAGAGCAAGCTGAAGCCACGGAGTGAGAGCTACGAGCCAGGGAAGGCTATGAGGTAAGGCTGAGGCAGGCAAGGCCGTGGGAGCTATGAGTTAGGGACTCAGTGAGGCCTCTCCCTATAGGCATCTTGTACTCGTGTGAGGCAAAGCTCAGAAAGGTCCCTTTGGGTAAGTTTCGGTGGGGATTCGGTCTAATAAAAGATCCGTACGGGTAGGTTTGCGTCGTTGTTGCGTTGTTTGTGGTGATCCGATGTAACCTCGCTGAATCGAACACGCCCTCAGAACCCGCCCCTGTCCACATGAAGACCATTGGCCTCCATAGCAACCACATGCTACCCAACAACCAAGAAGGCGGCTCCCATAGTCAAAATGGCAGGCGGAAAGTGCATCATCTTAGAAACACGCGCTGTGCATGCGCAGTGAGACCCCGTGTCACCATGGAAATGACGTCACAAGGTGGTCGTTCACGCGGGCTATCATGGCAGCCTCACCCCACCCCTTCCGGTCATGTGACTGATGACGTCAGATAAAAACCTGCATGAGAATCTGCTAAAAGGCCGGAAGTCAACATCATATACTTCTAAGGTCCAAGGCTCAAGGAGTTGGAATCTCCTATAATTGGCACATATAGGCACGTGCCCAAATATACTCTGTTTCCGCAGAGTTTATTTCTAACCCCTTTATCCTTGGATGTGGATCAATGCTTTCTGGGGAGAGTGCTAAACACATTTTTAGTGGTATAATACGTCTCGCCTTGGGTGAAAATCCCTTGGTTGGAGTAATCCGGTAGTATTCCCCGTGGGAACCCCGAAAGATGGTGCAAATAAAAAATGAAACAATTGCCAAACCATCTGTTGTTCCTATGGCTCGATAATTTCTAGTATATCACCATATTCAAATTACACCCACCGTCCACGTCGAATTTCTCTCGTTCCCGAACAAAAGTTTGATAATGAAATTCTTCTTCTCTCAATCGAATGTTTTTCTCTATTTCTATCACGGCAACCACTAAAATGAAACAAACTGATAGAAACACACAAATCCTACTCATTTTTGAATTCACAGTTCCCTTGGCTGAACCGCACGATTTTTAATGAAAAGTTCATGTTGGTCACCCATTGAAGACTTTGGGCCGGCTGTTTATTAAAAGGTCACCAAACAAACATTTTGATTTGTGATTGTCCAATCGGGTACAGGCTTGTATTTGGCACACAAATAGAGATAAAAGAAAGGTCATCGCTGTCCATATCATGGAAGAGTTTGAAGGTCAATAAATAAGTTTTTATCTCACGAAATACTTAGCACTCCATGAGAGCGCGGTGACTCAGTGTTTCCGGCACTGGACTTCATACCGAACGGTCCACGGTTAGGTCCCCAACAGGGGTAACGGCGTTGTGGTCTTGGTCAAGACACTTAATCCAGTGGAGGGAACGGTGGCGTTGTGTAGTAAGGCGAACTGCACGTCAATGAAGTGCTTGTTTTCAACCAATGCTAAACTGTTTGTGCAGAGTTAGTACGTTGGTGACAGTAGCTGCTCGGTGGTTCTCTCCGGGTACTCCGGCTTCCTCCACCCGTAAAACGGCCTGACATCGGGTGAACCTGGCTGTTGAAATTGTTGCTAACCCTTTACCTGACATGAAAAGCAGACGACACTTGCAAAACAAATTCTTGAATAACTAATTCTTTCTATTTTCTGTCTCAAAAACATAGGTTATGACCCCTCATTGGAACGAGCTCGTCGAGCTTCTTCCAAGGAGGGGTCATAACCTAAGTTTTTGAGACAAACAATGAAAAAATAATGAAAATTAATTGGCGATTTTTGAGAATAGCGCTGGCCGGTTTTGGCCGTTACGTCGGGTAAAGGGTTAAACACCAATAAAGCAATAAAAACAATAAAACTAAACACTCGCGTAGCTATTTGAAACTATAAGCGTATGAGACCCGACCCACCCCAAATATGCAACCCCTGGTTCTCACCGTAGGGGCTATTAATGGCTTCAATGGAGATTAGGTTGGGGTTCGGATCGAGACCTATTTATAAGCACCCACGTTTTCAAGCTACCAGTCAAACTTTGTGGTGAATTTGACGCTTCTGTAACCTGGAACCCGTCTAGCCCTTAAATATTCCATCACCAAAGTTTAGATTCAGTCCTCTGAAATATTTCACTTGGTCGAAGAAGTGAATTTTTGATTACATTACCCAAGCGCTCAAGACACCAGTCAAATTTTGTAAGGAAATCGGAGCTGATATGTCCTGGAATCAGCCCGGCCTGTGAAGAGTCCACCACGCAGGCTCATATTCACTCATCCACTGACTCGTCTGGAATATTTCAGCTGGTCAGAAAAGCGAACCCTACCAACTTGAATATTCCAGAAGATAGAAACTACAAAATCCCATAAACATTCATTTTCTTCTTCAACGTTAAAAGTGATTCTTAATGGAGACTTGCTTTGGCAGAATATTTAATGACTTTACCAATACCATTATAGATGTTGCTTTATTGAATAAATATGAATGGACACTTATCATAGCTTTAGTTTTGTAATAAAGCGGCACAGTTCAAATAACAGTGTTAACATTTTGATGTTTACAAGGCCGAATTAAATGCTTATTGGTTGGCATGTCTCTAACTGGAGCTCGAAAGGATATCTCTACGTATTTCTCTTAGTAAAAGGCGATCGTATTACAACGTTGTCTCCACGCACATTCCATGAACTGCGGATAAACAAAAAGCCCACACCAGCGTGGAATTCTTAACTCTTTCAACTCGAGAGACAGCTTTTCCGGTTCAGAAACCTGATACGTCATAATTGCATTACGTAGGGTGGCTGCTGAGCGAATTTGTGTGATAGAGAGCAGAGCTGAAACGGTTAAGGGGTTTTCTTGATCGATTAATCTCGTTGATTAATTTTGGTTAACCGATTAATCACTTGTCCAAATACATATCCGAATAATTTCCATACCGTTGATGATTTACAGCATGAACCCTTTACCCAACTTAACAAACAAACCGACTGGGCCTATATACAAAAATCTAAATTCAAATTTATTATGTTTTCAATTTTTGTCTCATAAACATAGCTTTTGACCCCTCATTGGAACAAGGTCGTTGAGATCGTTCCAATGAGGTGTCATAAGCTATGTTTTTGAGACAAAAAAATAAATTTTTTTTAGTAATTCATGAATTTATTTTGCAAGTAAAGGGTTAAGAATGACCATTTCCAGCTACTGATACAGTATGATGATCATGCAAGTAAACAAGTATGTCAGCAAATAACTTTCATGCTTTATTCTGTCTCATATAACTGATGTGAGTCAATGTGACAATGTTTGCCTGTTTTGGAGCAAGTTTGTTCCTTTGTTAACCCATATAATACAGTAGTTCAAAAGTAACGTTTAGTCGATCAATAACTTTTTGGATCGATCAAAGTGTTGATCATTGATTAATTGATTAACTGTTTCAGCTTTAATAGAGAGGCGGACTGGTACCTTTCCTTGGCCCAATCCGCTCCTGCATACCCACATATCCACAACACTATTAAATACACACGAGTTCCGTTCGTTCACTTCACACTCGGTTCATAAAGTAAATTAGAACTATGATATATAACAACAATAAAACCTCTTAACTTCTTTTTGATTTTGTCTGACGTGGGAGTCAATTGCAATAGTAGAAGGTTGGAAGTACATTAACAGTAATTTATTAAGTTTTTACATTAATTGATCTTTTTGATTAGGAAGTCAGTATGAACATGACTGTTATCAATTACCGTTAGACTATAAACACTAAATATTTCACTCATCTGTGAATTTATCTCTCAACGTGACCTGTGTAGTCCATGTTTTTTTTAACATTTGCTGAATTCTTCATATCTCATATATCCTCATTCAGACCAGCGTATAAATATTAAATCCTTGTATATTTTGAGATGTTATGGTGTGTACAGGGCAATGTCATATTTCCGTACAGCACCATCTCCTTCAAAATCTACAGTACTATGATGATAAAATTGGTACTCCGTTGACCCAGGAACGCAGAACTCGTTGGAGGGGTACGAGGTGCCCTAACTTTTTCTAGAAACAGTTGAGAGAGAGGAAGAGAGAGGGGAGAGGGCGAGATAGATAGATAAATTGATAGATAGAGAGAGAGAGAGAGAGAGAGAGAGAGAGAGAGAGAGAGAGAGAGAGAGAGAGAGAGTTGCACATTTTTTGGCTGCATATTTCACAAATTTTCACATTCTGTGGCGTACGAACAAGATCATACATCCATGAATATGAGCATGATGCTTAAATAAAAATAATATAGCATGATGCTTAAATAATTATATATTATTATATTATTTGCGCGATTTCATGAATGCTGCATAAATAATATAGCATGATGTTGAATTAATTTAGCAGAATGCTGAATTACGGGAGGATCATGAACTTTAATTTAGCATGATGTCTAATTATATAAGCATGATTCTGTATTATTTGGTATGATTTATTGAATTCTGCATAAATAATATAGCATGATGCTTAAATGAGGTTCGCGTACGGGATGGTCATAAATATTATTTTAGCATGATACTCTAATAATTATCCATAATGCTATATTGTTTGGTATGATTTCATGAATGCTGCATAAATAATTAAGCATGATGCTTAAATAATTAAACATTATGCTTCATTATTAAAGCATCATGCAAAATTATTTAGGCATCATGCTGTATTATTTTAGCATCACGCTTAATTATGTAAGCATCATGCTTAATTCATTGCTTTATGATCCTGTTCGTCCGTCATGGCATTCGCTTGAAACCGTGAAACCGAATTTGTTATATGGAGCAAAAAGAATGTGCATGTGTTTTCAATGTAGAGGCAGGGTGGGGTGGGAGGGGGGGGGGGGGCCAAACATAGTTTGTTATTGCATTCCTACCACACCACTAAGGCCACCAACGATATATATAATTATAATGTGTGTGGGTGCTTTTGTATTACCGTGCCCCCCCCCCCCCCTCCCCCAGCTCGAAATGTATCTTAGATCCCAGCCTCGTTCAGATCGCGTTTTGGACGCGAGACATTTGTATGCGAGTGTGTCTTGGAGTTCTTAAATCAAAATGACGAATTAAGGTCGAGTCATGAAATACAAACCCTAATGACATCTCTCATTCAAGGTTCCCAAATTTCTTTTCCGACGAGTGAGATTCTCAGTGATGTGGGGAGGAAAGCGGAATGATAATTTTGAACGGATCGCGACCTAGTCGCGATCCGGTCGAACTTCTTCGTATGCTTTTGAAATCACAGAGCTGTAGGTTTATCCAGAATCATGGCTGAGTTGTGTCAATATATTTATTTACTTTATTTTAAACATATTTTATTTTATATATATAGTAAAGTCAAGGACGTAACTTGCCCAAAATATTGAAGGGTGCAACGAAGGCTAGATGAAATTGCCCAACAGACAACATTAATATTATATATATAGTGTGCAATTCCGGTCATCAAATTTCTTCAGCATTTTTCTAAACGCTTGAGAGAAAGGATTTGTTTTATAAGTATGGGTGTCAACATCTAGTCAAAACATGGTCCATCAGGGCATTATATAACTTGCATGGTTTAAAAATTATATAACGCCATCTGGGGTCAAATTTGTTCTAGTCAACATGGTGAGCCCATGTTGATGAAATTTTGTTTCCCTCTAGTTACCCCAGACCTCAAATGCATCCGATTCCTTAAAATGGGTGACCAATTTTATGCTCAGTTGAGAAATCATATGTGCACTGGTAGGGGGACCTTTCTGGTTGTCAGGCATCGTTAATCAAATTTGAGACAGAAGTTGGATGTGTCATCATGTATGTGACACAGAGTAAGCGCAGTTTGGGAAAAGAAGAACTGTTGCCAAGGATTAACTATAATTTACTTCGGACAATCACACGTCAGTATTTATTTATTTATTTATTGGTGTTTTTAAGGTCTCATATTTCTGCACAATGGCTAATCATGACCATGACAGTTTTACCGGTGGAGGAAGCCGGAGTACCCGGAGAGAGCCACCGAGCAACGGCGAGCAACTGTCAGCCCCCAACATAGGGTTAGCATTGATTGAAGACAAGTGTACCATCGACGTGCAGTACACCCTAGTACACAACGCCACCATACCCCCACGTGGACAATGGGGGTGAAGTGTCTTGCCCAAGGACACAACGCGGTTGCCGCAGGTGGGATTCGAACCGAGGACCTCTCGGCTTGCAGGCTGCACCTCTACCTACTGAGCCACCGCACCCTATCACACGTCAGTAGCAGTTTTGTTGGCCAATCTTGTCGTTGCATAGTGCAATGCTAAAAAAATGTCCCACGAGCGCTCACCGAAGTCCCTGTCTGAGAAAATATAGGAGGGGTAGCACACCCCTCACCACCCTCCGCAATATACTGCCATGAGCAAAGTGGATTGGGAGACACGTGCTTAACACTTGGCAGCCCCCCCCCCCCCCCCCTTTCCAGGAAAAATAACAACAAAGTTCAAATACAATAGCAGAGCAAACAATAGTGGAATAAAATAACTCACTAACCCATTTAAAACCAGAGGCGTAGCCACGGGGGAAGGCGGCTAAAGTCCTTAGCCCCCCTAAAATTTTCGCTGGCCCTTAACCCTTTACCCAACGTAACGGTCAAAACCGGCCAGCGCTATTCTCAAAACTCGCCAATTAATTTTCATTATTTTTTTCATTTTTTGTCTCAAAAACATAGGTTATGACCCTTCGTTGGAACGAACTCGTCGACCTCGTTCCAACGAAGGGTCATAACCTATGTTTTGAGACAAAAAATGAAGAAAATCAGTTATTCAAGAATTTTTTTTTTGCAAGTGTCGTCTGCTTTTCATGTTAGGTAAAGGGTTAAAACATTGGTCCAATGCAACTTTAAAATAACATATAGAGCCCTAAAATGATCTCCAGTATAGAGCTAAACACATGCCATAAATGCCTCAGATTCTCTCTGAGAGCTTTGATTTCTGCAACATTTCTCGGAGGACTAGTCAGAGGCGGCGGAGCCAGAGGGCACAGGGGGCACGTGCCCCTCCACTTTTTTCCACAGATATGTTTCGCAGTTACACAAAGAGGTAAAATGGGCGCATGCATACGTGTCAATATACACGCATTCCTGTAACTTTTTTTTGCAAATCCAAACAATTATTAGCCAAAGAATCCCACTTTCGGTCGCTCCGGTCCATTTCTTCTACTTCAACTATCTTCCAACCCGAAGGCTGGCCTTCGGGTTAGAAGATGGCTGAAGGAGAAGAAACGGACAGGGTAGTGACCAGACAGCGGCGTATTCATCTGAACGAGAGGCTACAGTGAGTCATGGTATATTTACCGATATACGATTATAACCTTTTTCACACTGGGTCGAACCATGGTACCGTTGTGAATATGTGCCCCTCCACTTTTATCGAGCTTCCGCCGCCCCTGAGAATAGTCGTAACCAGGACCCTCCGGGCGTTACCCTTCCAACTACCCGTCAGGGAAATGGGAAGAGTGGTAAAGACTTGGGATCCTAGTTAATACTAGAGGAGGTCCCCGACCCCCCCCACCCCCACAACGGCCTTTCAAATACCACACCCCCTCAAAAAAAACAAAACAAAAAAACATCCACAAAAAACTGGCTATTACACCTACTATTATACAATACTAGCTACGCGCCTGTTTAAAACACGACTAGAAAACGACAATTGAAACAAAATTTGTGAATAATTGGACAACCTGGATATTCCTCTATATGACGCGCCAGAAATGGGACGGAATTATACCTTGGACCAAAATATCGGTATTACGCGTTCAAAGGGTTAAGTGAACAAACTCTTTTTAGAGATAATATATACACTCTAGGTGCCAGTTTATAGAGGGGCTACTTGTATAAGTTCATATACATTCGCTTGAACGGACGATTCAGGATTTGTGTCCGAATTGTCTGACGGGAATACGTGTTTGTGTGGCCGTGTGTCTGTGTATGTTTATGTAGAGAAAGAGAGAGAGAGAGAGAGAGAGAGAGAGAGAGAGAGAGAGAGAGAGAGAGAGAGAGAGAGAGAGAGACAGAGAGAGAGAGAGAGAGCTGAGCGTGCAACCTGGAACATATCAGTATATTTTAAGACCCTGTGTGACACACAGGTCCAGTGGGCCGGGTGCTTTAATTACGTAATATTAGTAGGTGATAATTGAGAGTTCAACCATCATCGTACATGTACGTGTACATGTACACCTCCATAGGATTTAGTGTTAAAATCGTGTACGTGTACAAGATTTTTAACGTTTTTTAGGGTGCTTTAGAATCCCTTGAGAATTCAAACATCACTGATTGTATCCAAGAATGACAGAGAACGCATGAAATTTTACGTACAGTACATGTACCGTTTTGATTGAAATCGGCAAGTGAGTTTCCCCCATAGGATTCAGTGTTAAATTGCGAGCAAAAAAACGTTTTGAGAATTCTAAAATCATCCTCTTGCCGATTCTAACAATCCGCGTCCGTACACGATTTTAACACTGAAACCCTATGGAGGCGTACACGGAGATCCGCTTGCGGATTTTAGGTCTGAAATCGACTCGTGTAAAGAGGTGATGTTTGAATCCCCAAACCCACTGTCGCGTTTCTCGAAGTGAGACTGGCGCACGTTATTGCGAGGTGATCTCAACGAGCACTTGATGGAAATGTTTTGAACGAAGAGTGTTGTCGGTGTGTTAGAAATTCGCAAACCCGCTGTCACGTCTTCCTGAAGTAAAACTAACACATGTTATCGTTATGACTGAATGAGGTTTTTGTTCAAAAAGAGTCGATTATGAATATGGTCTGTATTATAGACATTCGTGTTTTGTCTTGATGTGACGAATAGAAATTGAGTTTGGGGGATATTGTTCGAAAGAGTCGATCTGTAATAGATATTCGTGTTTTGTCTTGATGTAAAAGAAGAGAGATTGACTTTTAAGCGTTCGTTCAAAATATTCAAACACTTAGCGGAATGTTTAAACGCATTTTCCGCTCAATTAGGTTTTGAGTGGTAAAATTTTTAATATATTCAAGATAGCAATCAGAGAGATGAATAAGTTCTCAGCGTTAAAATTAGTTTTCTTTTGTGTGTTGAAACTGTTTTAACAGTCATCAAAGGGATTCTCTCTTAATTCGACACTAAGTGAATGGTTGTTTGATGTGTGAATGGAAATCTTTTGACAAAATGTAAAAACTACTGTCAAAATGCGTTAAATCAGAAACCGGTTTGTCATGTACTGTTTAAACGTATTTTTTCTTAAACTTCTCTAATTCAATTAACAGTCAGGTGAGATGTGAATATTTTCAGATTATTATATTAAAGACGGAAAGATTTTTATTACTTAAAAACATAAAAATATAATTAAACATTTAATTTTGAAAATAATAAAACAATTAAAAACGAAAGATGTTTTTACAGATGGATTCTAGACACCGAGATCGAATTTTAGAAGAGTTTGAGCGTGCTAAGAAGGGGATTCAGTCAGCTGATAGAAGCAGACGTCTTGGTGAGATAGAACTCAAACGCGAAGCCACAAAAATATTTAAACCCGTGACGGAGGGTCAAGAGCGAAGCAGGAAGGAGATAGTCGAAGAATTGAGACCCATAAAGGAGAGTTCTTTGAGAATGGGTTCGTTGTCCGGTAGTTTTGGAAATCGGTATTCCGTTCAATCTACACCGGATTACGTTCCCACGGGAATTCAAACAGAGAGCGAGTCTGATGATACAGCTTCGACTATCACCACTAGTAGCATCGCATCGTCTGATGATGATGGTGGTAAGAGAGATCAGTTGTATGGATTTTATAAGGATTCGGAGGGAAGGATTTTTGTAGGAGACACAGAAGCAGATATTGGCGATGATGAATTGATCGTGGGTTCGAACAGATACGAATTGACTGATGGACTGAGCAGATTGCTCCTTTACGACAAGCCTAGCAATTACACGGATCAGGATTTCGACAATTACGGCGACATTCTGGTTCAGACCCACGCCATGAAGAGAAATAACGATGCCAGAGAGACGAGACCCAAAGCCAACAGAGGTTACAAGTGGACGAAAGTGGTGAAACCCATATGGGATATGAACAAGAAGTTCGTCGAATTGGTGACTGGCAAAGGGGTGAAAACCACTTTTCTTCCGAGCGATTCTGACGCTCTGTCTCAGAGATTGAGTTTGTTGATGGCGAGCAGACGGGCTGGTAACACAGGATTAGATAATCAGATAGTTACTATATCTGACGAATTGTTAAGACAGAAGGTTTTGAATAAAACTATAAAAGGCTGATGAAGGAATTGAAGGATTGATGTGTATATAATAAGTAGAGAGAAATAAACAAACAAACAAAAATAAAACAGTAAATTTTTACACTAGAATAATAAAAGTATTTAAAAACAACAAAACGATTTACCAGTGAAAAAAACAAAAATATATCATGAAAATAAAATATGTTGGTGATAAAGAACAGGGGATACATCAGAACTTACGTTCAAGGCAGTTCTGGCATCGTCGATTCTATAATGCGAGCGTTCACGAGCGATGCGGGTAGAAAACTCGCATCGACCGCGTTTGAGGTCGGTAAGAAGACGGCTTTGGATGCTGGTAAGAAAGCTGCTTCCGAAGCCAGTGGTAGGATAGCTTCTATGGCTGGCAAGAGTGCAGCCGACGCATTGATCGACAAGTTGATCAGTCTGCTGGCGAAGCGAGCTGCGTTAGAGCGAACGCCGAAAAGTTGGAAAGATTTTAAGGATGCTGTGGTACCCATACAAGATTTAGCCAAAATGACGAGTGGATCCGGATTGAAGAGAACTCGCGACGGTGTGATATAAATAAATAATAACATTAAAAACAGAGTTTGAAAAACATAAAAAATTTGCGTTTGAAAAGAATCTAAAATAACAAACAAAAAAAAAATAAAACAAAGATGAACATTAAAGATATGTCTTGGAACGACGCCGCGACCAAGAGGTCGAATAACGAGTTCTTTCCCAAAAGCATAAGAGGTTTGATAGTGGGAAAATCGAATTGTGGAAAGACCAATCTGTTGATGAATCTGTTGTCCCGACCCGACTGGTTGGATTACGACAGATTGTTCGTGTTTGGCAAGAGCTTGTTTCAACCTGAATACAGATTGCTTCGAGAGTGCATGGATCGTAGATTGCCCAAGGATGTCATAGCCAGAATCTTTGACAGTAGGGAGGAATTCGACAAGAGCGAAGCTCCACTTTCGACCATTTTCGACGGTGCGGCGATGGAACTGATGAAGAGAAATGCATCTTCGAACGTCGAGTGTCGATTTTATGAGAACGCTAGCGACGTTCCGTATCCTAGAGAACTGAAATCAGAAGATAAGAATCTCATGATTTTCGACGATCAGCTTTTGGAGAGACAGAACCGATGCGAATCGTATTACGTTAGGGGTCGACACAGCAACGTGGACTGTTTCTACCTGTCGCAGAATTATTTTCGATTGCCCAGACAGACGATAAGGGAGAACGCTAATTTTCTATGTCTCTCTCGCCAAGATCTCAAGAACCTCAATCACATCTACGGCGATCACGTCGCAAATGACATGAGCGCGGCGGAATTCAGGAGATTTTGCAAGAGGGTTTGGGATGGTGGACTTTACAATTTCGTCGTGATCGATTTGACAAGCGAATTTAATCACGGAAAATATTGGTGCGGATTCGACAAGTTTTATGTTTCTGATGATAATAATAAGATAGAGCGTGAAAATAAAATTTAGAAAATAATAAATCTTCAAATAATTAGTTTTGAATAAAAAAAATAAAATTAAATATAATGTTCGAACATGGAGAATTGTTAGAACGAATAGCCGAGAATACGGCTGCAAAACAATCCATTCAAATCGTGGTGAGTGGCGATTCGACTCGATTCGCTACGAAATTCGAACCTTCCATCGAATTGAATAGAGAGAAAAGATACGAGATGGTGTTGGTGAATCTGGAGACTTATTATTCCTTTCCCAACGTCACCAAAAAGAATAACTCTTTCAAGTATTCTGACGGAGTGGATTGGTTGGAGATTCGAATTCCCAAAGGGAGTTACGACATAGACGATTTGAACGATTACATTCAGACGCGAATGAAGACAGATGGAAAGGGAAGCAACAAGATCAGACTCGCTCTCAATCCTAATACCTTACAGACGATGTTGGATTTGGAAGATAATTTTCGAGTGGATTTCAACACAGACGATTCTATAGGCAAGATGTTGGGATTCGATCAAAAGATGTATCGAGACCACGCGGCATCTGAAAATACGGTCGACATTCTTGCAGTCAATAGCATTCTGGTGAACGTGGACGTGATTGCTGGAAGCTATATTGTGTATATATATAGATAACAAAAATAAAATAAATGCAATATTAATTTTACAAAATTATTTTAATATAATTATTAAACAAGAAACAATTGAAGTAAATATATTTTAAAAAACAGAATTATGACAGAATACGTGGTTAAAAACGTGTACATATCTGCAGGACAGAAGAAGAAACTTATGAGAGCGTTAACAACTCGAGGCGAGGCGATGAGATTCAAATTCACTCACGAAGATCTGACGAGAGGCGGTCAGGATTCGATCGCCTGGACCAGAAGTCAAATCAAAAGGATGGAGAAAGCGATTTGCGATGGAAGATGGTTGACGGTGAGAATGAGTCCCGCTCAATTGAGATACAATTTGAGAATGAAAGGTGGTTTCCTACCGCTATTGGCAGGAATAGCCGCAAAAGCATTACCCTTCACCGCAAAGACACTACCCTTTCTCGGAAAGACTCTCAGCGTGGGAGCTCTCACGGGACTCGCTAGTTCGGCAGTTGAGAAATTAATGGGTGGCAGCAGACTGTTTTTGAAGAAGGGAGGAGCCGTGTGTCGCGTCCACGTAGACGACAGTGGTAAAGGATTGTATCTAGAACCCGTTAGAGGTGGCAACTCTCTGAGAGGAAACGGTCTCTATCTGAAGAGTGGACAGAACGTTGAGCGACTCGGCAAGGGTTTGTTGCTCGGTGAGAATTTGCCGTTTAAGAATATACTGATTTTGAATATGTTATTACAATATAAAATTGTATAAAATATAAATCATAGAAAGTATAAAATAATATATTTAAAATTAGTAAAAAGGTGGAGAAATAATTTTATCATCAGGATGACAAGGTGGAGAATTTATCACCTGGATGAAAAGGTGGAGAAACAATTTGACGATAATGACGAATATAGCAAGACAGAGAGCGAAAAAATAAAAAAATGGTTAGACGCTAATGATGGATATCTAAGGAAAGAACTAATGAAAGAGATAGATAAAGTGTGGGATAGACGGTTGAGAATGAGACGCTTTCCACCGTCACCACTACCTTCTGAAGAGAATGGTAATGATGCGAGTGTTACCAAGAGATGCACAACATTCGTTCATAATTATGATTCGGATAAACAAAAATGTTGTTATTAACGTATCATATCACAACGAAAAAGAAAAAAAGAAAAATAAGAAGAATCAACGCTGAAAATTGAGAGAAAAGGAAACGTTATTATAATATATGGTAATAGTGAAGAAGAAGGAAAACAAAAAAAAAATGAGATCTAAAGATGATCTCATTACTTTTTTTTCTCATTTTTCTTCGCTAAAAATCAATCTCTCTATTGTTTATATTTCCAAGCTCGTTATTAGCATGCTGACACCCATGTTTTCAAGATGATCTCATCACGTTTTTTCTTTCTTCTTCGCAAAAAAAAAAAATCAATCTCTCTATTGTTTATATTTCCAAGTCCGTTATTAGCATGTTGACACTCATGTCTTCTCCTTTTTTGAAAACGTGTTGAATGTTTATCTTTACTCTTTTGAGTTTTTTTACATCGGTCAACTCGCTCTCACCACCCAATTTCTCCACGAGTTCGAATGAGATGTTTGGAAATATGTAATTTCCATAGGGCAACGACAAATCATCCTTGTCGAATTCTCTATCTTCGGCAATGACGATGTTCTGCAGATCGCTTTGGTACTCGTAAATCAAATCGAGCGTGGCTTCATCCAATTTCAGAGGCATCTTATATTTGTCATATTTGTGCTCTAAGCCCTTTGTCTCAACCTCGTTCAATTCGATGGGATCGTGTCATTGTAATCTATAGATTTTATGACCGAATTTCTTAAACGTTTCGACTCGTTTCAATTTCAATTCAAATCTTTTAGGTGTTGTTGTCCTCATGATCGATTATTTAGTTTTTTGTTTTTACGAATTCTTGCAAATAATGTATATTTTAAATTTTGTGTTTTAATAATTTGTTTAAAAAAAGTTTTGTTTTTTTTTGCTCCTTATATATATATATAAAAAAAAAGTTGTTTTTAATTTTAATTTCTTTAATGTGAAAAATTTTTTTTGTAAAAAGTAATGAGATCACTTTTAGATCTCATTACTTTTTTTCCTTCTTCTTTGCTAAAATCAATCTCTCTATTGTTTATATTTCCAAGTCCATTATTAGCATGTTGACATGCGTCATTTTTTCACTTACGAAAATGTCTTGTATGTTTATCTTTACTCTTTTAAGTTTTTTACATCGGTGAACGCGCTCTCACCACCCGATTTGTCCAAGAGTTCAAGTGAGATTATTGGATATATGTAATTTCTAAAGAACAACAACAAATCGTCCTTGTCAAATTTTCTGTCTTTGGTGACGATGATATTATTCACCAGATCGCTTTGGTACTCGCAAAACAAATCGAGCATGGCTTCATCCAATTTCAAACACATATGATATTTGTTGTAGTAGTGCTCTAAGCCCATCGTCTCGACCTCATTCAATTCGATGGGATCGTGTTGTTGTAATGTATAGATTTTAAAACCTAATTTCGTACACGCTTCAACTCGTTTCAATTTCAATTCGCATCTTTTAGGTGTTGCTGTCATGATCGATTATTTGGTTTTTATGAATTCTTGCAAATAATATATATTTTAAATTTTGTATTTTAAATAATAATTTGTTAAAAAAGTTTCTCTTTATTTATAAATAAAGTTAAATTTTAACATCCTTTTTTCGTATTAATTCAATTTTTTTTTCACGAGTTTTTAGAACGTGCAAGACATCGAACGTTTAAAAATTAGCCTTCGCATCTTGCAGTTATCATCATCTATTGAGAAGGAATCGGGTGACATGAACACGCATCTGCTTCGCGGAAATTTGTTTTGAACCTCGTGCAAGACTTCGTGTAAAAGTCGTAAGAGTTCTATTTGTCTTGAACCTTCTTTTTTAATAGTTCGAACGACATTGTCGATTAATTTTTGTTCGCTAATAGTAATACGATTCGATTTTCTATCGCAAATCGTATCGTTTTCTTTCGAAACGCGTAAATATAAATTACGATTTTTTTCTTCTTGTTTTTTTTGGAGAATAACAACTTATTAAAGAACGTCAACGTTTATGTTGAGATTCCGTCGTGGATGTTGTCATCATGATCGATTATTTGTTTTTTTTTGTTTTACGAATTCTTGCAAATAATGTATATTTTAAATTTTTGTATTTTAAATAATTTATTTAAAAAGTTTTGTTTTTTTTTCTCTTTATATATATAAGTTAAATTTTAACATCCTTTTTTCTCGTATTAATTCATTTTTTTTTTTTGACGTTAAGGAACATAAAAAAATTTATTAATTTCATCAAAAAAAATATTTTTTTTTCACATTAAAAAAAACAAAACTTTTTAAACAAATTATTTAAAATACAAAATTCGGAAAAAAATATATTCTTACAAAATGAAACAAACAGATAAAAAAATTTTGAAAATTTAAATGAGAAAACCATACCTCAGTTAAACGAGATTTGTAAACTATTAAAAATTTCACATTTCAGAAATCATAGAACTAAATCAAAAAAGATTGAAGTCATACAGAAACATTTGCGAAACGATGGAAAGGCAAACGAAATGCCGATAGCAACGACGTTAAAAAATGCATCGGTTGTGAAAAATGAGAAGAAGAAAAAGATAGTAAAAGGAATCGAAATGCCGACGTCGAAAAAAACCAAAAACGTTTCGATTGTGAAAAATAAGAAGACGACTAAACGAAAAGCCAGTGAAGAAGAACTTCAAGTTTCCAAAGAAAAGAAAAGAAAAACTAAAACGAAAACGAGTGATGCACATCAGATTCTAGGCAAACGAGATATATCGAGCGAACTTCGATGAGCAATAGACGAAGGGAAAGGAGAAGAATATCTAGCGCGACTCACCGCAGAACTATTTCAATCGAAGTCCGTGGAACGGGAGAGTGCGATCAATGGTATTTTTAAAACTTTCAACGTGGTTCCCTCGTTGAAGAAAATCGTTCCAAAATTGTTCATGGAATGGGTGAAGAAAAAAGTATTGGATTTGTTTCACAAATACATGAATGTAGGACTAAAAATTAAGATGATACTCCATTGCATGATGAATAAAATCAACGTGAAGTCCGGTGAGAGCATCGTGAAAAATGCATATTTCAGATCTAACATCGAACCAGTATTTCGAGGTTCAGATTTATCGGACATTTTCGAAAAGATGAAAGACAAGATGTTGATGTCTCTCGCGAATTATCAACATGAAGGTAGTAATTGGACGTTCAATGAGGTGTTAAAACTCGAAATTCACATAACTGAAAACGATTTGTTGAAAGGGTCTTCCTACGTGAAATTACCGTATTTCCTAGCAAAAAAACACGCTGTGATCAACGTGAAAAATAAAGATGATCAGTGTTTTAAATGGGCAGTCACTTCCGCTTTATACCCTGTCAAAATGAACATTGAAAGAGTTTCTTCTTACGAGGTAACTTCTAAAAATCTCGATTGGACCAGAGTGACTTTTCCAACGCAGTTAAAATACATCGAACGTTTCGAGGCACAAAATCCCACCGTAGCGGTGAACGTCTTGGGATACGACGAAAAACGAAAGATCTATCCTCTCAGACTGACTTCGTATCTCGGAAGAGAAAAGACGATTATTTTATTATTGATTTCGAATGGTGACAATCATCATTATTGTTGGGTTAAACATCCGAGCTGATTACTGTTGAAACAAAATAATAATCATAACGGAAAGATATCTTTATGTTACAATTGCATGAACGTGTTTCACAGTGAAGACTCGTTGGTGAAACATCAGGAATATTGCAACGAAAATCAAGGTGTCGCTGTCGAAATGCCCAAACCCAACACCATCGTGAAGTTTGAAAATCACAATAGAAGGTTAAAAGTACCATTTGTCATGTACGCTGATTTCGAATGTTTCACCGCGAAAATGAGTTCCTGTCAACCCAACGCTCTTCAAAGTTACGTCAAAAAATATCAAAAACACATACCTTCAGGCTGTTGCATTTACGTGAAATGCGCTTTCAACTCGCAACATGACATGGGTCCCTTCACCTACACGAAACAGTATGAAGATGACGATGTGGCTCAAAGGTTTGTGGAAGAGTTAGAATGGAAACTTCAAATGTTATACGACAAATTCAAAACTCCGCCAGAAATGATCATCACGCGAGAGCAGCAGGATGAAAATAACAGAGCCACCGAATGTCACATATGCAGACAATCGTTCGACGAGAATTCGATGGAAAATAAGAAGGTCAGAGACCACGATCATTACAGGGGTCTGTATCGTGGTCCGGCTCACAGCAAGTGTAATTTAAAATATCGAGACGCCGTTTTCTATCCGGTGAAGTTTCACAATCTCTCGGGTTACGACAGTCATCTGTTCATGAAAAATCTCAGCACCTCACACGAAGAATTAAATTGCATCGCAAACAGCGAAGAAAGATACATTTTCTTCACGAAATGGAAGCTCATGGAGGAGAAAAGAGTAATCGACGGAGAGACGTTGGAAGAAAAAACGAAATTCATTAGCAGAGCCATACGTTTCATCGACAGTTTTAAATTCATGTCGACCGCTCTGGAAAAATTAGTCGATAACATGAGCAAGGATAAATTTAAAATCATGAGCGAACATTTCGAAGAACGAGTAGACATCATGTTGAGGAAAGGAGTCTATCCTTATGATTACATGAATGATCTAAAGAGATTTGAAGACACCGCACTACCTTCAAAAGAAGATTTTTATTCGAAATTATATGAATCCGACATTTCCGACGAGAATTACGAACACGCTAAAAACGTGTGGAAATCATTCGATATGAAAACCATGAGAGATTATCACGATCTCTATCTGAAGACTGACGTTCTACTCTTGGCAGACGTGTTCGAAAATTTTCGAGCCGTCTGTTGTCGAAATTACGATCTGGATCCCGCTTGGTATTTCACCGCACCCGGTTTGGCGTGGGATGCTCTGTTGAAGACCACCGAAGTCCAATTGGAATTATTATCCGACGTGGACATGTTGCTCATGTTCGAAAGGGCTGCGAGAGGTGGCATCTCGATGATCTCCCACAGACATTCTGAAGCTAACAATCCCTACATGAAAGAAGGTTTCAATTTGAAATGGTCGACTAAATACATACAGTATTGGGACGCCAATAATCTGTATGGTTGGGCTATGAGTCATCCTTTACCGATTGGAAATTTCGAATGGGTGAAGGAACCGGAAGAGATGCAAAAATGGAGAGACTATCCTTGCATTTTAGAAGTCGATTTGAACTATCCGGAAGAATTACACACGATCCACACAACGATTATCCGCTGGCTCCCGAACGAATGGAACCGAATGAAGGAGATGAGGAAAAACTCATTCCCAATTTATTTAACAAACGTAACTACGTCGTCCACAGCGAGAATTTGAAACAGTACGTCGATTACGGGATGAAATTAGTCGACATACATCGCATCATTCGATTCGACGAAGAGCCTTGGATGAAAAAATACATCGATCTCAACACGAATCTCAGAATTCGAGCTAAAAACGATTTCGAAAAAGATTTCTTCAAACTCATGAACAACTGCGTGTACGGTAAGTCGATGGAAAAGATCAGGAAGAGAACCGACATTCGACATCTGAAAAAAAGCTAAAACATTAGTGGCGAAACCCAATTACAAACACCGAACCATATTCGACGAAAATCTAGTGGCCATTCACATGCAAAAGATGCACCTGAAGTTCGACAAACCGTATTATCTCGGACCGATCATCTTAGATGTTAGCAAGCGATTGATGTACGAGTTTCACTATGATTACGTCAAACAAAAATTTGGTGATAAAGCCAAACTACTGTTCACCGACACGGACAGTTTAGTTTATGAGATAGAAACGAAAGACGTCTACCGAGTTATATCTCAGGACATGGTCGAGTGGTTCGACATGAGCAATTATCCCGTCGATCACCCGTCCAACATTCAATCGAACGATAACAAGAAGGTGTTGGGTAAATTTAAGGACAAGAGCAGTGGTAAACAAATCGTCGAATTCGTGGGCTTGAGACCCAAACTATATGCTTATCATCTAGAAGATGATGAAGAGATCAAGTGTAAAGGAGTTAAAGCGTGTGGTGAAGAAAAACATCTCTTTCCAAGAGTATAAAGATTGTCTGTTAGGAAGTGGTCCGGTGTATAAGATTATGAAATCGATTCGAAGCAAAAATCACGACTTGTATACCAAAATAGTCAACAAGATTTCGCTGACAGCTGACGACGATAAGAGATTCGTGTTAGATGATAAAATAAGCACTTTGGCACTCGGACATTGGACTTTAGATCTAATTATAGACGATATGAATGTGGATGATTGGATTCCAGATACGATTGTTGATGATAGGATTCCAGAAAATCAAGAGGAATTAGACGAATTCAAAATTATAGAAATCGATAGAGACATCGAGAGTGTTAGTTTAAAAAGAAAAATAAAAAAATAGGAAAAAAATAACGTCATTTTTAGTAAATTATAATAAAATAAATAAAAAAAATATATATGCATTTATGAATAAGAAAATAAAGATATCCGTAGAAGGTGTCGTCTTACCTAATGAACCCCTATCCAACATCGATCTGTTGCATGCGGCAAAAGATTTGAAAATCAAAGATTTTCTAGGCGTGTTTTCCAGAGATGCCTTGCCGAAGAGAAGACCTCGACAATCGGAATGCAGAATTTAAAATCTAGACGATTCATCAGGTGAAGGCACTCACTGGGTGGCGTGGATCAAGAACGGGAAGAAGAAAAATTATTATTTCGACAGCTAAGGAATCTCGCCGCCAAAAGAAATAAAGAACTATTTCAACAAATCGATGGTTCGTTACAACACGGAACAAGTGCAATCACCAGATCAAGTGTTTTGCGGTCACCTGTGTCTCTACATTCTCAAGAGATGGTCTGAAGGAGATCGATTTCAAGACATTCTCAATGATTTACATTAGAGAGAGATTTTTTTTTATAGTATATATAAAGATAAAAAATTATTTTAAAAAAATTTCAATCGAATAAAAACGAAAAATAAAATAACATAGTTCATTTTTAATAAACTGCGTTTTGAACATATTTTTCTAAAACAAAAAATCCCACAACAACATGCCAGTCTATAAATTTGGTAGAAGTGACGATGAAAAAGTCAACCCAAGAAAAAAGAGGAAGACGTTCGAAGTTGATGATGGTTACGACGTTGCCAACTTGGACGAATGTTACGTTCGGAGATACAAACCTCGAGAAGAACCTTTGAACATGAATGATAAGAAGCTCTACAATCTTCCCAAGCTGATAGATCTCACAGATGCTGCAACTAAAAAATACGTCGACAGGGGGAACGCCGATTTCGAACGAATTCTGCTAGATAATTACGTGGATAAAACCATGACTGACGATCTCGATCTGAAATCCAAATGTTTGGTGAACGTTGCAAATCCCATAGATCCCACCGATGCTGTGACCAAGAAATACACGGACGACTCTCACACGTGATTCAGTGAACACCTGAGAAATAGATACGTTCAGAAAACGATGCACTCGGAATTGAACACCAATTCTAACAAGATAACGAACGTGGCCACTCCCACGAATCCCAAGGACGTGGCGACCAAACACTACATAGATCTGGAACAGAGAAAGTCTGACAGACGAGAAATGAAATCAGATCTGAATGCGGGATTCAACAAGATATTGAATCTGTCGAAGATCAACGACACGGATGCAGACTCAACCACGGTCAACAAGGGCTACGTAGATTCTGCCATGATACAATCACAAGAATACCTAGAATCGCAAGTGGATGATCTCTACCTGAACAAACAATCTGGCGGAACCATGGAGGGTGGTATCAACATGAACGGTCACAATTTATTCGGTCTCGATCACGATCCCGAATTCGATTCCAGTGTGGTCAGCAGAAAGTACGTGGACGACAACTCAGTCTGGAGAAAGGGTGACATCATGGAAGGTAAACTAGACCTGGGTGGACACGCGCTCACGAATCTACCGAATCCCGTGAACATGACGGATGCCTGCACCCTGATTTCAGTAGTGGAGAAAGTCAAATATGCTAGACAATTGATCACTGTGTGGGCCGAAGAGGCCGGCACATTAGATGAAGGAAAAGCTGAGTGGTCTTTCGGAAATGGAGGTAGCGGATCGAAACATGGTCAGGTGGGATATCCCATGCCGCTGGAGGTGAAATCCTTCGAATGAGTCTGGCTTCCTCGGATTTGAATAACAGAGCAGTCATCAATCTCATGGTGAATGGTGTAGAGAGCGATAAGAGATACAGCGTCGAAAAGACTGAGAATCAACACGCGAATGTTAGCATGTTCGGCACGCCTCTCAAAGTGAACGCCAGAGACAGGATTAATTTCGTTATGAAAACCAATAATCCCGAAGCCTGGTGAGTCTACTGATCGAACTACTTCCTTTGAACAAACATTGAACGCGTGGAAAATAATGAATTAAAAAAAAATAATGTGTGATTATTAAAAACAAAAAAAAAACAAAAAAAAAAAGTAATGAGATTTAGAAAGATGTTCAGTCTCTCTAGATCACATTACTTTATTTATTTTTTTTTTGTTTTTTTTGTTTTTAATAATTACTCATTACTTTTTATTTTTTTTTGTTTTTTATTTTTTTTTCACACTCGTCTCTCATCGAATGATCGACATCTTATTTCCGTCTGATTTGAATTGTAATTCTCTGTCTGACAGGACCAGGGCGAAGGCTTCAGTTTTTCTCAGCACGTTCCTATTGAATTGCATCTTGATCTGAATGTCTAAGACGCTACTCTTGAGTCGTTCACTCTGTTTACTGACGTCGAATACGAACATGGGATACATCGACTTGTATTCGCCGGGAGACATGTTAGGGTTGCTCATCAATTCGTCTAGACAGTGATACTTCTTTCTAAAATCAGCGGCGTCGCCGTACAGTCTGCAGAAATCGTTCTTGTCGAACAACACATTGTAATCGATTGCTGGATATCTCGTGGCGTTCAGAAACACTTGCATGTTTCTCAAACTGCAATGATCAAACAGCAACGCATTCTTTTCCTGAGACCCATCCCTATCGGTCTGAAACACAACCACGATGAAACGCGGTCTCTCGGAAGCGGATTTCACCATCAATCTCCAATCGAAGTGATTCATGGAGGGAGGAATGCTAGCCGTGTCACACTGTTTCATTCTAAATCCCACAAGTAATTTACTCTTGGATTCTATTATCTTGTAGAGATGCGCTTTCTCCACGATCGAAGGCTCCACGTGTGGAATGAACCACGATATCTTGTGTAGAGTTATCTTACCCACATCGGTCGCAGTGAGTCTCACTATTGCGTCGTCATTTCCTTTTCGAATAAACATCAGATTGTGTTTGAATCCGTACATGATCTTGCTGTAATCGTCTGCAAATCCGAAGATGTGTTTCAAAGGTATCCTGAACGAAAACGTTCCTTTAGGTCTGGACGTCTTGACGACGTAGTCAAATATCAAGGCGGCGCCTGCGCTAGCAGGGCCTATGGTGTCTTTCACCCACAACTGATTAAGTCCTCTGGATTTCGAAAAATCATCAGGATACGTCAAGAGTCCGAACATCGTGGTGGCCTGACCGGGATGAAACACAGATTCTATCTCTTGTCCGGATAGCATGTATTTTATGTACTGAATAGATGCATGATGCCATTATTGGCTAGAGTAACCGTGTCGTCTTCGGCATAGTCGCTCCCATCTTCCTTGGTGAGACATCCCTGCACCACTATGTTACTCTCGCTAGGATGTACGAATAAATCTTGAGTTTCGACGTTGATTCTTATCTCTCCCGCATTGTTCAAACTCGTTCCAGTTACCGGTTCATATTCGTGAACCTCATATTCTTGAATACTTTCATCTTTCACTATGCTTTGTGCTATATCTAGTATATTTGTCATTTTAAAGGATTTTTAGTTTTTTGTTTATTAATTAACTTTCTTTCTTTATCTAAAAATAGTTTTTAATTATTTTTTATTATTTTTTTCTCTCTTATATATATGTGTGCAAGCAAGAAAATGTTAAAGAGAGTAAATGAAAAAAATTTTGTTTTCTTCATCAAAACTTCGTCTTCTGTAATTGTTGTTCGTAAAACTTTCTGATGATCTCTTCTCCATCCAAAGCTTCGATTTCGTAAGTCACCGGATCGGTGTGAAATATTATGATTATCACGAAGATTTCCGAGGTCCATCGAGGAGTATAACCCTTTTCGAAGCACTTCTTATAAGCGTAGATTTTCACTCGATCACCGATCGAAAATTTCGGATTTCTAGACTTCTTCCTGATCTTAGATCTCTCAGGATATAGATTCGCGTAGACCCGTTTTTCGTTTCGAGGATCGCTAGCTTCCGCAGGAGTCATCTTGATCGATCTGTGTCACATGTTGTTGTAATTTTTGACCAGACCATTCAGAGCGTATATGTATTTCTTGGTCGAATTCGCCGTGAAGTATCTGTGCATCTTTTCCTTCATCGTTCGATTCCAACGTTCCACCACACTGGCTTTCTCTTCGTTTTCGATCGAGTAGAGGTCTACCAATCGATGAACGTGCTTGTTGTAGAATTCCTTTCCCTTATCCACCCACAATTTACTCGGTTTTCGAGAAGACGAGTCGAACACGCTCTTCAGAGCCTCGGCGACACAAGGTCCCAATTTATTCTTCAAAGCTCTGATCCAACCGTATTTGGAAAACACGTCGATGACCGTCAATAGATATTTGACGCCCTCGTTCCACCTCGAAAACGATCTCATGTCGACCAAGTCGGCAGACCAAATATCATCCAGACCCTTCACGAACACCCTTCTCTTTTGAAATTTACGCACTATGGGTTTGTGTAACTCCTCGGCCAATTCGCTCGTCAATAATCGTTTCTTCTTCTTTTCAGATACGCTTTTTTTTTTGAACGCCCCATCCGAATCGACGTTTCACACCGATCAGATTGCCGACCAGCGAACGTTCCATCTTCTCTCTCCTGGTCGGATTCGATATGCCTCTCAATTTCCCCAACATGTTTTTATCGCAGACGTCATTGCGAGTCTTGGTGTCGGGATGTTCAACGTTGCACAGATCGTGATCATACGCGGCCGCGTCCACCCTATTCACAGGTTTGCTCCAAGATTTGGGAGTCAGATCAACGTTGAGTCTCTTGTTCAATTTCGTTCCGGGTCCCGTGAAACTGTGACCGGGCAGATGCATTTCGAAAGGTAGATTATTGATCATTTTATTCACGATGTCTTTACCTTTGCTCGCATTCTTTTTTTGACGAATCGTGTCTTGACAGAACCACACACGTCGCAAATTCCGTGAAGCATCTGTCTGTCGTTTTTAGTTCGCACTTCTCGAGAATTATTCGTCTCGGTAACTCTCTTACACTTTACGCAATACATTTTTTTAAGAGTTATTTAAATTAATTTCGTTTTTTTATTTTATATATAAATTTAATAATGAATCAATTCTGTTCTTATTATATATATATTTTTTTCAATCGCTGCTCTTGAGTTCTATCATCTTACTGAAATCCTCCCTGGCCTCTTTCCTCCCCTTTTCCACGAGAGAATCCTTCATCTCTTCCTTTATAATCTGGCGAGTCTTGATTCTCACGGCTTCTTTCATGGCATCGTATTTCGTTTTCTCACTCAATATCGCGAAGTATTCACCATCCAATATCATACCGTCTTTCAACGCCATAGAGATCATTTCGGATATCGTGTCGATCTTGGAGTTGGCCAAGACGCGAATCTTGTCGTGTTTCCTCGCCTTCAGATATAATTTCCTACTCAAAAAGTTTCTGAGCGTGCTAAACAATCCGGCGGCGAGAGCCACTCCTTCTACGGTCAACACGATCGGAATGCCGACCGCAGTCGACAACAATCCGATGCCGGCCGCGTGTAAACCCATGGAAATTGTGATGAGTGTCGTGTCGATCGCGTTGACGAATTTCACGAAACGCGAATACTTCTTCTTGAGGGAACGACGAGAATCTCTCTCTCGAGTTAGATACTCTTGGATTCTACTGATTTGATCGATGCGATACCTCTCTCCTCTTTCTCTTTCTTCTAGCGACGGTGCCGTCGGCAAAACATCGATCGGCTTCTCATCCTCGTCGTCCACTAACGTCGGATACAATTTATTTCTGGTTCTCATTTTTGTGTTTTTTTTCTTTCTAATATTAGATAAAAAATTTATGTGTGTATTTATTTTATTTTCTATTCTCCCTTATTTTATATCAACGAGAAACTTAGACGTATGCTTCATTGAACAATAATTTCATGATGCATCCCTTATCTCGTAAAGTCAGACTTTTACGCGCCAATTTCTGTTCTTCCGAATCTGTGGGCTTGCTTTGATCCTTACAGTAGAGTAATCTCTTCCAAAACGCGATCACTTCATTGATTTGAACGCGTTCGAACGCCGGTTCGAAATACTTGACGACCATATCTTCCCTTTCCATCCACAGACACGAATGATTCTCGTGATCGAAGTCTAGGTGATCCCGACATCCGACGCATCGTTCTAACAAGAGACGACCTAGTTGTTCGTTCACGCAGAATGCGTAGGCTCTCATCAGCATTTTTAAAAAAAACCTTACTCTAATATCCTGAGAATCGCTCATGATTTACGTATTTTTTTTATTATCTATTCGATTTGATATATTTATTTTTCTAAATAACTATTATTTATATATTTTTTTTTCTCTCCTATATATATCAATCAAAAACGTGACAGCGGGTTTGCGAATTTCTAACACACCGACAACACGCTTCGTTCAAAACATTTCCATCAAGTGCTCGTTGAGATCACCTCGCAATAACGTGCGCCAGTCTCACTTCGAGAAACGCGACAGTGGGTTTGGGGATTCAAACATCACCTCTTTACACGAGTTGATTTCAGACCTAAAATCCGCAAGCGGATCTCCGTGTACGCCTCCATAGGGTTTCAGTGTTAAAATCGTGTACGGACGCGGATTGTTAGAATCGGCAAGAGGATGATTTTAGAATTCTCAAAACGTTTTTTTGCTCGCAATTTAACACTGAATCCTATGGGGGAAACTCACTTGCCGATTTCAATCAAAACGGTGCATGTACTGTACGTAAAATGTCATGCGTTTTCTGTCATTCTTGGATACAATCGGTGATGTTTGAATTCTCAAGGGATTCTAAAGCACCCTAAAAAATGTTAAAAATCTTGTACACGTACACGTTTTTAACACTAAATCCTATGGAGGTGTACATGTACACGTACACGTACATGTACGATGATGGTTGAACTCTCAATTATCACCTACTAATATTGTATGTACTTTTACTCTACAGCAAATAGCACATGCCACAGAAATAAAGATATACTTACTACTTGCTTACTAACTAACTTACATAAACCCAGGGTTAAAATCGTTAATGCATAGTAATAGGCCAATTCGCAGCAGGTTTTTTTTCTCCCTGTTCTAAACATTGGTGTATTTGATCCAGTTGTGCAGAAAGGCATTTTAAACTTTTTTTTTAATTGGGGCGGGGGACTAAAACATGACATTAAGTAGCGATGACTAACGCAGAATGCGTCAAAAGAGACAGCACTGGGGACAATACTATTAAACTTTTACAATTGTATCTCCGGAATTGTATTTCGGCAATGGATATTAAAGACGGAAATAAATGATTAGAATTTTAAAAGATATGACAATTTGCCAGCTGGCAAATCGCCACACCTTTGAAAATACTAATGGTTCATTTCACTTAGTTATTTCCAAAAATAGAAAATACAATTCTGAAAGATGCAACTGTAAAAGTTTTATAATATTGGCCCCTCGAGGCCCCTCTCGAAGGTCAATACCTCTTAGAGCTCCCCATTTAACCCTTTACCCAACAAATTGGCCGCATCCGCCCGCGTAATATGCAAATTCAGCAGTTGAAAAAATATTATTTTTCAAAAAAATTCATCAAAACCATATCATGTGACCGCTCGTCGAAACGAGCTCGTCGAGCTCGTTCCAACGAGGGGTCACTCGATATGGTTTTGTTGAAATGTTTTGAAAAATTTGAAAATAATGATATTTAAAATAACAAATTTTGATATCGTCTGCGTTGGGTAAAGGGTTAAGTCACTGATTTGACCACCCTCTAATGCGAAGATGTTTGTTATTTTCTGTATCAAAAGGCTATACTCTGCTACCGTTCGCAACCGAAATCTAAAGGAAGGGAAGAGAAGGTGATGGTCCCTTCTCCCGCCTGGTGTTTCGGATCTCCTGTGCAGAACCAAAATAGTTCTCGCATTTTAACTGTAAGCGTGAATTGGTATATATCTGCGTTACTCTAAATGACAGTATGATAATGACGTTCAGATTTCGTGTCACCAACTTCCGGTGTGCTCTCAAAGGATGTTATTGGAGAATGACAAGGAACTCCAATGCAATCATCCCTATCAATGGCGCAGTATAAATTAAGATTACCCTTTTATTAGTAATTCCGTTTTCCAAGTCCATCCCAATAATTTCATTATCGACTCTTACCATCCCGTTGGTGTTAATAAAACACGCACAACTGAGAATATTCCGAATGCGGTAATTAATGCGAACAGATAGGGACACATCGATGAACAAAGCTCTAAAATTTCAACAAACCACTGCAACATTAAAATTAATGAGAATAGCTTTTCAAAAGTTGACAAAGATGATATATATAATGGTGCGCAGGCCAAGATGATCCCCATCAAGGATTTTGTCTGTCGTTTACAGAATAATTTGCTGCTCTCATTTACATCACTCGACGGGCGCGTAGACCGGAGTCTATAATAGCAGGTGCCCTAGTCAGTTTGGGGAAGGGAGGGGCAAAGATGATATTTGAAAGGCTGTTCTGTGGGGTTTCGGGGCTTCTCCGTGTCTAAAGTATGAACATCCGGTTGCTGCCTCTGTGAAGGGAAGTGGGAGGAGGGCGCTATTCTGTGTAAAAAAAGTTGCATTGGGCCCAATCAATGCTTCTTGGGGGGGGGGGCAGCGAAGTTGTAGGTGGGGGGGGGGGGCAAGGCCTCCTGGCCGCCCCCCCCCCCCCCGTAACATGGTGCCGAATCAAAAATCCGAAACTTTTATGTACATCTAGAGACCTTACCTGAACATATGAACTCCCTTTCAACATTTCGAATTAAAACCCCTAGGAGCCTTTTTCCGAAAACCGATTGTCTAACGACAGAAGTGGCACGACGGCAGCCACACGAGGGGAGATAAAAAATTCAAAACCTTTATGCACATCTAGAGACCGTACCTGAACAAATGAACGCACTTTAAGCGTTTCGATGTAAAACCCCAAGGAGCCTTTTGCCGGAAACTGATTCTCTAACGACAAAAGTGGTGCTACGGATGCCACATGAGACCAAATCAAAATTCTGGAACCTTTATGCACATCTAGACACCCTACTGGAACATATGAACAACATGTCAACATTTCGATTAAAACCCCAAGGAGCTTTCGCTGGAAACCGATTCTCTGACGACAAAAGTGGCACTACGGGCATCACATGGTGTCGAATTAAAATCCCAAACATTTATGCACGCCTAGACATCCTACTGGAACGTATGAACACACTTTCAACGTTTTGAATTAAACCCCTTTCGAGCCTTTCGCCGGAAACCGATTCTCTAACGACAAAAGTGGCGCTACAGATGCCACATGAGGCCAAATAAAAAATTCGAAGCCTTTATGCACATCTAGAGACCCTACCGGAACATATGAACACACTTTCAACGTTTCGAATTAAAACCCCTAGGAGCCTTCCACCAGAAACCGATTATGTAACGACATAAGTGGTGTTACGGGCGCCACATGGGGCCAAATAAAAAATCTGAAGCCTTTATGCACATCAACACACCCTACCAGAACATATGAACACACATTTAACGTTTCGAATTAAAACCCATAGAGGCCTTCCACCGGAAACTGATTTTCTAACAATAAAAGTAGTTCCACTGGAACCACTTGGGGCCAAATCAAAATTCTGAAACCTTTATGGACATCTACAGAGCCTACCGGAATACCTTAGCATAGTCTAAAAATTTCGAATTAAAAACAATAGGAGCCTTTCATTGGAAACTGAATTTCTAACAATAACAATAAAAGTGGTTCCACTGGAACCACATGAGGCCAAATCAAAATTCCGAGACCGTTATGCACATCTACAGACGCTACCTGAACACCTCGGCATAGTTTAAATGTTTCGAATTAAATTCTCTTGGCGATATGAAGTTCGGACATAGGGACGAGAAGGGACGGATGGGACGGACGTAAATCACCACAATATCCCCGCTTTAAAAAAAAAAATACGGTGATAACTAAGATGCTGGAAAAATGCGAAATGTATTTCCAAACAAGCCATCTATAAATTGCTCGTCCAGTCCCAGAAGGGAGCATGGTACTCACTTCTTATTTAGTACAACCATGTGTCCATAGCCATGATTTCGAATTTAATATTATCAACCCTGGCTATGCCACAGAATGCACTATACCTATTGAGTCAGCCAGAACGAGGACATGTATTAGAAACACGTGGAGATGCAGTTAAGCAATAAATATATTGAATAAATAGGTACTGGAACCGTAATCAAATTTAAACCACAAGTAGGATAAGGGTTTTAACCACGAGGCTCTGCCGAGCGGTTAAATCCCTTATTCTACGAGTTTTAAATCTGATTACCGGTCCTAGTACGTATTTGTTTTATTTATACCATGCTCTTAACCCTTTACCCAACGTAACGGCCAAAACCGGCCAGCGCTATTCTCAAAAATCGCCAATTAATTTTAATTATTTTTTCATTTTTTGTCTCAAAAACATAGGTTATGACCCCTCATTGGAACGAGCTCGTCGAGCTCGTTCCAATGAGGGGTCACAACCTATGTTTTTGAGACAAAAAATGAAAAAAATTAGTTGTTCAAGAATTTTTTTACAAGTGTCGTCTGCTTTTCATGTTAGGTAAAGGGTTAATAAATAATCGACTTTGTCACTTAAAATGGAGAAAAAACGATACTTTCTATCATAAACACGTGGGTTTGTTTTGTTTACATATGCGCCGGAGGGCAGTAATTGTAGGTATTTTAAATTTAATAGGTCATTGCACTTAGCAGATAGTACCGCAAAACGTCGTATGTTTGAAAGAAACATCGCGAAATGTGAGTGCATCGAAGTCGGCAAATTGGGTCATGTCAAAGGTCAAGTTGGATGTAGTGTAAATTTTTGTAATGGAATTCCCATTAAAAATGTTTTAACTGCAGTAGAGGCGTTACGTCGGTAGTGGGGTTAAAAGCTAAAATTTAATATACGGGCTTTTCACGGGTAGTAACATAGGTGGGCATGGTATAAATATCCTTTAACCCATTACCAACGTAACACAGACATCGACAAACATTATTTACGAATATCGCCTTTCAAACTTTATTATTTCTTCATTCTGTCTCAAAAACATGGCGTATAACCTCTTATTGTAATGAGCACAACGATATCGTTCATTGTGAGCTGTCATAAGCTGTTTTTGAGGCAACCAATGATTTTTTTTAGTTAAGATTTTGTTTTGCAATGTCGTCTGCTATTCGTTTCGGGTAAAGGGTTAACAAAGAATGATAACAACTTGGTAATAATCCTGGTTACTAAGGATACACCCTAACTAAGCAGTGTGTTATACTACCTGCATTATGCCGCATCACTTTTGGTAGATCGGTCCTGCCACATCCGAGTTCATGTGAATTTATGCGGCTATTCCGTATAGCGCACTCTGAAAAAATGCGACTATGGCAGAAAGCACTGAGGGCATGGCCGAAGCAGCTGTACCCCTTAGCTCACCCTCATCCCTTTCAACGACGTGTGGGGGTAAGTTGTGACATAACCTTTCCGACAAAACTAAAAACGGAGTAACGCATCGATCGCGTGCCAGGTGGAAATTCTTTGCACCGCTTGTTTCTATCGGTAATGTCATAGTCTTGACGCCTCGCCCAATTGCGCAGAGGCGGACTGGCCGCATGTTCCACCGGGAGATTTCCCGTTGCCCCTCCTCTATTGGGACCCACCCCCCCCCCCAAATTGATGCAGCACAACTCTTGTTGATACATAAAATTTCGTGAAAATGACCAAAAGGCGAAGTGGATCTGATTGCGGAGACTATCGGTTTATATCGAAATGTCTTCTATGTGGACTGCCATTGGCAGTTCACATAGAGGGCATTTTCGATATACCAGGCATCTAGTCTGCCATTGATTGGTCAGATGCACGGAAACAGCGTTCTTTCGGTTCGAAAAATCAAAATTTTCTTCAACTGGGCCGAACTATTATCGGCGCGATGAGTCCGGTGCCCTCTTTGGTGCAAACATTCTTGCCAAATGAGCCACACATATTATACAAAAACGCCATCGAAGTGCCCTATATGTGAGGAAGCAGCATTCTTTCAGTTCGAAATTTTGTCCTGGTCCGGGTCTCCTTGGTACATTTCTCGGCAACGTTTTTTGGTCCAGGCCACCCCTGCAATTGCGACCCACTGTTTTGTTTTGCTTGTGCATTTTCTGTCATTACTCGGCGTTTGAGAATTACTGTCACTCTGAAAAAGTTACTATCGTTTACCAGATATATACACCAAGAACTTAATTAAGCACCCCCTGAAATTTTTCATGACAGTGAAGCTGGTGTTACTGATTATTATGTTTTAATGATTGCTATGTCTTGCAGTACATTTCATCTAGTGAAACATGCATGATGTTTCAGGATGACAGCGTACCCCACACACATCCCCTCGTTCATGTGAAGCATGCTTCCCACGAATGCCACAAAAAAACCCACAATCATCCGCATGCAGTATCTGGGTATAAAACAAGAATATTTGTCACTTCTTTTATCATTAAATGTTGATATGACAAGAAGGAGACTGTCAGAGGCACAAAGATGGCAAATCGTTGGTATGCATGCAACAGGCATGTCATTCAAAGCTATTGGAAGGCAACTTGGCTATAGTCATCCTGTCATCAGAAGATTTGTCTGAAAACATCAACAAACCAACGATGTTAGGGACCGAATACAACCCAAAAAAACCTATCCTAGGGAAGTCTGGAACGCCTCGTTAGGTGTGAACCCTTCACTTCAAGTGGTGTTTTGAACAGACGTTTATGCAGCAGAACTGTCCGAAACCGTCTCAAAGCACTGTGTGTGAGGTCCAGAGGATCATAAAGCGTCCAGCTCTGTCCGATCAGCGGCAAAGACGACGTTTGGAGTGGTGTATGGCACGACAACATTGGAATCTCATGACGTGGAGGAGCGTCCATTGGTCAGACAAGAGTAGGTTCCTGCTTCACGTCACAGATGGTCGCATGAGAGTGTGGCGGCATAGAAATATTGTTTACGTGCCCAGGAACATCAGACCTGCGGTTCCTTATGGTGGAGGATCCGTAATGATCGGGGGATGCCCCTCTCATGACTGTAAACTTGATATGGTGACTGTACGTGGGAATCTCAATGGTCATCAGTAAACTGGGACATTCTCAATCCGGTTGTCGTGCCCCATTTTGACAACCACCCGTTGACTACTCATCCTGTATTCATGGACGACAATGCATGGCCACACCGTTCCCATGCTGTGAGAGTATTCATTCAGAACAACTCTATTACAACACTACCTTGGCCTGCAATGAACCCCGATTTGAATCCTTTAGAACACATCGGGGACCTTCTTGGACGTCGTGTGTATGCAAGGGATCCGCCTGTACAGAATTTGGAAGCCATCATTGCACGAGGAGTGGCAGCAGTTGCCCCTGGACCGTATCAGAAGGCTCTCTGGTAGCACTGGGAGGAGGGTTCAGGCTGTCATCCGGGCATGTGGTGGATACACTTGCTACTGACGCCAGACACTGCTATTGTGTTCAGGCGATCACAAGTTTTTGTCAGTACTTACTGGTATTGTTTCATCATGGGCCGTCCCAGCACGATATTAGTCGAGAATTTTTCCATCAAAAACATTGGCGACAGATATGTGTAATTAGCGCCATTAAAATACAGCATATTTTCATCGTGTTCCGCAAACAACCACTTTTGACAATCTGAAAGATAGCATGAAAGTAATGACAGTTTCTATTAACATCCCTGCGTAAAAAACAGGGGTGCTTAATTAAGTTCCAAGTGTATTTGAATAAAAGAGTTATCAGACACAGAAGGGAACGCGATGGCTCATTGTTCAAACATTGGACTTGGGGTCGCGGTGGCTCAGTGATTACGGCATTGGACTTCATACCAAAAGATCTACGGCTCGATCCCCACCAGATGTAACTGCATCGTGTCCTTGGGCGAGGAACTTAATCCCGATTGCCTACGCGACGGCACGGCTGCGCTGTGTACTAAGACGTACTGCACGTCGATGGAGCACCTGCCTTTAACCAATGCTAACCTTGCTTGTGTGCAGTTGGTATGTTGGGGCGTCTGACAGTTGCTCGTCGCTGCTCGGTGGTTCTCTCCGGATACTCTGGCCTCCTCCACCCGTAAAACTGTTCGACTCGACGTTTTTCTGGCTGTCGAAAATGTTGTTAAACCTAATAAGAACCCCCCCCCCCCCACCTCCACCCCCCCCCAAAAAACAAACATTGGACTTGAAATCGAAGGGTCGACCCGCGTCATCTGTGTTGTATTCTTGAGCAAGACACTTACGCTCGTGACAACCGTTACGTATTCCCAATTCCTCATTCAGGCCTTTAAATTCGGTTATTTTGGGCACACAGTTTTGCCCTAATTTGGGCATTAAAACCAGAAATAACAGCCTTATCCTGTTTTGTTTTAATGACATGCAATTCTTTGTGTTTTCATGGTTATAGTAAGATGGAAGTTGTTCTCAAATGTGGAAGAGGCACAGAGAACTTATATTTTCTTCAAATTTGGGCGTACCCATAAACGGTGTGAAATTGGGGTCATCTGAAAGCTTGTCCTCATTCGACAAGCGTTATCAACCTATCTGTGTTATATTCTTGCGCAGGACACTTGCGGGCGTGACGACCGTTACTTATTCCCAGATCCCTATTCGACATTCGTTATCAACCGATTTTATCGGTTGATAACGAATGTCGAATGAGGAAATGGGAATAAGTAACGGCTGTCACGTCCAGAAGATACTTAATCCCGGCTGCCAATGTGGAACACTGTAGCGCTGTGTACGATATGTTTTTGTTTTTGTTTTTTTTTTTTAAATTTGAAAAAAAACCAATTAAAATAATAAATGTTGATATCGAGTGCGTTAGTTAACCCTTTACCTAACGAATCGCCCGCATCCGCCCGCGTAATATGCAAATTGAGCAGTTGAAAAATCAATTTTTTTCAAAATATTTCAACAAAACCATATCATGTGACCCCTCATTGGAACGAGCTCATTGAGCTCGTTCCAGTGAGGGGGTCACATGATATGGTTTTGTTGAAATTGTTTGAAAATTTTTAAATTTAAAATAATAAATTTTGATATCGTCTGCCTTGGGTAAAGGGTTAAAGAGTTTCTTATATTCCAAAAATACTTGAATATTGATATTTTAATGAATGTGTTTGTTTTTCGAGGCTATGTGAACTGAAAGAGAAAGTCGGAAATTCACTGAAAATTTTTCTGAAAAATGGATGATAAAACATTACATTTCCACAGCATCTATTTGCATTTTGATGATAATTTTTTGATAAAATATCAGTGAAAATAAATAGATACTTTAAAATGTGTTACAATTTTATAAGCTACAGTAGCTACGGATGTACCCCGTGATTAGTGAATTGTACTAGTCAAACTAATAAATTATAGTAGTTACTTAAGAAATAACTGTTGTTTTCCTTCGGTTTATGCGATATGAACCGAAAATTTTCAGCACAAGCTTCATAACTCGCGTAGCGAGTTATGATTAAGCTTGTGCTGAAAATTTTCGGTTTATATCGCATAAACCGAAGGAAAACAACAGTTATTTCTTATAATTTAATCCGGCGGTAATATTAAAATATAAAAACTATGTGTACGTGAACGAAAAACTTTTAATTTTCGCAAAAGACAACAGTCAAACTCAGGAATGTGTGCCACAAACAGGTCACGTCAGGCATTGTCAAATTGTTTGTTGTTTTGATTTTCGATCGTAGACGACAAATATTTAGCAAGTCACGTAACAATATCATTAAACACGTTTTTTTTTTTAAGTTCCCTCAAAATCATGTTTGGATATATAATCTTTTATTCGTCTCCCACTTCGGTATATTTTATTAAATTCAATTGTTCCCGGGAAATTATCATTTTATTCTCGCTGATTGGAGGCGATGAAAAATCGATCATTGATCTTTGTTTACAAGCTTGTTATCCGTCTATCAGTCTGCCGTCACGCCCTCACGGTGACAATTGGATTGAGTGGGCGGGGCTTCCAGAGTCTTCAAAGTTGGATCGGATGTGCGAACTTGTAGACATTCCAAATCATTTCGTGATTTGGTTTATACGATTTTTACGACTTTTACGTGGTATGCTTTCAACCAATCAAACGCAGAGGCGGGGCAAATGATTAAATTATATTATATTAGTTAAATTATACTAGTTAAATTATACTAGTTAAATTAAAAGGAATGGCACTTTTGTGTTAGTAAATTCTATTAGTCAGCTCGGTTTGTACAGCGAATGCCATTCAGAAACATCATGGTGTTCACCTACCCACCCACCACATTGAAATAGGCGATGGTGGGGACGCAAAAGTAGTTCGATTAGTAAATGTAACAAGAGTGATAGTGAATTTTACTTCTTCCCCAGCATTGGAATGAACAGTAAAATTTGCTAACATTTTCCAGTGTGTGGTGGTGACTTCACGCCAAATATGCTTTAGGTGGTAATCCACTGCCCACGCTCTGTAGTGCCTGCAGTGTCGTGATGCCCAGATGATATTGATTCTTGGGGTGTGCCCCACTAATTTTCCAATTATACCCACGCCACCCCCTCTCCGGCTGCTCAAATCCAACTCTTGATAAAACCATTTGCACCCCTCCCCACTTGAGTGAGAATTTCCCGTCTGCTGCCTTTGAATTTCCAACTGTTAAAAACATCCGAATGCACCCTCTCCGGAGACGTGACAACCCTTACTTATTGGACAATAAAATCGGTTGATAACGGGTGTCGAATAAGGAACTGTGAATAAGTAAAGGTTGTCACGTCCCTACCCTCTCCTATAGTGTTCCAAATATATACTGAGTCAAAAAAGAAAGTATAATAAACTTTGAAGAGCAATTTGTTTAGTATTACCGGCTTTACTCCCAAACAAATTATTATAAATTGATATTTCGAGTCTAGTTGTATGTATTTGCATAATTTCATGTTCTTACTGTTGCCAGCGTCGCGTCAGGACGTCGCAATTCAGACATGGGATGAAATGAAAAGTTCACACATGCAGTCAATAGCGTGTATGTTCACCGTTTGTCTCTTGGATGGCAAGACATCGACGGCACATGGACCTGGTAAGTCTCTGGATGTCACCCTGTGGTATTGCGTTCCACTCCTGCCTTAGAACATTACGTAAACCGCCTAACGTCTGACTATCATGAAGTCGAACCCGACGGTTCAATTGATCCCAAAGATGCTCGATTGGCGACAAATCTGACGAAAGTGGGGGCCAGGGAAGAAGCTCGATGCTCTGCTCCTCAAGAAGGTCACGATAGATACGCGCCACGTGACTTCGGGCATCGTCTTGCTGGAAAAACTGCAATCCGACGTTAGCTTTGAACAACGGGACAACAGCAGCGTTAAGAATATCGTCTCTACATCGCTGTCCATTCAGATTACATTCGATGAAGATCAACTGTGTTCAACGATGGTGCAAGGAAATTCCTGCCCAAACCATTACACTACCCATGCCGAAACGGTCGCATTCCCGCACACAAGCATCAGAAAATCGCTCTCCTCGTCGGCGATACACTCTTGCCCTACCATCAGCGCGCTGTAGACAAAATCGTAATTCATCACTAAAAAGAACTGTGCCCCAACGATGTTGAGTCCAGCGAACACGCTGACGTATCCATTCCATTCTGACGGTCCGATGACCATGGGTAAGGATTGGTCCGTGTTATGGACGCCTATTGCGGATGCAGTGTTCAGCGAGTCTGTTGCGGACAGTTTGTGCACTGATTCTATTGTTAGTTCTACCAGGAGTAACTGCTACTGTCCTCGTCGCTGGAAGGAAGCGATCCCGCAAGTGAGACGTCCAGATGTGTCGGTCTTGAGCAGGGGTCGTAACTCTTGGTCGAACTGAACGCGGTTGGTCGGCAGTAAATCTATTGGTTCTATACCTTCCAATGAGATGGTAAAAAGTGGCCACAGTGACTCCGAACTCAGTAGCGAGCACATCTGAGGTATCCCCGCCTCATGCATACGAATGGCACGCAACCTCTGATTTTCGGTTAACCTTGGCATTTTTTAAAATGTCGGAAGACAAAAACTAGCGTGTTTTCTCAATAACCCAGGCTCTCTAGCACATCATAAAACAAAGAAAATCGTCGGTCACCCATTCAATTTGACATTCTCGGGTAGCACGTGCTATTTTGAAATCTGGAGCAAAATTTATACGGTTGGGTGGACAACAGCAACATGTCATTAAACTCTTTGCACGACTTCTTGTCCACAAACATGGAACATTAGAACTAGTATATTTCATCATTTATGCTATTTTTTCACATTTGTTTCTATTGTACTTTCTTTTTTGACTCAGTATTTTACCTTTGGTTAACTGAATTGGAGATTATCTCTTGAGCGCAACAAGGCGCGTTGTTACACTCGGGGATGAAATACTGCTTCCAGTTTGAAAATGTCATAAATGAGTTAAAAATCACTGAATGTCTTTTGCAAAAGGTCATATCTACAGATTAGCTGCCACGAAATCCACTGCCACTGTGCAGGGCAGGGGAGAGAAAATTCGGGCCCCAGAGTTAATTTTATGGCGATCCTCTTTCAAAAGTGTCCGGATATTGATGCGGACGCCGAAGGCATCTGCCACGAGTGCCAAGGTGACGAGCGATATTGTTGAAGGGTGGGGGTGGGGGGGGTTGGGGGGTTGGGGGGGGGGGGGGGGTATGGGGTCATTTGTCTCCCCAAAGAAAATTTTGAAATCAGTTATTTAATGAAGACTTCTGGCGGCTTTTGGGATAAGAAATCACGTTATTTTTGTACCGTCAAAATGACGTTTTTCAGCAGCATGTTTCAAATTTGCAAGTTCATCAGAGAATATACAGTGCCCTACAGTTTTAGCATTTGACTGCACAATTCTTGAAGTGATAACTTTATTTTATCAAGTAAATTTCCTGAAGTTATTATTTCAAGAACCATACAGTCAAAAATTACAATCGCTGATAAAGTGCATAGCTCCATTCACAATACCGCCCCTTCTTAACTGATGGCACAGGAGTTAGAACCTTGGAGGGGGGCGGGCTCGTGCATACATGGCCTGAAAGCCCGTATTTTAATTTTTTGTTTGGTCCATCCTTTCAAAGGACGTACCAAATCAAAAAATTAAAATATCGTCTTCCAGGCAATATTTGGGGGAGTGTATGACTAACCCAAGAACCATGGACTCCTGGGCCAAACTTGGGACCCTCAAAATTCAGGGTCCCGGGGTTCCTACTGCGACCCCCACCCTCTCCCCGGCCCTGCCATTGGGCATGAAATGTCAGTCTGTTGGTGGTTTGAGGATTAAAGTTTCTAACGATTGGAAATTTTGGCCGGGATTGATGGTGAGATAAAATCTACCCCTCCCCATGCCGCAACGTCCCTGGGTGCTTATATCGACAAGAGAGATACTATCGCTGGAAAGTGATATTGGCACAAAACCCCCACATAAAAGAGAATCTTGGCACATTATGGGTTGAAACACAGCACAACACGAACATGTTGACGACACAACGATAATTTTGTTCATTATTAGTCGGAAGCTACAATTTAAAATGTCGTGAACTATTCCAGCTTTGTAAAGATCTTGACACGAAAGGTTTCAGAGCGATTTGAATTGTGGACAAAACGGAATGGCCCTGTCAGTACAATTATGCACAGATGATCTGTGGAACTCGACAGGCCAAATTATCTTTGCAAATCTGCTTTCAGTTTGTTAAAAATTAGTTAAAGTAATTTACACCGTACGGAACTTTAAATCGAGTGTGCTCGTCAAGAAAACAAACATTTTAGTGAAGACCGAAGCCTTGGTTTTCCTCATTTACCAAATGCAGTGGTTATGGTATATCTAGCCAGCGCTAATATAACAATAACAGGATTTTGGAGGGCATTATGGTGCATTAGCGGCCCTGCAGCAATTATGAACAGCCCAAGGGTTTATTAAAGGCCCGAGACGAAGTCGAGTGCCGTTAATAAGCCCAAGGGCTGTTCATCATTGCTGCAGGGCCGCTAATGAATCATGATGCTTGACAACAATCATGTTATTGCTATTATTACCACTCCCTGTTACAGCTAACCGCACGAGGGAATTGCTGGAAGTTTTTCGGATTTGGGCATTAAAACACAGAAGAAAATTAGTATGTTATGTAAATTGAATTGGACAAGTGAAGATACTCAATAACAAGATTTGTTTCGATCGTGCGTTCGACTTCAGTTCAGAAATACAAAGGGACGTCATCCGAATGGGAGTAATTCATCAGACCATGGGATCTAAAAATAGCCGGGCCGCGGGCCGCTAATGGTTGTTTATACCATTATCGCCCGCGGCCCGGCTCCGTCGAATGACGTCACTGAAATTATGGAGTTTTAACGGCCCTCCAAACTCATGTTAATCGACTAGTAACTTATAGATTGAGTGGTAATAATATAACAATGACGGGATTTTTCAGGCCGTTACAGTTTATGAACGGCCTGGTTGGAATGATTAACAGGCCAAGGGTCTATTAGAGGCCCGAGACGTAGTCGAGGCCCGCTAATTGGCCCGTGACAACATGTTAGCAGCTAATGTGGTGCCATTTGCGCGATGTCACGAGTGTCGATTCATTTTCCAAGATGACAATGCAAGAGCACACAGGGTCCGTGTCGCTAGAGAGTTCCTCCCGGAGCAGGACATCACTACACTGCCTTGACCAGCACTAAGTCCAGACCTTTCACCAAACGAACACGTCTGGGATATGCTTGGCAGGCGCATACGGCAACACTAACAGCCCCCTACCAATGCCCAGGAACTCGCCGCTGCACTGCAGGAAGAATGGAATAACATCAGTCAAGCTGATATTGGACGTTTGGCGAGGAGTATGCCACATCGGATCCACGCTTGTCTGGCGAACCGAGGAGGATTTACAAGGTATTGAGGTTTTGGACTGAATGTGGTAAATTCTCTGACTGGCCGTCAGTAGTAGTGTTCGTATGTTTCAGGGATCATTGGCAGGACCCCGGTGCAGGACCCCGGAAGTGACGTCATGTCACGTGACGTAGTGGCGCCATGTTGTGTTGTCATGGTAACCCGCGTGAGCGGCCATCTTGTGACGTCATCTCCATAGTGATACGTGATGTGAGTGCGCATGCGCAGTGCGGGTTGTTAGGGTGATACGTGTTTTCGTCGTCCATTTTGTCTACTGGAGGCCGCCATCTTGGTTTCTATGGTAGCACGTGATTGCTATGTTCCCTAAGGACTACAATAGGACAGGGGTATGTTCGGTGGGTATGTTCGATTGTAGAAGAGTAAATCTAATTACTACAAACAACCCGACAATCCCTCCAAATCACCAAAATTCACCCCAACTTTTACTATTTCGAATTCTTCCAGAATTCTCTGCTTCTATCTATATATGCAATAGTTTTCCTCTACCTAGGCATGTTCCTTTATTCTAGAGTATACTCCAGTTGCATAGTAGAGCCTGTTAGTTGGAACAGTTTACCTTATTATTACTATATTTAGCAATTTCTGGTCTATTCTTGTTAGTTCTGACCCTATTCCGTGTACTCTTGTTGTTTCATTTATCTAGATCATAATTAACCAATCAGATTGCTTGATTTCCCATAATCTGTATGCAGAGTTATCTCCCCTTATTACAACGAAGTCGTATCCGATTTTCATCACCTCTATATCCAATGGCCATATCCCATTGAATCTCATTTTTGGGAAACGCCCGTGGCTATGGAATCCCTTTTTTGTCGTATGAGGCCATGAGGGCTATGGAAAAGCCCTCAATGAGTCCTCATTTATTATCCCTCATACCCTCATTGAATTTTGAGGTTATGAGGACCATTAAAAATCCCTCAATGAGGTCTAATTTACTACGACTCTTAGCCTCATTTCAGTATTTGAGGATACCTATGACCTGGTATTGTATTATTCGAGGATACCTATCGATGATACCTTTAGGAGAATCCCTTTTTTGTCGTATGAGGCCATGAGGGCTATGTAAAAGCCCTCAATGAGTCCTCATTTATTATCCCTTATAGCCTCATTGAATTTTGAGGTTATGAGGACCATTAAAAATCCCTCATTGAGGGATTTTTAATACGACTCTTATCCTCATTTCAGAAAAAAGGGATTCCACAAATGGGATTCCTAAAAAGGAATTCCGCAAATGGGATTCCTTCTGGAAATCCCTTTTTTGTCAAATGGGATTCCAAAAAAGGGATTTCACAAATGGGATTCCGTTTCCATCTTGTCGCCAAAGCTCCAAGGCCACTACTGGCTATGGTCTATCTGTCCTACCATTAGCTTCTACAGCAGGCTTGTTCCATTGTGGCCGTGTACCAGTACTATTGACTAAACTACCATCCATTAATATTGACTTGTACCACTACTTCCTAGCTATACCTTCGCCCAGGCCTTCAAAATGTTCCATCAGTGTATACATATAAGGCATTCCGTAATTGAGATTCCATACCCTAGAGTGTTGATGTTAAAACACGGAATCCAAATTTTGCGGACTCGGCTAGGAATCTCAATTACGGAATGCCTTATATGTATACACTGATGGAAATTTTGAAGGCCTGGGCGAAGGTATAGCTAGGAAGTAGTGGTACAAGTCAATATTAATGGATGGTAGTTTAGTCAATAGTACTGGTACAAGGCCGCAATGGAACAAGCCTGCTGTAGAAGCTAATGGTAGGACAGGTAGACCATAGCCAGTAGTGGCCTTGGAGCTTTGGCGACAAGATGGAAACGGAATCCCATTTGTGGAATCCCTTTTTTTGGAATCCCATTTGTGGAATCCCTTTTTAGGAATCCCATTTTCTGAAAAGAGGATAAGAGTCGTATTAAAAATCCCTCAGTGAGGTCTAATTTACTACGACTCTTATCCTCATTTGACAAAAAAGGGATTTCCAGAAGGAATCCCATTTGCGGAATCCCTTTTTAGGAATCCCATTTGTGGAATCTCTTTTTTCTGAAATGAGGATAAGAGTCGTATTAAAAATCCCTCAATGAGGGATTTGTAATGGTCCTCATAACCTCAAAATTCAATGAGGCTATGAGAGATAATAAATGAGGACTCATTGAGGGCTTTTACATAGCCCTCATGGCCTCATACGACAAAAAAAGGGATTCTCCTAAAGGTATCCTCGATAGGTATCCTCGAATAATACAATACCAGGTCATAGGTATCCTCAAATACTGAAATGAGGCTAAGAGTCGTCGTAAATTAGACCTCATTGAGGGATTTTTAATGGTCCTCATAACCTCAAAATTCAATGAGGGTATGAGGGATAATAAATGAGGACTCATTGAGAGCTTTTACATAGCCCTCATGGCCTCATACGACAAAAAAAAAGGATTCCATAGCCACGGGCGTTTCCCAAAAATGAGATTCCATGGGATATGGCCAATGGATATAGAGGTGATGAAAATCGGATACGACTTCGTTGTAATAAGGGGAGATAACTCTGCATACAGATTATGGGAAATCAAGCAATCTGATTGGTTAGTTATGATCTAGATAAATGAAACAACAAGAGTACACTGGATAGGGTCAGAACTAACAAGAATAGACCAGAAATTGCTAAATATAGTAATAATAAGGTAAACTGTTTCAACTAATAGGCTCTTCTATGCTACTGGAGTATACTCTAGAATAAAGGAACATGCCTAGGTAGAGGAAAACTATTGCATATATAGATAGAAGCAGAGAATTCTGGAAGAATTCGAAATAGTAAAAGTTGGGGTGAATTTTGGTGATTTGGAGGGATTGTCGGGTTGTTTGTGGTAATTAGATTTACTCTTCTACAATTGAACATACCCACCGAACATACCCCTGTCCTATTGTAGTCCTTAGGTAACATAGCAATCACGTGCTACCATAGAACCCAAGATGGCGGATTCCAGTATACAAAATGGACGACGGAAACACGCATCACCCTAACAACACGCGCTGCGCATGCGCACTCTCATCACGTATCACCATGGAGATGACGTCACAAGATGGCCGCTCACGCGGGTTACCATGACAATACAACATGGCGCCACTACGTCACGTGACATGACGTCACTTCCGGGGTCCTGCACCGGGGTCCTGCCAATGATCCCTGAAACATACGAACACTACTACTGCCGTCCATGTCTTCTACAGCTCGGTGCGTGGAATGTGGGCTTGTCAGACACCTAACTATCACTAAAATCATTCACCAGATGTCACAGTGCAATGCCTCAACTGTCTTTTTGATGAAAATATAAATATATTTCTTCATATAGCTCACTTTTAACAAATATCCCCTTCTTTTTTTGAATAGTATATATAGCACGTCAAACATCTACAATTACTTGTGACGCTCGGCGGCTTATATGAAACCCAAAATGCCCATAAACTACCTCGATCAAAGTTTAAAATGCGTTAGAAGAGATTTCAGAATTCTTCAATGAGACGAGTCCAATAATTGTCGTTTCAAGAGAGGGTGGGAATTTTCACAACGGACAGAAACATGATCGACCCGGTGCGTCCTAGCCATATCCATCACCACCCCATACACACATACTTTTTCGATCTTCTGCCGTCCCTGGCTTTATATAAATCATCGAGTGTCACCAGGGCCCAGTACTTTAAAACTTTTATCATTGTATTGTGTAGAATTGTATTTTCTAGTAACAACTTTAAGTGGGTTGCAATGAACCATTAGCATTTTCTAAGATGTGGCAATTTGCCAACTGTCAAATTGCCATATCTTTTAAAATGCTAATGATTCATTTAGTCAGTTATATTAAAAAGTAAAAAATACAGTTCTAGAAAAAACAATTGTAAAAGTTTTATAGTATTGGTCCCTGGACGCAAACTGGACTTTTGCGTGGATAAATATAATTATCATATGACTCGTCTGGTTTGTTCACTTTAAAACATTTGATATTTTTCTTTCATATTCATCAGTGATAAATAAAGCCTTCCGTCAATTTCATTGGTCAATTTCAAAACTAGACAATTTGATTGGCTGAACAAAATAAAACTGGGCCACATTTCCATAATTTGCATAATTAGAGTTGGGAGCTTTCATTGGTCAATTTCAAAACTGGACAATTTGATTGGCTAAACAAAATACAACTGGGTGACATTTGCATAATTTCAGTAGGGAGAATTTACGTTATCTGTCCTATTTAGGGTGGGTTATATTGTATTAATCTTTTACCTACAAGAAAAACGCCATTCATTTTTTTTTATATTTTCACTTTTTGCTTCCAAAACATAGGTTATGACCCCTCATTGGAACGAGCTCGACCAGCTCGTTCCAATGGGGTGTCATAACCTATGTTTTGGAAGCAAAAAGTGAAAATGTTTAGTTATACGAGGATGGTTTTTTTCCAAGTGCCGTCTGCAACTCAAGTTAGGTGATGGGTTAAAAAGTCATACTAAGTGGCTAATTTGTGCGTGTGTGTGTCATATCATAAATAGAATACGAAATGAGTGTTTTTCTCGTATAATATTTATGAAACTCGTCCGAATTTTCCGTTTGGGCTCGTCAGAGGCTCGCCAAAACGGAAAATTCTCAGACTCGTTTCATAAATATTATATGAGAAAAACACCCATTCCATATCCTCTATATATTACAGCGCTTTAGCATTATACGCTATAATTCTTAACAACTTAGATACACATCCACAAAATCAGGAAACGGTTTGCAATGATTTTTCAAGATTACCTGAAGTACCTAGAAAAGCAGGTGCCTCTCAAAGTTTCTGAATATTACGTTTTGCCTCTGTATTGCGCATTAAATTTGAAAGACATTAAGTATTATCCTTGTCCGCCCGTCCGTAAAATCGAGTTTTAGTTTCCTGATGATAACTTGAAAATGCACGCAGACATTTCCTTGACACTTTCACATATTGTCTAGAATGACAAAATACAGACCACTTTCGCATTTGGCCGCATTCGCATTCTTTGTTCTAGAGTTATTGTCTTTGACAATCCGTCCGTACGTCCAAATTTTGGTTTCTGGATGATAACTAGAGTGAGCATAGAAATATTTTTTCAAACTTTCACATATTGTCTAGAATGACAAAATACAGGTCAACTTCGCAGGATCAAGTTTGGCTATATCCATATTCTCCGCTCTAAAGTTACTCCCCTTGACTTAGTGAAAAATAACGTATTTCATGATTTCCGGATGATAACTTGAGTATGTATTGAGATATTGTTTTTGAAACTTTCACATGTTATCTAGAATGGAAAAATACATGTCAAGTTCGCATTTTACAATATTCATATTCGCTCTCCTAGAGTTATTCCCCTTGACTTAGTTAAAACTAATACATGTTACGGTTTCCGGATAACTTGAGTATAAATCCAGATAATTTTTTGGGAAACTTTCACCTGCCACTTGGAATGACGAAATACATGTCAAGTTCGCATTTAACCATATTCGCATTTTCTGTCCTAGAGTTATTCACCTTGTCTTAGTGAAAAATAATATACTTTATGCTTTCCGGATGATAAATTAAGTACATTTTTTTTGGTTTAAAATGAGTTTTGAAGAACATTTATTCCAGTTGCATTGATGTGGGTGTAGTGGGGGGGGGGGGGGGGGGGAGGGAGGGGGGGGGGGGGGTCCATTGGGTGAATATTATTTCTTTGCTTTAAAATGAGTTTTGAAGATTTCGAATGATTTTTGATAAAAGTGAAATTTTTCACCCAAGTGACCCTGGGTTAGGGGGTACTTTGGGGTAATTTTTTGGCATTGAAATTGGTTTTGAAGCATTTCGAGTGATTTTATTCCAAAGAAAAGTTTCATCCAATTAACGTGTGTGTTGGAGGGGGGGGGGGGGGGGAGGAAGGGGGGGGGGGATGGTGTTCTGGATTGGGTGATTGTTTTGGAGTGATTTTATGCAAAGCAAAAACCCGACCTGACCCTCCGTTGAATTTTTGTGAATTAGTCCACTGGGTAATTTTTCAAAATTTTAGTTTGCCTTCATGAAGGTTTTTAGTAAAGCGGTGTTATTTTTGTCTCATAGACACAAATGGTTGGGTGCTGTACTGGTGGATGAATTGGGGGTGGGCATCTATGATAATGGGAGGTGGGGGGGATACCCATCCTTGGCGTTATTCTAGTTTTATTTTCACTTGCCAAAAGTTTAATGTTATAGCCGTCCCTCATAGACATAGGGTCCGAAAACATCCGCTCTCAAGTAATGCCCTACATTATCCTTGATTCAAATGTGGCCTGATCATTTGTATTTAGTGGTCAAAGGGTCAAAGGGACAACATATTTATTTTCACATTTGATGGAACACCTGTAATTTAAGTGTAGGTAAAAACGCCAGCAACAAATCAGTCGCGTAGAATTCTATACTAATACACTACGAGGTGCTCTAACTATTTTTTGGAGGGGGTGGTGGGGGGCAAATATGACATTTGATAGGCCGTTGTAAGACGTTACGGGAGCCTCCCCCAGCCCTAACTAGGACCCTCAAGTCGTTGCCCACTCCTCCCACTTCCCCACAGCAATGTGGGAGGAGGTGGCAACGACCGGAGGGTCCTAGTCAAGACTAACCACTTACCCACATCACCGAGAATATTTTGCCAAATTTAGTGCTCTAAGAGCGAATCTGAGGCATTTTTAGCGAGTGTAGCCCCTGTATTGGAGACCATTTTGAGGCTCTATGTTGTGTCAAACTTGCATTGGGCCAATGTTGGGGTGGGGGTGGGGGTGGGGGGGCTTATCCCCTTAGCTACGCCACTGCAACAAATTCAAGTCAATGAGAATTGGGTCCCAACTGGAAGAAAGTTGACCGATCGGTGCAGTTTGTCTGTTTGTTTGTACATGAGTGATCGTTTGTGTATATTACGTCCACTCCGCACAATATCCCACCAAGTAACGATGGTCGCACTTGGTACTCGACAAGATGCAAACGTATTTTATTAGACTTTCCCAAACCCAGTTTGGGGAAGACTATTGTTATTCTTCTTTTTCAAAATTTTTCTTCTCTATTTTTTTTAGGCTTTCCCAAACTCAGTTTGGGAAAGACTATTGTTATTCTTCTTTTTCAAAATTTTTCTTCTCTATTTTTTTTTTCTATTAGGCTTTCCCAAACCCATTTGGGAAAGACTATTGTTATTCTTCTTTTTCAAAATTTTTCTTCTCTATTTTTTAGCTCACCTGAGCGAAGCTCAAGGGGAGCTTTACTAATCACTTTCTGTCCGGCGTCCGTCGTCCGTCGTCCGGCGTCCGTCGTCCGTCGTCCGTCGTCGTCCGTCCGGCGTTAACTTTACATTATCGACTTCTCCTCCTAAACCACTAGCCCAATTTTATTCAAATGTTGGCTAAATGTTTATTACGTAATGCCAATTCAGATTTGTTCAAATGAAGTTGCCCCTCCTCCTGGGTGGTGCCACGCCCCCAAGGGGCACCAAAATCTTTGTAAATCTTCTTCTCATGAACCAGCAGTAGCAGAGACTTGATATTTGGTGTGCAGCTTCCTATTGAGGTGTAGACTCAGATTTGTTCAAGAGAAGTTTGTGGGGCAATACTTGGCGTCGTTATGGGAGGGGCAAAATTTTTTGCCCCGCCCAAAATTTCTATTTTCCAAACCGAGAGGCTGATTTGAACGAAATTTTATGTGAGGGCTTATTGGGTCATGAGTACTTGATTTATGCAAAAAAAAAATGTTCCCGCAGCCCCGTGGGAACCGCAGGAGCTAAAAATAGAAAAAATTTAAAACGCCCATATCTCCAAAACTGCACGGCACTGAGAATTTTTATTTGGTGTGCAGCTTCCTTAGGACCAACAGAAAGGATTGGTAAAAAAAAATTGCCATCGGTTTTATCATAGGGTACAGTTTCGGGACTTTGAAAAAGTGCTGAGTCAGCACTTTTTAACACTGTAGGCAATGGGAAAAACATTAAAAAATCTTCTTCTCCAGATCCAGCAGGCAGAATCTTTTGATATTTGGTATGCAACATTGTAGGGTGGATCTGATTCAAGTTTGTTCAAATCGGCCCCCTGGGTTCATAGTTGGGCTCAGTATAGGAGCCCGATTTCGAACTTAGTGCATTTCAGGCAAATTTCTTAAAAAATCTTCTTCTCCAGATCCAGCAGGCAGAATCTTTTGATATTTGGTATGCAACATTGTGGGGTGGATCTGATTCAAGTTTGTTCAAATCGGCCCTCTGGGTTTATATTTGGGCTCAGTATAGGAGCCCAAATTTGAACTTACTGCATTTCAGGCAAATTTCTTTGAAAATCTTCTTCTCCAGATCCAGCAGGCAGAATCTTTTGATATTTGGCATGCAACATTGTAGGGTGGATCTGATTCAAGTTTGTTCAAATCGGCTCCCTAGATTCATATTTGGGCTCACTATAGGAGCTTGAATTCGAACTTAGTGCATTTCAGGCACATTTCTTCAAAAATCTTCTTCTCCAGATCCAGCAGGCAGAATCTTTTGATATTTGGTATGCAACGTTGCGGGGTAGATCTGATTCAAGTTTGTTCAAATCGGCCCCCTGGATTCATATTTGGGCTTACTATAGAAGCCCGAATTCGAACTTAGTGCATTTCAGGCAAATTTCTTAAAAAATCTTCTTCTCCAGATCCAGCAGGCAGAATCTTTTCATATTTGGTAAGCAACATTGTGGGGTGGATCTGATTCAAGTTTGTTCAAATCGGATCCCTGGGTTAATATTTGGGCTCAGTATAGGAGCCCAATTTCGAACTTAGTGCATTTCAGGCAAATTTCTTAAAAAATCTTCTTCTCCAGATCCAGCAGGCAGAATCTTTTGATATTTGGTATGCAACATTGTAGGGTGAATCTGATTCAAGTTTGTTCAAATCGGCCCCCCTGGGTTCATATTTGGGCTCAGTATAGAAGCCCGATTTCGAACTTAGTGCATTTAGGCAAATTTCTTAAAAAATCTTCTTCTCCAGATCCAGCAGGCAGAATCTTTTGATATTTGGTATGCAACATTGTGGGGTGGATCTGATTCAAGTTTGTTCAAATCGGCTTCCTAGATTCATATTTGGGCTCACTATAGAAGCTCGAATTTGAACTTAGTGCATTTCATGCAAATTTCTTAAAAAATCTTCTTCTCCAGATCCAGCAGGCAGAATCTTTTCATATTTGGTAAGCAACATTGTGGGGTGGATCTGATTCAAGTTTGTTCAAATCGGCCCCCTGGGTTTATATTTGGGCTCAGTATAGGAGCCCAAATTTGAACTTAGTGCATTTCAAGCAAATTTATTAAAAATCTTCTTCTCCAGATCCAGCAGGCAGAATCTTTTGATATTTGGTATGCAACATTGTGGGATGAATCTGATTCAAGTTTGTTCAAATCGGCTTCCTAGATTCATATTTGGGCTCACTATAGAAGCTCGAATTCGAACTTAGTGCATTTCAGGCAAATTTCTTAAAAAATTTTCTTCTCCAGATCCAGCAGGCAGAATCTTTTGATATTTGGTATGCAACATTGTTGGATGGATCTGATGTAAATTTGTTCAAATCGGCTCCTTAGATTCATATTTGGGCTTACTATAGAAGCTCGAATTCGAACTTAGTGCATTTCAGGCAAATTTCTTAAAAAATCATCTTCTCCAGATCCAGCAGGCAGAATCTTTTGAAATTTGGTATGCAACATTGCGGGGTGGATCTGATTCAAGTTTGTTCAAATCGGCCCCCTGGATTCATATTTGGGCTCACTATAGAAGCTCGAATTCAAACTTAGTGCATTTCGGGCAAATTTCTTCAAAAATCTTCTTCTCCAGATCCAGCAGGCAGAATCTTTTGATATTTGGTATGCAACATTGCGGGGTGGATCTGATTCAAGTTTGTTTAAATCGGCCCCCTGGATTCATATTTGGGCTTAATATAGAAGCCTGAATTCGCACTTAGTGCATTTCGGGCAAATTTATTAAAAAATCTTCTTCTCCAGATTCAGCAGGCAGAATCTTTTGATATTTGGTATGCAACATTGTGGGGTGGATCTGATTCAAGTTTGTTCAAATCGGCTTCCTAGTTTCATATTTGGGCTCACTATAGAAGCTCGAATTCGAACTTAGTGCATTTTAGGCAAATTTCTTAAAAAATCTTCTTCTCCAGATCCAGCTTCAGAATCTTTTCATATTTGGTAAGCAACATTGTGGGGTGGATCTGATTCAAGTTTGTTCAAATCGGCCCCCTGGGTTTATATTTGGGCTCCGTATAGGAGCCCAAATTTCAACTTAGTGCATTTCAGGCATATTTCTTAAAAAATCTTCTTCTCCAGATCCAGCAGGCAGAATCTTTTGATATTTGGTATGCAACATTGTGGGGTGGATCTGATTGTGATTCATGAACGTATTTATTTGTAAAGTTGATAGAATCTTAGACAAAATTTGCAGAAAAGATCTACTATAGAAGGGGTGGTATCCAGGGTGAACCGTTTACCCAAATCTAGCAGTACTAATGCATTATTCACTCAAATCTCCGTTCAAATTTTATGACCCCTCATTGGAACACACGCATTCAGCTCATTCCAACAAAGGTCATATGCCATGTTTTCGAGACAAAAGAATAAAAATTTTAGTTATTCATGAAATTTTTAGGCAACTGTTGTCTGTTATTCACATTGCTTCATGAAATTTCAGTACTTTTAGAAGTTACCTCAGTAATCAAGGGTTAATTCCCCTTAATTAAATGTCGCCTCTAAAAAACAACCACTTTGCATATCTTACCTTTTTACCAGCATAACTGCCAAAACTTGTCAGCATTCTTCGCAAAAATCGCTATTCAAATTTTAATTTTTGTCTCTTAAACATACATGTACTTATCGCTTGTAAATACCCCATTGGAATGAGCTTTTTGAGCTCATTCCAATGAGAGGTCGCACACCATGCTTTTTGAGTCAAAAAAGCAATTTTTTAGTTATTCCAGAATTTCGTACGTAAAACACAGCTTTATGACTTCACATTAAAATGAGCTCTCTAAGCTTGTTCCAATCAACATTCACGCACTATGTCTTTCACACAAAAAATAAAATTTTCCATTTATTCAGGAATTTTGTTTGCAAGAACACTCTTACCCCTCCCCCCCCCCCCCCCCCATACACACACACACACACAAACACAGACACACACATCTAAAGGTTCGGGCAGCAAAAAAACAGTTACTTCAATTTTTAAATGCATTATAGGAACAACTTGCCTAATCAAATTTAAATACTTTTGCATCATTCTGTATCTAGAACAAACCATTTACCATATCTTTACGCAAAATTCTCCAGCATCATTCACAAAAAAACACCATTATTTATATATTCACATTTCTGTCTCAAAAATATACCTGATCTTCCCATACCCCTATTGGAATAAGCTATTTGAGCTTGTTCCAATGATGATAAAAAAAACTAATATTTTGGAAAATTTGTGAAAATTTTTGTTTTCTTGCATGCAAATATGTACATGTAGCACATGGAAGATATCCACAGTTGGGGAGAGATGTCCAAGGCTATCTCTTCACATTCCTTGTTTGTGCTTCAAGCTAAACCAGTTTGTCTGCAGAGATAAATTTGCTTTATTAAAAATCATTGGAGATTGGCCACACACCAATGATTTTAAATAAAACTAATTTTAGGTAACAAATGTTGAACTTCAAACAAAATCTATCACTCAACCAGTTAATGTTGATGAGGCATGACATGGTGAAGGTGACCTAAAATACTTCTTAGAGTCACTTTGTCAGGTGAGCGATTAAGGCCACGTGGGGCCTCTTGTTTTTTTTTAGGCTTTCCCAAACCCACTTTGGGAAAGACTATTGTTATTCTTCTTTTTCAAAATTTTTCTTCTCTATTTTTTTTTTTTTTTTAATTTTTTTTTTCCTCCCTGAATTTTGTCTGTTGAACTGCTCGAAAACAAGCTGTACGATTTTGACCAAATTTGGCACATTTATGTAATGTCATAAAATCTAGTGAAATGCGGTATAGTCATATCTGTGAAAATGCGTGTTTTCAAAATATTCTGCCAAAACCTTCAAAATTTCACCATTTTTCGAATGTCTCAAAATTGTTTACAGTTATTTAGCTCAAATTTTCCACACATTTAGAGCATAATATGATACACCACAATCACCACTCAGATCTTTCAACTTTAACACCCACTGGCCAAACATGACAGAATATAGAATTTTTCTTCAAAATTGACCAACTTCAAGGGCAAATTTCTCTAATAACAAGGTTGCTGTAACAATTATTTGGGTTTGGATAGATGCAACAATGGTTGCGGAAGAAAGTTACTGTTTACTTTTTAATCTCAGATTTAACCCTCAAGCACAATGAGGGTGAGAATAAGAGTACCATTTGAAAATGCCAAAATTAGCCAACTTTGGTTGCTTTTTCCATCATTTTGGAAAAGGGTCAATTTCACACACGTTCGTGTACGTATTCACAATTGACTACCGAGCATATTTGCTGTTGTAAGTTTGGTTGTAAAGTTTAACCGTATCCCATTCTGGTTGCATAAAAGTAGATACCGTCCAAAAAAACTCCAATTTTTTCAGAATTTGGTAAGTTTAGGTGACGATTTACTCCATTTTTAATTGCTTGAGTTCTGAATGTTTTCTATAGCTGCTTGTAGCAGTCAAAGTAAGACAAATTTTGTTCTATATGTTATTATTAAAAGTTTAACCCTTGGCAGATTTGAGACTTCCCATAAGGGTACTGTCAGAATAATTGTAATTTTCGCCAACATTTACATGCACTTTCTCAGCACTGGAGCCATAGTGTCTCAAAACCTTTTCCATGAGACGATTTGGTCTTCATTCAAGAACGATTTTGCTGTTATATATTTTATTCAAAGTTTTAACCTTCACCCAATTTTCGGGCCTTGAATTTGAGTGCCCTAAAATTCTTCATAAAAATGGCTAATTCGGAGCTCACTTTTCTTCCATTTTCGAAAGGAATATCGAAAAATGATTTACATGTTCGTATTTACAATTGCCTACAGAGCATATTTGCTGTTGTAAGTTTGGTTGTTAAGTTTAACCCTATGCTCGTTCTGTTTGCATAAAGATAGGTGCAGTCAAAAAAAACCTCTCGTTTTCAGAATTTGGTAAGTTTAAGTGACGATTTACTCCATTCCAAATTGATTGAGCGCTGAACGTTTTCAATGGCTGTATGCAGCAGTCATAGTATGACAACTTTTGTTTTATATGTCATTATTAAAAGTTTAACCGTTGGCAGATTCGAGACTGCCCATATGGGTATGGTCGGAATAATTTTAATTTTCATAAAATCACTGAATATTGATAAGCGTGCAGTGATAGTTTGGAATAGAATATCCGAAAATGCTTTCGAAATTCGGATTCACAGTTCAATTCCAAGAATATTTTCTGTTATAAGGTTGCTGTAAAGTTTAACGCAATTCCTTTCTCAGATGCATAATGGTAGATGCCGTCGAAAAAAATTCATTTTTTTCAAAATTTCGTAGGTTTAAGTGACAATTTACTCCATTCCTAATTCATTGAGCGCTGAATCTTTTCTATGCCTGCATGCAGCAAGCATAGCATGACAACTTCTATTTATACGTCATTATCAAAAGTTCAACCCTTGGCATATTTAGGAGTTCCCATGTGGGTATAGTCGGAATAATTGTTATTTTCGTAAAATCAATCCCTGAATATATTGGTAACCGTGCAGTGGCCTTTGGGTGGTGCTACATGAAGTCGCAACTAGTTATGGTTGAAAAGTTCATCAAATAGACAAATATAATACCTAACTCAGCCGGTGACAGGTAAATAATGAATGGAAAAGTCGTTGAATTGAGAATAAAGTAGGGACGAATCGTGCCCTCGATTTCCACCTGATCCACGATATTTCCACGCGGTCTCGGCACTTGACAAAGATACTAAACTGTCGGGCAGAGACAGTAGGAAACATTCTGAGAATTTCAAGTTGCTGCCTTGCATGATCGGGACATAATTGGAATATATCCGACATTGTATCTGTCGTATATATTCCAATTATGTTCATGTTCCGATCACTTCACCCCGACTGTCCGCATGGGGGCACCATGATGCCGTGTACTAAGGCATACTGCACGTCGATGGTGCGCATGTCTTCAACCAATTATAACCCTGCCTATGCTACAGTGCGGAGGCACTCTGTTGGGGAGGTGGCAGCTGCTCGTCATTGCTCGGTGGTTCTCTCTGGGTACTCCGGCTTCCTCCACTCATACAACTGTCACCAACAAAATATGACCTTGGCTGTTCATGTGTCGTTAAAACCTAATAAATAAATAAATAAATCCAGTAGCAGTTTTGCTAGTACAAATATTGGTACCGTCAGACAAAATTCATTTTCTGATTAAATTCGTATACTTTTCTGTACTCACCTTCCCTGAGTAAGATTGGTATACCTTTTCAATCTCAGATTTAACCCTCAAGCACAACGAGAGTGAGAATAAGTGTACCAATTGGAAATACCCAAATTATCCAACTTTGGTTACTCTCTACTGTCATTTTGGAATGGGTTAATTTGAGACACTTTGCTTTGCTATATGCAGGTATGTTTAATCAATAAATCCGGCTTTAGTTATGTTCTGGGACTTAATGAAACATGTGCTTTGGCCATTTAAATATAGCACTGTCTGCAAAAAATGACTTTGAGTGAATACTTACTTGTCCAAAAACAAAAAGGAAAGAGCTCTTTGAGCTTTCCATAACTGCTTTCAAAAATCAGTGGAGAACAAATTCTGTGTTATATGTTTTCGTGTTCCGTGTTATCCAACACCAGTTTGGCCGTACAAATATGAATACCAAAAGGAAAGAAAGCACATTTTCTCAGTGGCAGACTGTTTGACTTCTATGACAGAGGTCCCGAGTTTGATCCCTATCTGGGACGACCCACGTAATGTCCTTGGGCAAGGCACTTTATCCCGGTTGCCAACCTGGGGGCACGATGATGCCATGTACTAAGGCGCACTGCATGTCAATGGTGCACATGTCTTCAACCGCTGGTACCCTGCTTCAGCGGAGCTTGAACATAATTAGAAAGTTGAGCTGACAGTTGCTCGTCGATGCTCGGTGGTTCTCTCTGGGTCCTCCGACTTACCCCCACCCGTAAATCTGCCACGGTCACGATTAGCCATTGTGGATAAGTATGTGACCGTAAACACCAATAAATAAATACCGTCAGGGAAACCCTCTGTGAAATCCTTCTGTCAATAAAAAGCAAAGTAGTAATGTAATGCAAGAAATATTAACAAGCTGTTCAACATCCTTTCAATCAACTCATTTTGACTCGAACTGTACCCATCACTGTGTATTCTAGCTCCTTAGATGGTTTAAACCATATCAAATAAACAACTAATTTGTGTGTGACAGTAACTCATATTACATGTATTTCATTGTATCTGAAACAGATATGTTGGAAAAATTGTGAAATCATGGAGTTGGAAGCTTACCCTCGTTTGTTGACAAATCCCACACATTCACAAACAGACAGAATGATAGAGAATAAATTAATTATTGATATTTAAGGTCACTTTCAGCATCTACAGCTATATCATGACCATAATATAGGTATTCATTCAAGTCCAGGTATTCATTGCATATGCGTACAGGGCTATTTTTCAGGGGGGGGGGGGGGGAGGGGGTGAACCCTTTTAGCCCGAAAATGTTGAATCTCAGGAGGAAATGCCAAATGTGGGTATGGGAGGGAGACCCCCCCTCCCTCCCATTGATTACCTGGAGAGAACCACCGAGCAATGGCAAGTGACTCAGACTCCCCAACATGCTAACTCCACAAAAGCAGGGTCAGTATTGGTTGAAGACAAGTGCACCCTCAAAGTACCCTTAGTACACATCGCCATCATGCCCCCCCCCCCCCCCACGTGGGAAATTAAATTTGGATGAAATGTCTTGCTCAAGGATACAATGAGGTTGCCACAGGCGGCATTCGAACCGAGGACTTCTTGGATTGCAACAATCATCTCTACCTTCTGAGCCACCGTGCTCCCGTAATATGCAGTAATAGAACTCTTTTATATGTACTTGTGTGATTATAAATGAATAATATTAACGTGGGTAAGGTTCCACTGAATCAACTTGTACAGTATAATGGTCAGTTTACTTGCAACTTCTAAGTGATGAGATGGGAAAACAACATTTTGTGTGGAAAACCAAAATGTTTTGTGGTCATTTCTGGCAACTAAATTGTCCGAAATTTTCTGGCGTATTGATTGAAAAATCGGCTCCTTCCTGACTCAGGGGTGGGTCGGGGCACAGTCCTTCATGAAACCCCGTCCCGTACGCCCATAATTCATATGCACTAATTTTTTCCAAAGCAGAAAGGACATCGCTTGTTTTGCTTTCTATGAAAATATTCTGTAATTATTGAAGAGCAAATTTTGTGTTAAATGTTTTGGTAGCCTGCTGTATCTCAAATATCTGTTTTGGCTGCATAAAAACTAGTAGCATCACAGAAACTTTGATTTCCACTAAATTTTCTGTTTTCAAAACTGATCGATAGTTTTGTGTACAAAACAGTTTGCCTTTTCACATTAAAAAGTTGGGAAAGCCCGTAATTTGTCCAACAAATTACAATTCTCGAGTTAATGTTTGCGCTTACTCATAGGGTGAAATGCTAAAATCAAGAGCTTAGTCAGTTTGTGGCATCATTTACAGCATTACTCTAGAACAACTTCTGGCGCGGAAAGGGAAGCAAGGGTAAGATAAGTTTTCCATCGGAGGCAGGTTTGTGTGCGGAAGCCTATTTTCGGGGTGCCAAATGCTCCCACGCCTCTTCCAATGGCGCCGACACTGCTTCAGAAATAAAAGTGAAAGCGAAAACACCATCAGATATCACAACCCACCGTGAAATGGATGGCAGTACAGAGATGAATTCCATATGCCTCCCCCCCCCCCTCGCTCTCTCCCTATGTTTGTTTGTTTGTGTGTCAACGTTTGCATGATATATCTGTAACCAGTCAAGCAAGTGTGGACACAAGTGGAAAATAAGTCGTTTCTCACGTGTTATGAACAGTACTCTATTTACAGTCTAGAAGCTCAACGGTTAACCCTTTAACCCAACGTAACGGACAAAACCGGCCAGCGCTATTCTCAAAAATCGCCAATGAATTTTCATTATTTTTTCATTTTTTGTCTCAAAAACATAGCTTATGACACCTCGTTGGAAGGCAGTGGCGTAGATAGCTTTTCGCTGGCGGAGGGGCAAGCCCAAAATTTTCCGACAGACTGAAAATTTTCCGACAGTGTAACAACAACAAAAACCCAAACAAACAGAAAGAATCTGTTGTTTACTGCAAATGTACTGAAAATTGGTCTTTTTACCCAAAATTTACCCAAAATGGCATGTTTTTATCCCCAAAGCCAGCATTGTAATGTTATTAGGCATAAATTCGCCTAAAAATGGTCCCAAAAAATTTCCGACAAAACTTCTGGTGGGGAGCCTCCGCCCCCCGCCCCCTCCCCCCTTTATCTACGCCCCTGTTGGAACGAGGTGTCATAACAGTAGTATGTGATGTGGTTTTGAGGTGCAGGTTGGATGACCCCGGTGGATGACCCCGGAAGTGACGTCATGTCACGTGACCTAGTGGCGCCATGTTGTGTTGTAATGGTAACCCGCGTGAGCGGCAATGTTGTGACGTCATCTCCATAGTGATACGTGGTGTTAGTGCGCATGCGCAGCGCGTGTTGTTAGGGTGATACGTGTTTCCGTCGTCCATTTTGTATACTGGAAGCCGCCATCTTGGTTTCTATGGTAGCACGTGATTGTTATGTTACCCAATTATTCTGTAATATGACGGGGTATGTTTTGAGGGTGTGTTCCTTTGTAGAAGAGTAAATCTAATTACCACAAACAACCCGACAATCCATCCAAATCACCAAAATCCACCCGAAATCACCGAAATTGACTTTATTTCCCCATTTTATCTGCTTAGCACGTAGTGCTATAGTACTAAGGGGTACAAGGGGTGCATTCGATTGAAGTGGAGTAATTTTCTGGTTCGGATTTTCCCAGAATCCTCATTTAATTACCCAAATAAACCCGGCAAGTTGTATTATTTCGAATTCTTTAAGAATCCCTTTTTTTGGATCCCATGACGTGTTATTTCCCTATTAAGAGTAGCACGTAATACCGAGGGGGTGTGTTCGTTTGAAGTGGAGTAATGTTCCCATTTTTTTTTGGATCCCATGACGTTTTATTTCCTTATTAAGAGTAGCACGTAGTGCTATAGGACAAATTTACCCAGAAATCCTCTGCTTCTACTTGGAACTATATTTTTATAAATTCCTACGCTCTATTTTTAGTAACATCCTTAACTGACCCCCTAACTAATTGTTAGTGGCTATATTTAGCAATTTCTTTAAATGACCCCCCTAACTACATGATTTTAAATAATAAAATTAATGAGGATCAAGATGTTTTTACACTGACCAATCAGAGCGAAGTTAATCCACCAATCAGATTTCTGGATTCCCATTGTGTTTCTTTCCCATTACTTTCTATACTAATTTTCTAAATTTCCCAACTTTAACCTATAATCCTATAGGAAACAAACACAAACGCCCATCGAGAATGAAAATATCGATGAAAAAACGTTGTGACGTCGTGACGTTTTCAAAAACGTCCGTCTCGTCGAAATAAATTCCGGAGAAGAATAACGTCGCGTCATTCTGTTTCGAACCTTCGAACTGAACACATCGCTAGAGAGTTTTCTATAGCAATTTTGCCTTTGCAAAAAAAATTTATGAAGATGTCTGAAGCTGCTACTGCCGTTACCAGAACTGATATCTACGTCTGTGAAGAGTGTGGAAAGACCTTTACGGACCGTCGGAACCGGAATCGCCATGTGCGCACCCAGCACGCCGCCGAAGAGAAGAAGACCCACGATTGTACCAACTGTAACAAGAGTTATGCTTCCAAACAGAAGCTGGATCAACACCTGAAGAAATGTTTGGAGATATATACATGTATGGAATGCGACCAGGAGTTCAACCAACTACTCCATTTTAATCGACACAAGAGCGTTGCCCACCGACCAGTTCCTGTACCATCGAAAAGGAAGACTGATGAACCGAAGAGAGGACCACCTAAACAACCACGGACCACGACGACCACCCATTATGATGTTGACCCAATGGAGTTTGAAAAGAATATGATGTCTGAAGAAGGGCCAGATGAGATATTGACCGTGTACGAAGATAACTGGAGTTCTATTAGAACTCGCCACATGATGAACAGAAGAGTCCAGGACCAATATAACTACCGGATCAACGATGTGAACCTGAAGATGATGACTGATGAATTGATGACTACCATATTTCTGCCACAACAGCTAAGATTTAAAATTAATCTGAGTTATGGTTTTATCCTGCGACACAACGAAACGAATGAACTGAAGTATTACCATCCATCACAAAACAACGCCCGGGTACTTGATGTTCCACAACTTGTATGCTGCCAAGAAGACTTTGAAGAATTCCTTGATGATGTCATGGAAGAAGATATCCTGGAATGGGCCAAATTAAAACGACCCAACACCAAATGGCTTGTTGAGAGAGTTGCCAACGTCACATTTTATGTGAACAAGCTGAAAGACCACCCAATTGGAATGGCAGAAGATCTTCCTGACTACATTCTCCAGAACAAAGCAGTAAATGCTTTGGTGAAAGATAAACATCGCCAGTTTTATTATGATGACAACCTGTGTATTTTCCGCTGTTTAGCTTTATGGAAGGGTTCCATAACAGACAACCTCAACTATACAACAGATGCCATGTACAACAAGTATACCCAGAAGCCAAAGAATGAATTCCGTGGAGTAACTTTAGCCGAATTACCTGACTTGGAGAAATGTTTTGAAGTAAATATCCAAGTATATGAACTTGTCAAGAATGATGATGACCAAATTGTTGCCAAATTAGTACAGAGATCTCACAGAAAGTATGAAGATACCATGTATGTGAACATTTACAAGAACCATTTTAGCTACATCATCGATATAGACCAATACTGCAAATCATTTGAATGCCGCAAATGCGGCAAATTATGGAAGACCTCCTGGGCAATAAATCGTCACGAGAAAACCTGTACAGATGAAGTCAAGTACCAGTATGTTGGCGGTGTATACCATCCATCCCAGTCCATATTTGATCTGTTAGAAGATGAAGGTATAGAAGTATCTGAAGAGAAGAAGTTTTTTCCATACCGTGCAACATTTGATTTTGAAAGTTACTTTGTCAAATCCAGTCTACCTGCTGACAGTGATAAACTGATATGGGAAGCAGAACACCGACCATTGAGTGTGAGTGTATGCAGTAATGTTCCAGAATACCAAGAACCGAAATGTTTCATTACAAATGGAAATTCTCAAGAACTTGTTGAAGAAATGATGACATACCTCACAGCTATTGCATCTCATTGCCACCAACTGATGCAGACCTATCATGCTTGGACCTTGTTTAAACTCAGACAGAAAACTGATGAAACGCTGGAAGCGGAAGCCAGAGCTACTGGAGAAGATACATCCAAGATGCATCCTTTACAAAAATTGGAGAAGAAATTTCAAGACTACCTGCAAGAGATGCCCGTCATCGGATTCAACTCTGGAAAATATGATATGAATGTAGTCAAGCGTGAACTGATGACATACCTGAAGAGACAGAATCCACTCAAGTTTGCAGTGAAGAAATCGAATAACTACATGTGCGTCTCGACAGAATCTTTCAAGTTTGTTGATATTTGTAACTACCTCGCTCCAGGATTCAGCTATGACAAGTTTTTGAAAGCATTTGGCTGCTCCGTGACAAAGGGATTTTTACCATATGAATGGATCGACAGCTTGAACAAATTAGATCAAGACCACCTACCAGACCATGAAGCCTTCTACAGTTCTCTCAAGAAAGAAAATATATCCAATGAAGAATACCAGTACTGCCAGCATGTATGGAACGACCTGGAGATGACAACTTTCCGTGATTTTCTGATCTGGTATAATAACCGAGATGTAAAACCATTCCTTGAAGCAGTTGACAAGCAGTTTACTTTCTACCAAGAACGCCACATCGACATGTTTAAAGATGGTATCAGTGTTCCGGGCCTCGCGTTGAAATACCTGTTCCAGACCATGAATGATGACACTTACTTCACATTATTTAACCAGAAGAATAAAGACTTGCATCACTTGGTGAAAGATAATATCGTTGGTGGACCTTCAATTATCTTCAACCGATACCACGAGAAAGATGTTACCCGAATCAGAGAAACGAAATATGGCAAAGAAGCAAAACCATGTGGAAGTATTATAGGCTTTGATGCGAATGCATTATATCTTTGGTGCCTAATGCAAGAGATGCCAACGGGTTGGAGTATTAGACGTCGTGAAGAAAACCAGTTTAAACCAGAGCATCCAATGAAGTATGGTAAAATGGCTGAACAATGGTTAGAGTTTTTATCCATGAGAGATGACATCCACATCAGACATCAGTTTAACGGAGCTGAAAAAATGATTGGTCGAAGACAGTTGCCTGTTGATGGTTGGTGCAAAGGGACACAGACTGTATACCAGTTCCATGGCTGCTTCTGGCACGGGCATACCTGCATAAAAGGTAAGAATGGCCTTCCTATCATCCATAATGAAGTCAGAGATAAACCGATGAAAGAACTGCTACAAGACACCCGTACCAATGCAAAGTACATCACCGATTTGGGCTATAAACTTATTGAAATCTGGGAGTGTGAGTGGAGAGAGATGAAGAAGACCGATGCCACACTCAAAGCCTTCCTGAAAGAGAACTTTTCAGACAAAATAGATGGTGCGATGACAGAGGAAGAAATACTGAACAAAGTGAAGTCCGGTGAACTGTTTGGTTTAGTCGAATGTGATATACATGTACTAGATCACCTGAAAGAGTACTTTGAAGAGATGACACCTATCTTCAAGAATACAGATATTTCCATAGATGATATTGGTGAACACATGAAGGCCTTTGCCGAGAAGAATGGAATAATGAAGAAACCCCGTAGAAGTTTGATCGGAAGCTATGGAGCGGAAAAAATGTTGTTTGCAACCCCTTTACTGCAGTGGTACCTCCAGCATGGTATTGAAGTTGATCACGTCTATCAAGTTATCCAATATAAACCAAGAAGATGTTTTGAAAAATTTGGAGATGAAGTATCTGAAGCAAGAAGACAAGGAGATGTTGACCCTGACAAGTCGATCGTTGCCGACACCATGAAGCTGTTGGGAAATTCTGGATATGGCAAAACCGTCACCAACAAAGAGAAGCATCGACGTGTGTGCTATTGCGACGACGAAGAAGTTACCAAAGCTGTAAATGACATGTCCTTCAGAGCCTTGAATCCATTAGATGATACATTATATGAAGTCGAACTAAACAAGAAGACCATCAAGTTGGATCTGCCACTTCACATCGGATTTTTTGTTTACCAGTATGCGAAACTCCGGATGCTTCAGTTCTATTATGATGTCATCGATACTTTTATCAACCGCCAAGATTTCGAATATGCTGAAATGGACACAGATTCTGCATATATATGTACTTCGTCACCATCCATAGATGAATTAGTGAAACCAGAGAAGAGAGTAGAATTTTACAAAGAGAATCACAAGTGGTTTCCATCAGAGTGTTGTGATTTCCACAGAGATGATTATGTGAAAACCAAATTAGAAGGCAAAGAATGGCTGTCACCCTCATGCTGCCAAGAAAGAAAGCGTTTTGACAGGAGAACTCCAGGCTTGTTTAAGGTAGAATGGCAAGGAACCGGCATTGTTGGACTGTGTAGTAAAACATATTATTGTTTTTGGAGCCACCAATAAATTCAGTTGTAAGGGAATCAGCAAACGCCACAATGATTTGACGAAAGACAGATATTTGCAAGTTTTGAAGACTCAACAAAGTGGATCTGGCATCAACCGAGGATTTGTGATGAATGACAACACTATGTATACCTACCAGCAGAGCAGAGATGGACTATCATTTTTCTACCCAAAACGAAGAGTTTTAGAAGATGGAGTTAGTACCATACCACTAGAGATTTAAAGAAGAAACAATTGAGTGAGTGTCATATTTTTCTACAACCTGAACCAAGTCTAGCTTTTGCCTACAAAAAAGTTCTATTTAGTTGACCGAAAAATTCCTAAAAAAAACCGAAATGGTTTTTAGGTGGTCTACTCAATCATATTAGGCTCATCAAATTTTTAAAGTCCTTTATGGCATTCTCTAAAGTCCTATATGGCATTCTCTAAAGTCCTTTATGGCAGTTTTTCTCTAAAGTCCTTTATGGCAGTCCTCATAAAGTCCTATATGGCATTCTCTAAAGTCCTTTATGGCATTCTCTAAAGTCCTTTATGGCAGTCCTCATAAAGTCCTACATGGCAAGTTTTTCTCAAAGTAAAAAGTCCTATATGGCATTCTCTAAAGTCCTTTATGGCATTCCTCATAAAGTCCTATATGGCATTCTCTAAAGTCCTTTATGGCAGTCCTCATAAAGTCCTACATGGCAAGTTTTTCTCAAAGTAAAAAGTCCTATATGGCATTCTCTAAAGTCCTTTATGGCAGTCCTCATAAAGTCCTATATGGCAAGTTTTTTCTCAAAGTAAAAAGTCCTTTATGGCATTCTCTAAAGTCCTTTATGGCAGTCCTCATAAAGTCCTATATGGCAAGTTTTTTCTCTAAGTAAAAAGTCCTATATGGCAGTCTTCAAAAAAAAAATTCTAAATGGCAAGTCTTACAAGGCAATACATTTTTTCTAGTGTAAAGATTTTTCAATTTTTTTCATTTATTCTAATACAGAGAGTTTTTTCATCATTATCATCATCATCATCATGTTCCTGATATACTTTAGGCTAACCCTATTGGAAGTGGAGGATACTTCTTTACTTTTTAGTTTCATTCAAAACTTAGTTTCATTCAAAACTTTTTAGTTCAATTTATTTTTAAAAAATGTTGATTCATGGTATCTTTTAGGTTACACCTATTGGAACCAGATGATACTTCTTTATTCAAAATTTAGTTTCATTCAAAACTTTTTTAGTTCCATTTTTTTAAAAACATGTTGATTCATGGTATCTTTTAGGTTACACCTATTGGAACCAGATGATACTTCTTTACTTTTTAGTTTCATTCAAAACTTTTTAGTTTCATTCAAAACTTTTTAGTTCCATTTATTTTTAAAACATGTTGATTCATGGTATCTTTTAGGTTACACCTATTGGAACCAGATGATACTTCTTTACTTTTTAGTTTCATTTCATTTTTTTAAAGTTGATTCCTGGTGTCTTTTAGGCTACCCCTATTGTATAACCAAAGGAATAAATCATCATCATCATCATTACTAAGAAATTCTCTGTTTTTGAATATTTAAAACAAATGAGAAATTTTTATGATAGAAAAACTAAATTGCTAAGTTGGACATGTTGTTTTCGTTTTTCTTTTTTGATGAACAAAAAAAAATTCCCTCAAAGAGGATACGAACTGTAGGGGGTGGGAATGCACTCGAGCTATTTGACTTATCTCCATTGGACAGAGGTTTGTAGCTTGACCTGTCCCAAGCCAGTATAAAATGCAGAGGGCCATATCCTACAGTTTAAGGATCAAGATTGCAGTTTGATCGCCAAACTGACCAATCAGATCGAAGTTAATCAACCAATCAAATTTCTGTATTCTCATTGTGTTTCTTTCCCATTACTTTCTATACTAATTTTCTAAATTTTCCAACTTTAACCTATAATCCTATAGGAAACAAACACAAACCCCAACCAAGAATCAAAAACTCAATCCAAATTTGTTCAACTGGGGTGATGTTTTCAATCACGTCCGTCAAAGATATATAAGATTAGGCAAAGCATGGACTTGGCATCATTCATGATCGAACCATTGACCAGAGAAGATGTTCCGAATTGGCACCAAGCAGACTTATGCTAACGTCACCCAGTACCAGGGTGAACTGAAGATTCATCTCAGAAGATACTTTGAGGGAAAAGACCAGAAACCTTATCCTACGAAGACTGGTATTGCTCTATCTTTAGAAGAATGGAATGCCTTGAAATCTCAAATAGAAGAAGTAGATGCAGCCATCAAAACCCAACAAACAACTTTAACTGAAGACACTAAACCTACTAACCATGAAGACTTCAAAAAACCAAATCAAGAACCACCTTTGAAGAAGAAGAAGAAGATCACAGTGAGAATAACCCAACCACGACCATTGATCGTTGATGAAATTGATAGTGAACTCAGGCAAGTTCGCTTGCAGCATGAACTTTGCTTGGCATATGCTCATTATGTCGAAGAGAACATTGACGCTGTAATGAAAGAAAAATGCTATGGATGTATGGTCGATCACCCAAGTCAGATTCAGCATAATGTATGCCTAATGATGTCTGAAGAAGAGAAGATTATAACATGTTTTAGTGACGCACTTGAAAGAGTTAACAAGAATGATGTTCATCTACTGTGGCACCATAATACTTCTGGAATGAATCCACCACCAGTACAGAAAGAATATGAAGATATGTTCGAGAAACCTCTCACAAATGAACAGAGACGTTGTATTATGGATTTGGTGATTGAATTTATGACCATCAAGAAACCTGTTACAATTGGATTCTAATTGAAGATGTAAATAGATGTTGTAAATAGATGATTTTTTATAAAAAGAAAAAAGAAGAAAAAAAGTATAAAATGAAGAAACAAGAAAAAAAGGTGGTAATGACGCTTAAGTTATTTGATGTTTATCTTCTTGACAAATATCAAACAAACTTAAACTGTCCCCAGCCAGTAAGTCAGAGGGCCACCAATTTTAAATATTTTTTGGATGACGGTTCATATTGACCACCTCTCCAAAAGGTATAAAAGGGGGAGTAGTCCCCACGTTCAGTGGGTGCCACCTCCCCAAAAGGTATAAAAGGGAAGTAGTACCCACATAGAACAACAACAAAGATGGATCCTCGTTGGAAGCATCCATTCACTTGTTTATTGTGTGGTCCCACGGGTAGTGGTAAATCATCCTTTGTAAATTGGGTTATTCAAAACATTCAAAATATTATATCACCTGTCCCAAGTCACATCATTTGGTGTTATAGTGAATGGCAACCATTATACAATACTTTATCCCAAGTAGAATTCGTAGAGGGTCTCCCTCAAGAATTAAAATCTGATAGTTTAGTCATATTGGATGATCTGATGCTCGATGCAGATGTTCGAGTGTCTAGATTATTTACTAAAGGTAGTCATCACCGTAACATTAGTGTGATCTACATTGTTCAAAATTTATTCGATAAAAATAAAGTCCATAGGACTGTAGCTCTCAATAGTCATTACATGATCTTGTTTAAAAATCCTAGGGATCGTTCTCAGATCTCACACTTGGCAGCACAGATGTATCCTGGTCATTCCAAGTTTATGAGAGAAGTTTTTGAAGATGCCACTTCGACACCATATGGTTACCTTTTAATAGATCTCAAACAAGATACTCCTGAACACATGAGATTAAGAAGTCAAATTTTTCCTGGGGAAACCCAATATGTGTACCTCCGAAAAGTATAAAAGGGGAGCAACAAGTCTGGCTCGAGTCAGAAGCATGTCTGACCGTCTCAAGCGCAACATCGCTCTTCTCAAGGTTCTTATTAAATCGAAACCCGCACTCGTCAAATCCATACTAAAACATGCAAAGAATTGATAACTTGTTTGTGTGACTGTGCCTCGAATATACTGAAGGGAGCAGTACCTCTGACCAAAGCTCAGAGAACCAAACTCGTTCGTCAGAAACAACTAGTGAGGGCAGTGGCAAACAAAGGTACCTCTGACAAAAAGAGGAGACAAATCTTGCAGAAAGGGGGATTCTTGGGGGCATTGCTACCTCCTGTACTATTGGGTGCTGTTAAAGGTATATTTGGATGATGGAATATGCAAAGAAGATGGCTTTGGTAGAACCAAGGTTATTGGAACGTCTACAAGAGACTCCAAGACAACCGAATGAACTGGCTGTTTCATCACTGGATAGAGAAATGAGAGATATTCTCGATGCCCCATTTCTTTCGGCTGATGAAAAGATGACTCAATATAATCAAATTTTACAAAGATACTTGACATTTCAACAAAAGGTAATGGCTCCTCGACCAATTAAAGTCGAATTCGAGAAAGATAATAAAGACGAAGACATTCTCGATTCTGTACCTATGACAATGAAGAGAAAGGGAAAGTTGTTGAATCGTATTAGAAGTGACCCAAATATATCTTGGAATGAGAAGGGTGAATTAGTCTACAAAGATCAAACAGTGGTAGGGTCGAATGTAACAGATCTTCTAAATGATTTACTTAGAAGACGAAAATCTTTCCAACCAAAGGGATGGGAAATGTTGGCCGAAGCTTTGAGAGATAGTAACATACCCCAAGAATTAATTGGTCATAAAGAACGTTGGGATTTTATGAAACAGGCACCGATAAAGTCGGAACCAAAACAACCAAAGAAAACAGAAACGCCAAAGTGGACCGAAAAAAGGTATAAATAGAGTTGACACTTGAACAAGGCAGTCATGGAAGCATTGTACTATGATTCTGAAGTGCCTGGTAGTTTTGGTGGTGTAGACTTCGTAGAGCGTCCAAGAAAAAAACCAAACAAGTTGTAAAATGGTTAGAGACTCAAGACACATACACTCTTCACAAACCTGTTCGTCGTACATTTCGTAGAAGAAAAGTAATAGTTAGTGGTATAGATGCACAATGGCAAGCTGACTTGGTAGATGTTTCAAACATAAGTAAATTCAACAAAAACATAAAATTTTTGTTGACATGTATAGTTGTATTTAGTAAATATGCTTGGGTGATGCCATTACAAAACAAACTTGGTGATTCCATCGTGAAAGCTTTTAGTAAAATTTTCAAACAAGGTTGTAAAACAGAAAAATTACAAACTGATCAAGGCAAAGAATTTCTAAACAGAAAATTTCAGAATTTTCTCAAAGATCACAAAGTCGACTTTTTCACTACACAAAATGTGGAAACAAAATGTTCCATAGTAGAAAGATTCAATAGAACTTTGAAAACCAAAATGTGGAAATATTTTACCAAGAATGATACACTAACTTTTCCACTTCAAAACTTGGTGAAATCATATAATCATTCTCATCATCGCAGTATAGGTATGGCCCCCATCGCCGTGAACTTTGAAAATCAAGAAGAGGTTTGGCAAAGGTTGTATGGGCAACCCATAAAACACAAAACACCAAAGTACAAAGTAGGAGACAGAGTGAGAATCAATAAAGTTAAGAAAACTTTTGAGAAAGGTTATTTGCCCAATTGGACCGAAGAGTTATTCACAGTAGTAGCCATCAAGAAAGGACATCCAGTCACATACATGTTACAAGATGATAATGGAGAAATATTGAAAGGGTCATTCTACACTGAAGAGCTTCAGCGAGTTTCACATAAAACTATTTACAAAATCGAACACGTACTCAAGAAACGTGGTCGAGGTAAGAAAAGGGAATTGTTCGTAAAGTGGTTGGGATACCCAACTTCGTTCAATTCGTGGATCAAACAGAGTCAGCTCATCTATAAAAGGAAGTGAACCTCTGAAGTTTCTTCAAACTGGAAGAAGGATCGAACGGTTCTTGGCCTCTGTTTGGTAAAAGAATTCCAAGGAGCGAGATCACTTATTTTTCACAAATAATCATTTTGTATATCATCATCATTACCAGTGTCGTTAATCTCACTCTCGAAAACACAGATAGCAAGTTGTGGACTGCTCTCTTGAGTAGTAGCATAGGATATTTGTTACCAAATCCAACCATTAAGAAGAAGTAATGTTTTATTTGACTCTACCAAGTAATAGTTCTATGAACGTGTTTCCAGAAAACACGTTGACTACGTACACCACTCAGTTATCACAACCAGTGAATCTCACGGGAGAATGGGAAGTAGGTCTGGCAGAGATTCAGTATCCAAATACTTGGTTCAATATTCGTGGAGAAGAAGCTTTCGTTACAGTGTTCTGGTCTTCGAAAAAGAATTACCGACTTACTCTCAAGGAAGGTCGTTATTCGGATCCCATTGATGTGATACGAGCTATCAATGGTGTTAAAGAATTACTCTTGCCTCGTCACGATAAGGTAGCTTTTGAACTGGATAGAGTGACTGGTAAAGTTCGTATCACGGTACGTGATGGAGTCGTGGTCACATTGAGCCCTACTCCTCAAAATATTTTGGGATTTAACGAGTGTGTTTTTAAATCAGGAACTTACAATTCTTCCAGAGTTGCCGATGTCAACCAAGGATTTTATTCACTCTATGTATATTGTGACTTGGTTCGTGACCAAGTCGTAGGAGATACAAGAATACCACTTCTTCGTATCGTACCCGTACGTGGAAAATATGGGGATATCATCTCTAAAACATTTGAGAATGTGTATTATGTACCAGTAGAACGAAAAAATTTCAGTACCGTCCAGGTGTATATAAGGGGTGACACAGGAGCCATAGTACCATTCGAGTTCGGGAAAGTGGCAGTGACACTTCATTTCAGAAATCGTAGATCTCTTCATTTCACATAAACATGACTTACTGTTGTAAGTCCAAATTATACGAAGAATATTACACGAAACAAGCTGGAAATGGTCTACCGGCTTTTTCTGGAGCTCAAATACAGAGAGGATATGGTTTGGGAAGTATATTGGGAGGACTGAAGAATATGGTGTCACCTTTATTGAAAACTACAGCCAGGACCGTGGGAAAACAGTTATTGAGAAAAGGAGCAGCCTTTGCCGAAGATGTCATTGAAGGGAAAAATGTAAAAAAGTCAGCAATCAAAAGAGTCAAAGAGGCTGGTGCAGGAGCTTGGAATGAAGTGGTTGGTGGTTCAAAACCACCCGGTAGGAAAAGTATAAAAAGGCCCGCACCACGCAAAACTAGCAAATCGACAAAAAGAAGGAGAACTGTTCAGACCCAAGACCATCTCGGTGCATGATGTCTCTCATTAATGAAAAATCTTGTGAGTGTGTCAACAGCGAACTCGACTTGTTTTCCATACCACCAACACAGACTAGTGTGGAACATGGGCAATGGGTAGAACACAGGCCTTTGGCGACTATAGGAAACAGTGGTCCAATAGAATTCCACATTGCAGGATTAGGAGATGATTATTTGAATTTGGCACAGACATACTTGTATGTTAAAGCAACGGTTGTAGATTCCAATGGGGCATCAATTGCACCCGATGCCAAAGTGGGCCCAGTCAATTTATGGATGCATTCCTTATTTAATCAAATCGATATCAGCTTGAATGAAAAACTGGTATCTCCTTCCAACAACACTTATCATTACAGAGCTTTCATAGAAACTTTGTTGAGTTATGGACCAGCTGCCAAGAAGTCACAACTGACTAATGCATTATGGTACAAGGATACGGCCGGACACATGGAAGATTTGACAGATGATAACAAGGGATTTCTTCTTCGAAAGAAATTTATAGAGAAAAGTAAAATCGTGGACATGACTGGAAGATTACATTTGGACATGTTTTTCCAAACTCGTTACTTGCTGAATGAATGGAGTTAATGTTCATGTTAAAATGAATAGAGCCAAAGATGCTTTCGCATTGATGGCCGATACCGCTACATACAAGATCAAAATTCTAGATGTATCCATGTTTGTACGCAAAGAGAGACTCCAATCATTCGCGAGAATGGCTCACGAGAAAGCACTTACAAAAGCAACTGCAAAATAACCTATCAACCGTGTGGAAACCAAGGTGTTTTCAGTGTCGAAAGGAAATCTGAGCATTACACAAGAAAACTTATTTTTAGGCCAACTACCTAAACGCATCGTAGTGGGATGTGTAGACAACGATGCTTTCAATGGAAACTTTTCAAAGAATCCATATAATTTCAAGAACTACAAAATCAATTACTTGGCATTGTACGTGGATGGGCAGCAGATTCCAGCCAAACCATCACAACCTAGATTCGAACAACAAGAAGTGGCGAGATGTTATGCAACTCTGTTCCAAGGAACTGGACAAATGTATGAGAATGAAGGAAACCACATCAGCCGAGAAGAGTACATAAATGGATACACCCTATTCGTATTCGACCTGACTCCAGACCTATCACATGGACAACACTTCGATCTGGTGAAGAGAGGAAACTTGAGACTAGAAGTCCATTTCGAAAATCCATTACCAACCACAATCAACGTACTGGTTTATGCAGAATTCCAGAACATCATAGAAGTGGATAAGAATAGACAAGTAATCTTCGATTACTCAACATGAACACGTTGCAGTTAGAGAATGCACTTCGATCAGATAGTTGTTTGAAGAGAATATGTTTGGGTGTATTTTCAAGAAACAAATTACCAAGAAGATTACCAGATCACAGACCAGTGGCTTTGATAGCCAACACGGATCCAGACCACAGAAAAGGAGAACATTGGGTGGCTCTTTTTGTGAGTCACCACAACGCAGAATACTTTGATTCCTATGGATTACCACCACAACACAGACCATTCGAGAATTTCCTGAAGAAGAATTCCAGATATTGGAAGTATAATACAAAACGCCTTCAAGGACCATTACCAGTGTGTGGACAATACTGTTTGTTTTACTTGAAACATCGCTGTCGCGGTGTACCCATGGAAACCATATCCAACATGTTTACCACTGATCTAATGGATAATGATGTGTTGGTTAATGACGTCATAGAGGAAACCAGCCACTAGATGTCGCTGCATTGAAGGAAAACTATAAAAAACTGGTGCACTTGGTGTTCAGCTCATTTGTGTTTCGACAGCCAAAGAAGAAGGATGTCTACTAATGTGACCGTCTTCAAACTTAACAACGATTTACAGATTCAACTATTCAAGAACGACGTTGGGTTCCAGTTTACCACCAGAGATTGGGAACAAGTGACCAAAGCAGTGGATATTGCAAAGAAGAGAAGTCTTGAAATAGGAGAACCCAAACCAAAAAGAGAAAGAAAACCAAAGAAGAATGAAGATAAAAAGGATTGAAGAATGTTCACTATTCCATATTTGATCAGGATGGCACTGAACGATTATCAATCAAGAAACCAAGAAACAAGAAATCCAAGAGACTTTGTAGAGAGAATGAGCGTTTCATTCGAAACGTATTTTCGTGATGTTCCGCCACCAGTACTGGAGCAGTTATTACGTGGAGAAGAAAAAATAAGAAAGACACCAGAACAAAGACCACCAAAACACATCAAGTATGCATTGGAGGAAAATCGTCTCAAGACATTTCAATTCATGTTACAAAGTGAAAGTGTGAAAACCCCGAATGAACTGACAAAAGCTGGATTCTTTTATTTGGGGACAGAAGACAGAACTCAATATTTTCATTGTGGTATTATTGTTCGTTTCTGGGAAACAGAAGATGATGTTATAGAAGAACACAGAAAATATTCTCCAGGCTGTTATTACATTCATAATTTACCACCTGAATTCATGGACGTTGAAAAAGAAGAAGAAATGGCCATCAGAGAAGAAGAAGAAGAAATGGACACATCATTTCAAGAAGAAGAAGATTCACGGAGGATAAAATGTAGTGTGTGTTTATTAGCTGAAGCCAATGTCGCTCCGCGACCATGTAACCATTTGTGCCTGTGCAAAGACTGCTGTAAACCACTGAGAAGATGTCCAATCTGCAGAAAGACTGTTTATGAATATCTGACAATCTACATACCATAAAAAGATGTATTTTTGTTGTTGAATAAAAGAAATTTAAATTTATATTTAGTGTTGTTATTTTTTAACTTTCCATCGAAGTACAAAGAAAAATCAAAATGAGGGATAGTAAATTAGACCTCGTATGACACATCTGTTGGGTAGATCCTCATATGAGTATATGGTGGAACTTAGCTTCATGGCCTTCATGTACACATATGGGTCCTACTTATAATTTTAATAATTGATTTCTGGGTAAATTTGTCCTATAGCACTACGTGCTACTCTTAATAAGGAAATAACACGTCATGGGAGCCAAAAATAAAGAATTCGAAATAATACAACTTGCCGGGTTTATTTGGGTAATTAAATGAGGATTCTGGGAAAATCCGAACCAGAAAATTACTCCACTTCAGTCGAATGCACCCCCGATACCCTCTCGGTACTACAGCACTACGTGCTAAACCGATAAAATGGGGAAATAAAGTCAATTTCGGTGATTTCGGGTGGATTTTGGTGATTTGGATGGATTGTCGGGTTGCTTGTGGTAATTAGATTTACTCTTCTACAAAGGAACACACCCTCCGAACATACCCCGTCTTATTGCAGAACAATTGGGTAACATAGCAATCACGTGCTACCATAGAAACCAAGATGGCGGTCTCCAGTATACAAAACGGACGACGGAAACACGTATCACCCTAACAACACGCGCTGCGCATGCGCACTCACACCACGTATCACTATGGGGATGACGTCACAACATGGCCGCTCACGCGGGTTACCATGACAACACAACATGGCGCCACTAGGTCACGTGACATGACGTCACTTCCGGGGTCATCCACCGGGGTCATCCAACCTGCACCTCAAAACCACATCACATACTACTCATAACGTATGTTTTTGAGATAAAAAATGAAAAAAATTTGTTATTGAAGATTTTTTTGGCAAGTGTCATCTGCTTTTCATGTTAGCTCAAGGGTTAATGTCACTAGAGCATATTCCACATTTACCCCCGTGTACAGTAATGTCATCAAAAATAGACATTCAATATCTGAACAGGTAAAACGACATAAAAATTATCAAACACTTTATCAATTCGACTGGCCGAGGTCAGGGTGATAAGACAATCAGTATAAAAAAGGTTAATAGCAGGCTTGCTTTAACCCTTACCTTAGACGGTAAGAAGACAACACTTCTAAAAAGATTTTTTGGTGTGGGGGGGGGGGAGGGCTGAGGGGCGCGCATTTCACACAAGGTCATGGGGCGAAAAGTCATTCGACGCGCGTAGCGGCGAGTTGAAGGCGAGCACGAGAGTGGCCACTCTTGCCGGTAGGGTTCGGATGCCTCCCAGAAGGCAATTTTGGAAAATGGAAAGTCAGTGTGGCGCTCCGGTGGCTTCTTTGCAAATGACCACAAATGATTTCCAGCCAAAATATACCGCAGTTTTTATACAGACTCAATCAAAATGTCGAAAACACGACACTTTATAACAACTCCAGGAGAGGCTGTATGCATGGGGTACTACATTATCCACGCTAATACGTGGACAACCACTACCGCAGGTAGTAGATGTCCACGTATTAACGTGGTTAATACAATGTCCCCTTGCCTCTTTGCTTGTGTGGAATTTGGGCTACAAAGAATAGGGAGCGGCGCCGCGTTCGCCGCCCCCCCCCACCCTCATTGCGGTCTAGAAAAGTATAATATGTATAATAAATATCCCAATCCTTTATTTTCGACGGATATACCTCTAGTATTAAAGGACTTTGAACCCTAGACGTGTTGCGAGCGATGCGATGAAATATGAAATAACGATTTTATCATTATTATGTACCATACGGACAATGTTTTGACAATGATATTTTATTTGCTATAAACAAACATAATAAGCAACTAACCTGTTAGATATGGAATAAATAATTATTGACTTTAATTTTGACGCGACGATTCGACGCGTCGAAATTATTCTCCGTGATTTTATATTTCAGTCTGCATGTTTGTATCACTGAAGTAAGTATTTGTGTATTTTGTTTGTTTGCCCCTTTATGGGGGGCGGGGGGGGGGGGGGGGGATACTTTTAACAGCCAGTATTACATCGTGTTTGACATTGTGTATTTTGCTCTCTGGGGCATCACACCAAGCAGAAACAGCAAACTGGGATGAAAATTTGTTATTTGTAACTTTTATCGCAACGCTCCGAACGCTTGCCCTGTATCTAGCGCACAAATGCATTTATATAAATATTGTGGCCATTTTAGACTTACCACACCCATTTAAGCTTTTTTTTAAATTGCACATCAGCCGCTTGTAGTGTACCCAGGCATAAGTGGGAACCTAACGTAACGACCCCCCTCCCCCCACCCCGCGATATAGTTTTGTTTTGTGATTTTCTATTTCACAACATATCTCAGGAGCCAACATTAGAATGAACTTAACCCTTTACCTAACGAATCGCCCGCACCCGCCTGCGTAATTTGCAAATTCAGCAGTTGAAAAAATATTATTTTTTACAAAATTTCAACGAAACCATATCATGTGACCCCTCGTTGGAACGAGCTCGTCGAGCTCGTTCCAACGAGGGGTCACATAATATGGTCTTGTTGAAATTTTTTGAAAAATTTGAAAAAAAATGATATTTAAAATAATAAATTTTGATATCGTCTGCGTTGGGTAAAGGGTTAAATGAACAAAGGGGGAAGTACGACATAATATAGAAGGGAAAATTAATTTTTTTAGTTCAATCCATGTGTTGCAAATAGTGTCTGTGGGTCGCGTTCGCTGTAAACTACCAGGTTCCGCAAATGCAACAGTCCAGATGACAAAGAGAGAAAATAATTCATGACAGTCAAGGATGTAGCTTGCCTCTTTCGTCAGAACCGAAGCGAATCTGGTTCTGAACTGTCAGAACTGTATATATATAACATTTTTTTACCATTTTTTTACGAAAGCTTCTATTAATTTTTAAAGTCCAAATAGAAGCTCTTCACTTTCAATTTAAGTCTTGTTGGGAAGCAAAAAGGAGTTTCTGTCTGTCGAGAAGTACTTTCGAGTAACCTTTTTTTCTCTCAGTATATCAATCTCGTACCTTCTGTTGCCCTTTTAAAATGTTTACAACAAATGCAGATTCCATGGAGTATGTAATATCAATTATGGGGACATAATGTTGCATGCAATTACAGGTATTAACGTATGCTTGGTATATCCCCATCTGTCAGAGACTTCGTTGCCCAGAAAGTAATTCTAAAAGGATGATTACAAATAGAAGGAAGCACGTGTCATTCTGTGCAGTAAAAGTCTCATTTCACCACTCCAATTACTTACGGATTAAATAACCACCTTTTAGTACTGTCTCGATTTTTGCAGGTCATTAACCATCTTCCGATATGGAGGGATACACGCTCTCAAGTCACCAGGCAAATCCTGTAAGGAATTCCACGCCGTGTTAGCATGGAACCAGTCTAGCCCACATGGCTGGCAATTTTCCTCATTGAACGGATCTACCGGAAAGTTAGCTGCCGTACTTTTCTAAAGTTATCAGTACGTTTACCCCTTTACCCAAGGTAACGACCATAACCGGTCAGCGCTATTCACGAAAATCCCCGATTAATTTTCATTATTTTTTTTCATTTTTCGTCTCAAGAACATAGGTTATGACCCCTCTTTGGAACGAGCTCGTCGAGTTCGTTCCAAAGAGGGGTCATAACCTATGTTTTGGAGACAAAAAATGAAAAAAACACTAGTTATTAAAGAATTTTGTTTGCACGTGTCGTTTCATGTTAGGTAAAAGGTTAACACGAAGAGAATGGGAATCTCATATAAAAATTTAAATTTCAAAATATTATCAAACTTGAATCATCGATGTGCGCATCACTTCACAAACTTCAGGTCTTTTCTCGGAGGGTAGTATGAAATACAGAACCTGTTTTTTTTACATTTTTCCCCAACCAGTTTGTGCGGTTAATATATAAAAGTCAGGAGGTAAGATTTGCTTTTTTCCCTGGAAGAATAAACACTTGTAAATTACTGTAAACACACATTCAAAAAATGAGAGCCATACTACTCTTTTACTTAATTGCTTCCAATTAACTTGCCATAAAAAGCAAAGTTTTCTTTTGTAACTTTTAATAAACGAAAACAACAGGCAGCTGAGAGAGCTGTCTGCTGTTTTCCCTTATTAAAAGTAACAAAAGGAAACTTCGCTTTATTTTCGACTGATGTCAGTTCTAAGTGTTTTCTCAACAATTACATGCTTCTAAAATGGACCTTCTTCGCCATTCTAAAATCTAAAAAAATTCAGGGGAGATAACTTTATCGAAAGTCGATTTTCATGATGAGATAAGTCAGAAATATAAATAGTCCATCGCTTATGTTTAGATTCACTCATCTGGAATATTTCACTTGTTCGGGAAAGCGAACCTGCGGTTCGCTTTTCCGAACAAGTGAAATATTTCAGAGGAGTGAATCTAAACATAGCGAAAAACGGTTCGCTTTTCCGACCAACTGAAATATTCCAGACAACTGAATCTGAAAATATCATAAACATTCATTTTCTTTGAATCAACTCAATTGCACAATCGAGACTTGATTCGACCGAACTTTTGATTACATTACCCAAGCAACAATCAAATTTTGTAAGAAATTCGAGGTATTGTGGCCTGGAATCAGCCCGGAAATTAAATAGTCCATCGCCTTTCTTCATATTCACTCGTCTGGGAATATTTAAAACAAAGAGTCTTGGGCAAGGCACTTTATCCCGGTTGCCTACATGGGGGCACGATGACGCCGTGTACTAAGGCGTACTGCACGTCGATGGTACACATGTCTTCAACCGCTGTAACATTGCTTGAGGGGAGCTTGAACAGAGGTAGAATGTTGAGGAGCCGACAATTGCTCGTCGATGCTCGGTGGTTCTCTCCGGGTACTCCGGCTTTCTCCACCCGTAAAACTGCCACAGTCACGATTAGCCATTGTGCATAAGCATGTGACATTAAAACCCAATAAATAAATAAATAAATAAATAAATAAATAAATAAATAAATAAATAAATAAATACGTAACACATGAACCCGACGAACACCATCGGGCGTTTATTTGCCAAGTTATCAATAACAATCTGTGGCGAGTTTTCACAACAGGTGAGATAGTTGCAGGGTATTTGCAAGTTTCTCGAGAAATGATTAGTGATTTGTGGTATGAACACATATATATCATCTGCGTGTACAATTTGTCTAATAAACAACCCATAATCATTATTATATTTCTGTGTAAAAGAGATGATTTGCGAACAACAAAATCTGTTATAAAAGCGGAAATGAAACTCAGTGACGCCATCGTTGTTGAATTATCGATCCAAAAGAATTCTTCGTAATCGATGTGACAACCGTTACTAATTCCCAGTTCCTTATTCGACACTCGTTATCAACCGATTTTATCGGTTGATAACGAATGTCGAATAAGGAAATGATAATATGTAACGACTGTCACGTCCCCGATTTCTTCTAAAATTTGAACATTGATTAACATCACAAAACTAATTTGTTTAAAAGAAGCCTAAAGCGTTTGAGTCTCCAGGTTCTCCGGCTTCCCCACCTGTAAAACTGTCACTGTCACGATTAGCCATTGTGCATAAGCATGTGACATTAACACTCAATAAATAAATAAATAAATAAATAAATAAATAAATAAATAAATAAATAAATAAATAAATAAATAAAACAAAGAGTACCTACAGAAACATTATAAAAATGATAACTGGGGTTGAGGGGAACATTGCGGATTGTCTCCCCGAGGTACCATTATCTCCCGAGACGAAGTCGAGGGAGATAATGGTTCCAAGGGGAGACAATCCGCAATGTTCCCCTCAACCACAGTCATCATTCTTTTTATTAAACCGAATTAACGTATGATACGTGTGCTATTTTTAACACTGACTCTTGATTAGCCCCGAACATCAGCTTTCTGAAATAAAGAGAAGGTCGTGATGAAAGCAATAACTTTTAGTTCCAGCGAAATTAATTCAAATAGAATAACAGCTAACAACGCCTTCAATGGTCACTTTGTTACCAGAGACACTGACGTAATCAGCACGTCGCTGTTAAGGTATTGACATACTCGAACAAGATACATTCATGGTAACTTTACAATTGTGAAATGTTGGATGGAAATTTGCAATCCTCTGTGCATCGCTATTCGTACTAGAGTTAAGACATTTGAAGGAATTTGATGTTGAGCTGCTACTATTACTAGTAATGTCCATACTCTGCCCACATACCAAAAGTCTTTCAAGTTCATTGTCACTGAGGGCGAGAACACCATCCATTGTATCATCAAACAGCTCACCACTGGTCTCAACTTTACCTTTCTTGGAAACAATGTCAAGTGGTTGCATTTCGTCGAAGTTGGGCAGAGATTATATCCGAAATATCCCATTTTTTACTTTCTCTCATTCGATTTGCTTATGAACGATTGGACGCTTCTGACTTGTGTCCAGAAGTGCGCATTGAATGCCTGGGCTCAACACCAGCATCATCCAATATGGTTACCGATGTCGCGCGAAGGGAGTGGTTGGTATACTCTCTTAAGTGGTTTGCCTTTTTGGAAATTTCAACCATAACCTTCCCAAGAGTGTTCTTGCCAAGCGGAGCTCTCGTGTACCACGGTTCTTCTTCACAGAAAGTATCTCCAGGTCTGTGCCAAAATTCGGCATTGTCAGGTTGCAGTTTCGAAATATACCCATCAAAGGTTTTGACTGGACACAGTTCTCTGCCTGGAATTTCATACATCCGACCTTCACCGTAAGTATCGCCAGGGCCGACATCCTGCCTGCGATTTATCTATTGTCTGTTCCGAATTCACCCACGGGTAAATAAACACGGGAATAATACAAAATCAAGAAAGTATCTTTCAGTTTTCAGATCCCGAGTACTTGTAATATATTTCATTTCACCGTCGTCACGTTTATTTTGTGACTGTAGCTTACTCGGAAATTTATATGAACGGATTTTTTAATTCTCCATGGGAAATTGTGTGTATTTTCGGAACAGCATCCACTTTGCAACAATACACAAGTGACGTACTTTTGACGTCTTTTTGAGAATAGGTAAGATTTGAATATTTCCGGCCTGCCTTTGCAGAAGCCGTGAGTAGGTATAAAGGGAGAGTTCACGACCACTTTGTACATGTACGTGTACACGATGCGTTTACCAACGTGGGATTCAGTGTTAAATCGCACGCTTGTTCACAAAAATGTTCAGTGGTCTTGAAATCTCCATGTTTTTTTGTGACTCCTAGATCGCACTTTTAACGTTCAAATACTCGTGGTGAACGTTGAATGTCACACGTTTTTTAAAAAAAAAGTGAAATTGTACATTTTCACTTTTTCTTTTACATTAAAATTTTTGTCGACGTTCCCATCGCAGATCAGACCATCAATCCATTTTTGGTGAACGCGAGCAAAAAATTCTAGGCTAGCATCAAAAACGGTTTGAGAATTCTAGACCAGTGGTCCAGAATTCTCTATTATTTTTGAGGCGGTGGGTTTTTCCCATTTATGACGTCATTAGGGGAATTCCCATAGTGGGTTTTTCCAAACTCAGCTAATCGACCGATCAGATCGCTCGATTCTCCACCAATTGGCCAATCGGATTGCTCGATTCTCATAAACTCGATCATACAGAGTTATCTCCCCTCGTCGTGGGGTGGGTGGGGGGAATACCCGGATTTTTTTTCCTCCAAAAAACTTGATGGACAAGTGTCGAACGCTTCCATTTCTGACGTGAGCAGGGGGAATACCCTAGGAAATAAAAAAAGTGATCGATATATATAGGAGAGAGAAAAAAAAAATATAAATAATAGTAATTCAGAAAAATAAATATATCAAATCGAATAGATAATAAAAAAAAATACGTAAATCATGAGCGATTCTCAGACTATTAGAGCGAGGTTTCTTTTAAACATGCTGATGAGAGCATACGCAATCTGCGTGAATGAAGAACTACGTCCCATCTTGTTAGAACGATGCGTCGGATGTCGGGATTATCTAGACTTCGATCACGAGAATCATTCGTGTCTGACAATGGAAAGGGAAGATATGGTCGTCATGTATTTCGAACCGGCGTTCGAACACGTTAGATTCAACGATGTGATCACGTTTTGGAAGAGATTAGTCTTCTGTAAGAATCAAGACAAGTCTACAGATTCGGAAGAACTGAAATTGGCGCGTAAAAGTTTGACTTTAGAAGACAAGGGATGCATCAAGAAATTATTGTTGAATGAAGCATACGTCTAAGTTTTTTTCGTTGATATAAAATAAGGGAGAATAGAAAATAAAAATAAATACACACATAAAAATTTTTATCTAATATTAGAAAGAAAAACAAGAGGCCCCAAGGGGCCTGAGGGCGCTCACCTGACATGGTAGCCTAAATATCAACCCAGAGAATTGATTTCAACAAGTTGCATCTGCTCCTCCTAAGAAAAGCTTATACCAAATATCCAAAGATTCTGACCAGTGGAGCCAAAAAAAAAGAAGATTTTTAAAGAATATTCCTCATATTGGACTAAGTTATAATTCGGGCTCCCACAGGGACTTGGCTTTAACAAACTTGAACCTCACCCCCCTAAGGATGCTGCACACCAAATATCTAAACATTCCGACTGCTGGATCTGAAGAAGAAGATTTTTAAATAAAATTCCTCATTTTGAACTAAGTTATAATTCAAGCTCCTACAGTGAGTCCAAATATGGACCTAGAGACTTGGCTTGAACAAACTTGAATCTCACCCCCCTAAGCATGGTGCATACCCAATGTCAAAAGATTCTGCCTGCTGGATCTTGAGAAGAAGATTTTCAAAGAAATTTGCCTGAAATGCACTAAGTTCGAATTCAAGCTTCTATAGTGAGTCCAAATATAAACCCAGGGATCCGATTTGAACAAACTTGAATCAGATCCCCTCCACAATGTTGCACACCAAATATCAAAAGATTCTGCCTGCTGAATCTGGAGAAGAAGATTTTTTAAGAAATTTGCCTGAAATGCACTAAGTCCGAATTCGAGCTTCTATAGTGAGCCCAAATATGAATCCAGGGGGCCATTTTGAACAAACTTGAATCAGATCCACCCCTCAATGTTGCATACCAAATATCAAAAGATTTTGCCTGCTGGATCTGGAGAAGAAGATTTTTTAAGAAATTTGCCTGAAATGCACTATGTTCGAATTCGGGCTTCTATAGTGAGCCAAATATGAATCCAGGGGGCCGATTTGAACAAATTTGAATCAGATCCACCCCACAATGTTGCAAACGAAATATCAAAAGATTCTGCCTGCTGGATCTGGAGAAGAAGATTTTTGAAGAAATTTGCCTGAAATCACTAAGTTCGAATGCGAGCTTCTATACTGAGCCCAAATATAAACCCAGGGGGCCGATTTGAACAAACTTGAATCAGATCCACCCCACAATATTGCATGCCGAATATCAAAAGATTCTGCTTGCTGGATCTGGAGAAGAAGATTTTTTAAGAAATTTGCCTGAAATGCACTAAGTTCGAATTCGGGCTTCTATAGTGAGCCCAAATATGAATCCAAGGGGCCAATTTGAACAAACTTGAATCAGATCCAGCCCACAATGTTGCATACCAAATATCAAAAGATTCTGCCTGCTGGATCTGGAGAAGAAGATTTTTTAAGAAATTTGCCTGAAATGCACTAAGTTCGAAATCGGGCTCCTATACTAAGCCCAAATATGAACCCAGGGGGCCGATTTGAACAAACTTGAATCAGATCCACCCTACAATGTTGCATACCAAATATCAAAAGATTCTGCCTGCTGGATCTGGAGAAGAAGATTTTTTAATCTTTTTCCCATTGCCTACAGTGTTAAAAAGTGCTGACTCAGCACTTTTTCAAAGTCCTGAAAAAAGTACCTTGTGATCAAACCGATAGGGATTTTTTTAACCATTCTATTCTACTGGATAAAAGTAAGCTTTATACAAAATAAGAATTCTCTGTGCCGTGTAGTTTTGGAGATATGGCAGTTTTAAGGTTTTTCCTATTTTTAGCTCCCGAGGTTCCCAAGGGGCAATGAGAAATTTTTTTTTTGTATCAATCAACTACCTATGACCCATTATCATCTCATGTCAAATTTGGTTCAAATCGACCTGACGGTTCGGAAAATAGAAATTTTAGGCGTGGCCAAAATTTTTGCCCCTCCCATAACGAAGGCAAATAATGCCCGACAAACTTCTCTTGAACAAAATTGAGTCTACACCTCAAAAGGAAGCTGCATACCGAATATCAAGTCTCTGCTATTGCTGGTTCTTGAGAAGAAGATTTTTTAAGAATTGGAGCATTTTTGCCCCATCTCTCTGCTCAATATGAGCTGAAACCTAATTTGACAAAAAATCAAAATGCCCTTATATAACCCCTACTCACATGAAATTTCATTAATATGCGGCCAGTGGTTTGGGAGAAAAAGGCCCAAACACCACCTTCACGATGGACGCCGGACGACGGACGCCGGACGACAGACGCCGGACGACGGACGACGGACGAAAAGTGATCAGAATAGCTCACCCTGACTTTCAGTCAGGTGAGCTAAAAATACAAAAATGAGAACCAGAAATAAATTGTATCCGACGTTAGTGGACGACGAGGACGAGAAGCCGATCGACGTTTTGCCGACGGCACCATTGCTAGAAGATAGAGAAAGAGGAGAGAGGTATCGTATCGATCAAATCAATAGAATCCAAGAGTATCTAACTCGAGAGAGAGATTCTCATCGTTCTCTCAAGAAGAAGTATTCGCGTTTCGTGACATTCGTCAACGCGATTGACACGACACTCATCACAATTTCCATGGGTTTACACGTGGCCGGCATCAGATTGTTGTCGACCGCGGTCGCCATTCCGATCGTGTTGACCGTAGAAGGAGTGGCCCTCGCCGCCGGATTGTTTAGCACGCTCGGAAACTTTTTGAGTAGGAAATTATATCTGAAGGCGAGGAAACACAACAAGATTCGCGTCTTGGCCGACTCCAAGATCGACACGATATCCGAAAAAAATATATATATAAGAACAAAATTAATTAATTATTAAATTTATATATAAAATAAAAAAACGAAATTAATTTAAATAACTCTTAAAAATGTATTGTGTAAAGTGTAAGAGAGTTACCGAGAGGAGTAATTCTAGAGAAGTGCGAACTAAAAACGACAGACAGATGCTTCATGGAATTTGCAACGTGTGTGGTTCTGTCAAGACTAGATTCATCAAAAAAAAAGAACGCGAGCAAAGGTAAAGACATCGTGAATAAAATGATCAATAATCTACCTTTCGAAATGCATCTGCCCGGTCACAGTTTCACTGGACCCGGAACGAAATTGAACAAGAGACTCAACGCCGATCTAACACCCAAATCTTGGAGCAAACCTGTGAATAGGGTGGACGCGGCCACGTATGATCACGATCTGTGCTACGCTGAACATCCCGACACCAAGACTCGCAACGACGTCTGCGATAAAAACATGTTGGGGAAATTGAGAGGCATATTGAATCCAACCAGGAGAGAGAAGATGGAACGTTTGCTGGTCGGCAAGCTGATTGGTGCGAAACGTCGATTCGGATGGGGCGTTCAAAAAAAAAAAACGCATCTGAAAAGAAGAAGAAACGATTATTGACGAGCGAATTGGACTAGGAGTTACACAAACCCATAGTGCGTAAATTTCGAAAGAGAAGGGTGTTCGTGAAGGGTCTGGATGATATTTGGTCTGCCGACTTGGTCGACATGAGATCGTTTTCGAGGTGGAACGAGGGCGTCAAATATCTATTGACGGTCATCGACATGTTTTCCAAATATGGTTGGATCAGAGCTTTGAAGGATAAATCGGGACCTTGCGTCGCCGAAGCTCTGAAGAGCATGTTCGACTCGTCTTCTCGAAAACCGAGTAAATTGTGGGTGGATAAGGGAAAGGAATTCTACAACAAGCACGTTCGTCGATTGGTAGACCTCTACTCGATCGAAAACGAAGAGAAAGCCAGCGTGGTGGAACGCTGGAATCAAACGATGAAGGAAAAGATGCACAGATACTTCACGGCGAATTCGACCAAGAAATACATATACGCTCTGAACGGTCTGGTCAAAGATTACAACAACACGCGACACAGATCGATCAAGATAACTCCCGCGGAAGCTAGCAATCCTCGAAACGAAAAACGGGTCTACGCGAATCTATATCCTGAGAGATCTAAGATCAGGAAGAAGTCTAGAACGCCGAAATTTGCGGTCGGTGATCGAGTGAGAATTTACGCTTATAAGAAGCACTTCGAAAAGGGTTATACTCCTCGATGGACCTCGGAAATCTTCGTGATAATCAAAATATTTCACACCGATCCGGTGACTTACGAAATCGAAGCTTTGGATGGAGAAGAGATCATTGGAAAGTTTTACGAACAACAATTACAGAAGACGAAGTTTTGATGAAGAAGACAAAATTTTTTTTATTTACTCTCTTTAACATTTTCTTGTTTACACACATATATATAAGAGAGAAAAAAATAATAAAAAATAATTAAAAACTCTTTTTAGATAAAAAAAAGCAAGTTAATTAATAAACAAAAAACTAAAAATCCTTTAAAATGACGAATATACTAGCACAAAGCATAGTGAAAGATGAAAGTATTCAAGAATATGAGGTTCACGAATACGAACCGGTAACCGGAACGAGTTTGAACAATGCGGGAGAGATAAGAATCAACGTCGAAACTCAAGATTTATTCGTACATCCTAGCGAGAGTTACATAGTGGTGCAGGGACGTCTCACCAAGGAAGATGGGAGCGACTATGCCGACGTCGACACGGTTACTCTAGCCAATAATGGCATCATGCATTTATTCAGTAACATAAAATACATGCTATCCGGACACGAGATAGAATCTGTGTTTCATCCCGGTCAGGCCACCACGATGTTTGGACTCTTGACGTATCCTGATGATTTTTCGAAATCCAGAGGACTTAATCAGTTGTGGGTGAAAGACACCGTAGGCCCTGCTAGCGCAGGCGCCGCCTTGATATTCGACTACGTCGACAAGATGTCCAGACCTAAAGGAACGTTTTCGTTCAGGATACCTTTGAAACACATCTTCGGATTTGCGGACGATTACAACAAGATCATGTACGGATTCAAACACAATCTGACGTTGATTCGAAAAGGAAACGACGACGCAATAGTGAGACTCACTGCGACCGATGCGGGTAAGATAACTCTACACAAGATATCATGGTTCTTTCTGCATGTGGAGCCTTCGATCGTGGAGAAAATGCGTCTCTACAAGATCATAGAATCCAAAAGTAAATTACTATCATTCCTCTCTCCATGAATCACTTCGATTGGAGATTGATGGTGAAATCCGCTTCCGAGAGACCGCGTTTCATCGTGGGTGCATTTCAGACCGATAGGGACGGGTCTCAGGAAAAGAATGCGTCGCTGTTCGATCACTGCCATTTGAGAAACATGCAAGTGTTTCTGAACGCCACGAGATATCCAGCAATCGATTACAATGCGTCGTTCGACAAGAATGATTTCTGCAGACTGTACGGCGACGCCGCTGATTTTAGAAAGAAGTGTCACAGTCTAGACGAATTGATGAGCAACCCTAACATATCTCCCGGCGAATACAAGTCGATGTATCCCATGTTCGTATTCGACGTCAGTAAACAGAGTGAACGACTCAAGAGTAGCGTCTCAGACATTCAGATCAAGATGCAATTCGATAGGAACGTGCCGAGAAAAACCGAAGCCTTCACCCTGGTCCCCTGTTGGACAGAGAATTACAATTTGAATCAGATGGAAATAAGATGTCGATCATTCGATGAGAGACGAGTGTGAAAAAAAAAAAATAAAAAATAAAAAGTAATGAGTAATTATTAAAAACAAAAAAACAAAAAAAAAATAAATAAAGTAATGTGATCTAGAGAGATTGAACATCTTTCTAAATCTCATTACTTTTTTTTTTGTTTATTTTGTTTTTAATAATCACACATTATTTTTTTAATTCATTATTTTCGCGCATTCACTGTTTGTTCAAAGGAACTAGTTCGATCAGTAGACTCACCACGGAAGTGGCGGCTTCAGGATTATTGGTTTTCGTAACGAAATTAATCCTGTCTCCAGCATTCACTTTGAGAGGCGTGCCGAACGTGCTAACATTCGCGTGTTGATTCTCAGTCTTTTCGACGCTGTATCTCTTATCGCTCTCTACACCATTCACCATGAGATTGACGACCACTCTGTTATTCAAATCCGAGGAAGCCAGACTCGTTCGAAGGATTTCACCTCCCAGCGGCAAGGGATATCCCACCTGACCGTGTTTTGATCCGCTACCACCATTTCCGCAAGACCACTCAGCTTTTCCCTCATCTAAGGTGCCGGCCTCTTCGGCCCACACAGTGGTCAATTGTCTAGCATATTTGACTTTCTCCACCACCGAAATCAGGGTGCAGGCATCCGTCATGTTCACGGGATCCGGTAGATTCGTGAGCGCGTGTCCACCCATGTCTAGTTTACCTTCCATGATGTCACCCTTTCTCCAGACCGAGTTGTCGTCCACGTACTTCCTGCTGACCACGCTGGAATCGAATTCGGGATCGTGATCGAGACCGAATAAATTGTGACCGTTCATGTTGATGCCACTCTCCATGGTTCCGCCAGATTGTTTGTTCAGGTAGAGATCATCCACTTGCGATTCTAGGTATTCTTGCGATTGTATCACAGCAGAATCTACATAGCCTTTGTTGACCGCGGTTGAGTCCGCATCCGTGTTGTTGATCTCCGACAGATTCAATATCTTGTTGAATCCCGCATTCAGATCCGATTTCATTTCTCGCCCGTCAGACTTTCTCTGTTCCAGATCTATGTAGTGTTTGGTCGCCACGTCCTTGGGCTTCATGGGAGTGGCCATGTTCGTTATCTTGTTATAATTGGCGTTCAATTCCGAGTGCATCGTTTTCATAACGTATCTATTTCTCAGGTGTTCACTGAATCTCACGTGAGAGTCGTCCGCGTATTTCTTGGTCGTGGCATCGGTGGGATCTATGGGATTCGTGACGTTCACCAAACGTTTGGATTTCAGATCGAGATCGTCGGTCATGGTTTTATCCACGTAATTATCTAGCAGGATTCGTTCGAAATCGGCGTTCCCCCTGTCGCCATATTTTTTAGTCGCAGCATCTGCGAGATCTATCGGCTCGGGAAGACTGTAGAGCTTCTTATCGTTCATGTTCAAAGGTTCTTCTCGAGGTTCATATCTCCAAACGTAACGTTAGTCCAAGTTGGCAACGTCGTAACCATCGTCGACTTCGAACGTCTTCCTCTTCTTTCTTGGGTCGACTTTTTCGTCGTAACTTCTACCAAATTTATCGACTGGCATGTTGTTGTGGGATTTTTTGTTTTTAGAAAAAATATATTCAAAACGCAGTTTATTAAAAATGAACTATGTTATTTTATTTTTCGTTTTTATTCGATTAAAATTTTTTTTAAATAATTTTTTATCTTTATATATACTATAAAAAAAAAAATCTCTCTCTAATGTAAATCATTGAGAATGTCTTGAAATCGATCTCCTTCAGACCATCTCTTGAGAACATAGAGACACAAGTGGCCGCAAAACACTTGATCTGGTGATTGCACTTGTTCCGTGTTGTAACGAACCATCGATTTGTTGAAATAGTTCTTTATTTCTTTTGGCGGCGAGATTCCGTAGCTGTCAAAATAATAATTTTTCTTCTTCCTGTTCTTGATCCACGCCACCCAGTGAGTGCCTTCACCCGATGAATCATCTAGATTTAAAATTCCGCATTCCGATTGTCGAGGTCTTCTCTTCGGCAAGGCATCTCTGGAAAACACGCCTAGAAAATCTTTGATTTTCAAATCCTTTGCTGCATTCAACAGATCGATGTTGGATAGGGGTTCGTTAGGTAAGACGACACCTTCTACGGATATCTTTATTTTCTTATTCATATATGTGTATATATTTTTTTAATTATTTATTTTATTATAATTCACTAAAATGACGTTATTTTTTTAAAATTTTTTTCTTTTTCTTTTTAAACTAACACTCTCGATGTCTCTATCAATATCCATTATCTTGAATCCGTCTAATTCCTCTTGATTTTCTGGAATTCTGATATTACCATCTTTTAGTAGAACAGATTCGATCGTTTTGTGATGATTTAACGAATGAAATTTTTTAGACACCGTGTCGTAAATGTATTTCTCTTGATCTTTTGACAATTTTTTGAACAGGAAGAACAACTGCAAATATATATTATATTCAAATACGTCTTTTTCGCTACCTGCGAAAAAAGACGATGCAAAAAGAGATATCAAATGTAGTTTGTCTCTCTTAGCTCGAACGTTTTCGGAATTTAAGAATTGGAGTTCGTTAGGGTTTTTTTTTCTTTTTTTCTTTTTCTTTTTAATCTAACTTTCTCGATGTCACTATCGATTTCTATAATTTTGAGTCCATCTAATTCTTCTTGATTTTCTGGAATCCTATCATCCACAATCATATCTGGAATCTTATCATCCACAATCGTATCTGGAATCCAATCATCCACATTCATATCATCTCTAATTAGATCCACAGTCCAATGTCCGAGTGCCAAAGTGCTTATTTTATCGTCTAACACGAATCTCTTATTGTTGTCAGCCGTCAACGAAATCTTGTTGACTATTTCGGTATACAAGTCGTGATTTTCGCTTTGAATCGATTTCATAGTCTTATACACCGGACCACTTCCTAACAGACAATCTTTATACTCTTGGAAAGAGATGTTTTTCTTCACCACGCACGCTTTAACTCCTTTGCACTTCTTGATCTCTTCATCATCTTCTAGACGGTAAGCATACAGTTTAGGTCTCAAGCCCACAAATTCGACGATTTGTTTACCACTGCTCTCGTCCTTAAATTTACCCAACACCTTCTTGTTGTCGTTCGATTGAATGATGGATGGGTGATCGACGGGATAATTGCTTGTGTCGAACCACTCGGCCACGTCCTGAGATATATCTCGGTAGACGTCTTTCGTCTCTATCTCATAAACTAAACTGTCCGTGTCGGTGAACAGTAGTTTGGCTTTATCACCAAATTTTCGTTTGACGTAATTGTAGTGAAGCTCGTACATCAATCGCTTGCTGATATCTAAGATGATCGGTCTGAGATAATATGGTTTGTCGAACTTCAGGTGCATCTTTTGCATGTGAACGGCCACTAGATTTTCATCGAAAATGGTTCAGTGTTTGTAATTGTGTTTCGCCACTAATGTTTTAGCTCTTTTCTCAGACGTGACGAGTCGAACGTCGGTTCTCTTCCTGATGTTTTCCATCGATTTACCGTACACGCAGTTGTTCATGAGTTTGAAGAAATCTTTTTCGAAATTGTTCTCAGCTCGAATTCTGAGATTCGTGTTGAGATCGATGTATTTTTTCATCCAAGACTCTTCGTCGAATCGAATGATGCGATGTATGTCGACTAATTTCATCCCGTAATCAACGTATTGTTTCAAATTCTCGCTGTAGACAACGTAGTTACGTTTGTTAAATAAATTCGGAATGAGTTTTTCCTCATCTTCTTCATTCGGTTCCATTCGTTCGTGAGCCAGCGGATAATCGTTGTGTAGATCGTGTAATTCTTCCAGATAGTTCAAATCGACTTCTAAAATGCAAGGATAGGCTCTCCATTTTTGCATCTCTTCCGGTTCCGTCACCCATTCGAAATTTTCAATCGGTAAAGGATGACTCATAGCCCAACCGTACAGATTATTAGCGTCCCAATACTGTATGTATTTAGTCAACCGTTTCGAATCGAAACCTTCTTTCATGTAGGGATTGTTAGCTTCAGAATGTCTGTGGGAGATCATCGAGACGCCACCTCTCGCAGCCCTTTCGAACATGAGCAACATATCCACATTGGATAATAATTCCAATTGGACTTCGGTGGTCTTCAACAGAGCGTCCCACACTAGACCGGGTGTGGTGAAAAACCAAGCGGGATCCAGATCGTAATTTCGAAGACAGACGTCTCGAAAATTTTCGAACACGTCTGCCAAGAGCAGAACGACGGTCTTCAGATAGAGATCGTGATAATCTCTCATGGTTTTCATATCGAATGATTTCCACACGTTTTTAGCGTGTTCATAATTCTCGTCGGAAATGTCGGATTCGTATAATTTCGAATAAAAATCTTCTTTCAAAGGTAGTGCGGTGTCTTCGAATCTCTTTAGATCGTTCATGTAATCATAAGGATAGACTCCTTTCCTCAACATGACGTCTACTTGTTCTCCGAAATGTTCGCTCGTGATTTTAAATTTATCCTTGCTCATGTTATCGACTAATTTTTCTAGAGCGGTCGACATGAATTTAAAACTATCGATGAAACGTATGGCTCTACGAATGAATTTCGTTTTTTCTTTCAACGTCACTCTGTCGTTTACTCTTTTCTTCTCCATGAGCTGCCATTTCGTGAAGGAAATGTATCTTTCTTCGCTGTTCACGATGCAATTTAATTCTCCGTGTGAGGTGCCGAGATTTTTCACGAACAGATGACTGTCGTAACCCGAGAGATTGTGAAACATCACCAGATAGAAAACAGCATCTCGATATTTTAAATTACACTTGCTGTGAGCCGGACTGCGATACAGACCCGTGTAATGATCGTGGTCTCTGACCTTCCTATTTTCCTTCGAATTCTCGTCGAACGATTGTCTGCATATGTGACATTCAGTGGCTCTGTTATTTTCATCCTGCTGCTCTCGCGTGATGATCATTTTTGTCGGAGTTTTAAATTTGTCGTATAACATTTGAATTTTCGATTCTAACTCTTCCACGAACCTTTGAGCCACATCGTCGTCTTCATACTGTTTCGTGTAGGTGAAGGGACCCATGTCGTGTTGCAAATCGAAAGCGCATTTCACGTAAATGCAATAGCCCGAAGGTATGTGTTTTTGATATCTTTTGACGTAACTTTGAAGAGCGTTGGGTTGACAGGAACTCATTTTCGCGGTGAAACATTCAAAATCGGCGTACACGACGAATGGTACTTTTAACCTTCTATTGCGATTTTCAAACTTCACGATGGTGTTGGGTTTGGGCATTTCGACGGCGACACCTTGATTTTTGTTGCAATATTCCTGATGTTTCGCTAATGATTTTTCGGTCTTAAATATGTTCATGCAATTGAAACATAAAGATATCTTTCCATTATGTTTATTATTTTGTTTCGACAGTAATCAGCTCAGATGTTTAACCCAACAATAATGACGATTGTCACCATTTGAAATCAATAATAAAATAATCGTCTTTTCTCTTCTGAGATACGAAGTCTGTCTGAGAGGATAGATCTTTTGATTTTCGTCATCGTATCCTAAGACGTTCACCGCTACGGTGGGATTTTGAGCCTCGAAACGTTCGATGTGTTTTAACTCTGTTGGAAAAGTCACTCCGGTCCAATCGAGATTTTTAGAAGTTTCCTCATAACGAGAAACTCTATCAGAGTGTATTTCAACAGGGTATAAAGTGGAGGTGACTGCCCATTTAAAACACTGATCATCTTTATTTCTCACGTTGACCATGGCGTGTTTCTTAGCCAAGAAATACGGTAATTCCAAGTAGGAAGATCCTTTCAATGAATCGTTTTCACTTATGTGAATTTCGAGTTTCAACACTTCATCGAACGTCCAATTACTACCTTCATGTTGATAATTCGCGAGAGACGTCAACATCTTGTCTTTCATCTTTTCAAAAACGTCCGATAAATCTGAACCTCGAAATATGAGTTCGATGTTAGATCTGAAATATGCATTTTTCCCGATGCTCTCGCCAGACTTCACGTCGATTTTATTCATCATGCAATGGAGTATCATCTTAATTTTTAGTCCTACGTTCATGTATTCACGAAACAAATCCAATACTTTTTTCTTCACCCGTTCCATGAACAATTTCGGATCGACTTTCTTGAATGAGGGAATCACGTCGAAAGGTTTAAAAACGCCTTTGATCGCACTCTCCCGTTCTACAGGTTTCGATTGGAATAGTTCCGCAACGAGTTCTGTTACATATTCTTCTCCTTTCCCTTCGTCGATTGCTCGTTGAATTTCGCTTGATATATCTCGTTTGTCTAGAATCTGAAGTGCATCACTCGTTTTCGTTTTAGTTTTCCTTTTCTTTTCTTTGGAAACTTGAAGTTCTTCAACAGCTTTTCGTTTAGTCGTCTTCTTATTTTTCACAATCGAAATGTTTTTGGTTTTTTTTGACGTTGGCATTTCGATTCCTTTTACTATCTTCTCATTTTTCACAACCGATGCATCTTTTGACGTCGTTGCTATCGACATTTCGTTTGCCTTTCTAGCGTTTCGCAAATATTCTTGTATGACTTCAATTTTTTTTGATTTAGTTCTATGATTTCTGAAATGTGAAATTTGTAATAGTTTACAAATCTCGTTTAACTGAGGTGTGGTTTTCTCATTTAAATTTACCATTGTTTTATCTGTTTGCTTCATTTGTAAGAATATTTTTTTTGAATTTTGTATTAAATAATTTGTTAAAAAGTTTTGCTTTTTACTCTTTTTATATATATAAAAAAAAAAAAAGTTAAATTTTAAATTCAATTTTTTTCTTTAATGTGTTTTTTATTCAAAACAAATTAAGACCGCTTTTATTTCTCGTTTGCAAAACGAACACGTTTTCTCGTCTTCGGTATAACATTCTCTACAGTAATGCAGGTGTGCGCACAGTAGAAACAAGATGTTTGCAACACCTTCGCAGAGCAGACACTTAGTGGACGTTTTACTGGGTTCATTTTTGACGAGTGATGATAACTCGTCCGCTTCCACCATGAATTTAATGAGATGTTCTAAAGTTATGAATTGAGACAGGGTCTTGTTCGCATTGTTTAACGCATTGCACAATTGTTCCTTGGTGTATTCGAGTTGTAACATATCCACAATAATTTTTGGTTTTTATCTCTTTCCCACTCTTCGTCTTCGATTTTGATCAATCCCAATGTTAGGATCTTGTTCAAATAATCACATTCGCCTTTTTAAATTTTATTTATGTGTTCTAGTAAAGGTCTGTTGTGAGGTTCCCAATTCATCAAATGTATGTCACAACAAAAACATTTGACTTTGTCGCTTTTACCCACGTAAACGAAACCCACGGTGGCTAAATCTTCGGGTTTTTGAGCGAGATGCGAAGGCCAATTTTTAAACGTTTGAAGTCTTGCATGTTCTAAACTATAATTCGGATGTTTGGACTTGATCATTGTTTTTACCTCAAAATTGAGTTTGTAAGAATATTTTTTTTTTTAACTTTTATTTATATATAAAGAGAAATAAAGAGAAACTTTTTTAACAAATTATTATTTAAATACAAAATTTAAAATATACATTATTTGCAAGAATTCATAAAAACCAAATAATCGATCATGACAACAACACCTAAAAGATGCGAATTAAAATTGAAACGAGATGAAGCGTATAAGAAATTCGGTTTTAATATCTATACATTACAACAACACGATCCCATCGAATTGAACGAGGTCGAGATGGAGGACTTAGAGCGCTACTACAACAAATATCGGATGTGTTTGAAATTGGATGAAGCCATGCTCGATTTGTTTTACAAGTACCAAAGCGATCTGCTGAATAATATCATCGTCACTGAAGACAGAGAATTTGACAAGGGTGATTTATTGTTGTCCTATGGAAGTTACATATATCCAATAATCTCACTCGAACTTGTGGACAAATTGGGTGGTGAGAGCGCATTCACCGATGTAAAAAAAACTCAAAAGAGTAAAGATAAACATTCAAACCATTTTCATAAGTGGAAAAATGACGAATGTCAACATGCTAATAACGGACTTGAAAATATAAACAATAGAGAGATTGAAATGTTAAAATTTAACTTTTTATATATATAAAGAGAAAAAAAATTTTTACTAAAAAATTTTACATTAAAGAAAATTAAAAATTAAAAAAACAACTTTTTTTTTTATATATATAAAGAGCAAAAAAAAATAAACAAACTTTTTTAACAAATTATTATTTAATACAAAATTTAAAATATACATTATTTGCAAGAATTCGTAAAACAAAAAAAACTAAATAATCAATCATGAAGACAGCAACACCTAAAAGATGAGAATTGAAATTGAAACGAGTCGAAACGTATAAGAAATTCGGTCATAAAATCTATAGATTACAACGACACGATCCCATCGAATTGAACGAGGTCGAGATGAAGGGCTTAGAGCACAAATACGACAGATATAAGATGCCTTTGAAATTGGACGAACCCGTGCTCGATTTGATTTATGAGTACCAAAGCGATCTGCAGAACATTGTCATCGCCGAAGATAGAGAATTCGACAAGGATGATTTGCCGTTGCCCTATGGAAATTACATATTTCCAAATATCTCATTCGAACTCGTGGAGAAATTGGGTGGTGAGAGCGAGTTGATCGATGTAAAAAAAACTCAAAAGAGTAAAGATAAACATTCAACACATTTTCGAAAAAGGAGAAGACACGAGTGTCAACATGCTAATAACGGACTTGGAAGTATAAACAATAGAGAGATTGATTTTTAGCGAAGAAAAATAAAAAAAAAAGGTAATGAGATCATCTTTAGATCTCATTACTTTTTTTTTATTTTCCTTCTTCTTCACTATTACCATATATTATAATAACGTTTCCTTTTTTCTCAATTTTCAGCGTCGATTCTTCTTTTTCTTTTTTTCTTTTTCTTTGTGATATGATACGTTTATACCAACATTTTTGTTTATCCGAATCATAATTATGAACGAATGCTGTGCATCTCTTGGTAACACTCGCATCATTACCATTCTCTTTAGAAGGTAGTTGTGACGGTGGAAAGCGTCTCATTCTCAACCGTCTATCCCACGCTCTATCTATCTCTTTCATCAGTTCTTTCCTCATATATCCATCATTAGCGTCTAACCATTTTTCTATTTTTTTTTGTTTCTTCGCACTCTGTCTCGCGATATTCGTCATTATCGTCTAATTGTTTCTCCACCTTTTTATCCATTTTAAATATATTATTTTATACTTTTTTTATGATTTATATTTTATAATATAATTTTATATTATAGTGCACACCCACGCAGTAGCGTGTGCGCACATAGGTAATGGGTACGTGTCCATGATTTTATAATTTTTCTATATACCATGCAACAGAGTTTGGGGTGCCATCTGGCGGCGTGGCTCTCCCACTGGCAAAAAACCCAGAATCATTGTAACGGATACTTAATTGTTTTGGGCCTTTCAAAGGACATTATGTAAAATATATTGTTGCAGAATGTTGGAAACTATGATAAATAATCAAGTAATGAAGTGACTTTCGAAGTTAAGTTGTTGTTGGCGAGTTAGGTATTGTTTGAAAGTTCGAAGTGCCAATGCCGTCCGTTGCCGGTTTCGTCAGATTTAAAGCCCAGTTTCAATTTTAATTGAGAACGTACACTTCACAAATTGCTGACAACGAATAAAAAATAAAACAAGTGATTTATTGACACTTTTAGTGGGCCTTTTTCATTTGTGGGGAACTTAGCGCGATTTCCTTAGAAACTGCCGGAGTTCGGATGAATTCAAGTTATGTTGACGTAAGGTCTGGGAAAATCTTTGTTCTCAAAATACGGGCATGCAGTCTTGTTGCAGTAAAATTTTACAGAAACAGACATGAACGCGAACAGCGATGCCTATTCATTTATTTCCTAGATTTTTCTTCACAAGTTCACTAGATCCAGTCTATGAACTATTTTTACCAATGATACAATACAATGTCAGTTTAAGACTGTCAGAATTACAGTGTAGCGGCCAGCCAATTTTGTGATCCGACGTGTTTTTCTGAAGACTAAATACCAGAATCACTCGGAATTCCCATTTAAATTACATGCACACTTCCTCTGTGTTTTGGTAAACAATGTTTTAATTCCTGGATGCTTTAGGCATTGCAACCAGAATAGAACTGAATTCATCTTCAAACTTGTCAATGTCGCCCTCCTCGTCTGACCAACATCTGGAGGTGGGGATTCTGATATTTAGACTTGAGTATGTTTCTCCAAAAATGGCAAAAAACGTTTGAAAAGCCTAAATACCAACCTCCCCAGAACCGACCTCTAAATAATATTTGGCACTGCACTACAGAATCAATATTTGATGGTTTCAGGCATTTTAATGGTGCTATGAGATAACAACATATGACCTGCACTGTCTTGCTGTTGCTGTTGGAAAAATATTCAAAAAATCAATGTGGAATGTTTTATCAGAGACACACCATACCAATGACTCAAAGTGCCTTAATTAAGAAATGTGAGGGATTTAAAAAATATTCATCAAACAACAATGTGAAATATCTTAAGAAGCCAGAATGTGATTTAAAAACTATCAGAAATGTGAAATTTAATATCATAAGAGGTTTGTTTTGTGTCAACATCAATTAATTTATGAATTATATCATAATTTGTGATGAAAGTGGGTATGCTGGGGGTCTAGGGGACACATCCAGGGCTATATTTTACCACATCAATATGTAGAAGAAAATTTGACATAATTTGTTAGGATAAAATGGCACTGTCTATTGATATTGGTGATTTATATAGCTGCAACACCAGTTTTTAAATAAAAATTGACATTCATTTTGTTTTGTGTGGAGTGGAGGGGTGGGTGGTGAACACCACTCTTTCTCTTGCAGTATGGTTAAATGAGACAGATTTTTCCCAAAACTATTGTCTGCTGATGCAGATTTTAGTTTTATTTTGGGATTGGGGTAGTTTTTAAAGAAAGCAGTGAATTCTCATGCAGAAATGACTCTTTTATCAAATGAAAGAGATAAAATGTATCTTTGGAAGGATTAGAATGTAGGTTAAAATCCCCCCTACAAAAAATACCCCCAATCATTTTTACACACTTAGCAAAAAATCCTCCCACAGTTTTTGAGTAGTACCACATTCTCTCACATTATTTTAAGAGCAGTACAAAAATCCCCCTCCCGGCTTCTTACACCAAAAGGTTAAAAGGCAGTCCAAAAGGATTTAAAAACTTATGTATTTAATTTGTAAATTACATAAACACTCATCACTATTTACAAGAAAACATGCCTCAATAACTATTTATCAACACAGTTATTTAGTTATTGGAGTTTAAGGACACTTTCAACAGCCAGTGTCACCTTGTGTCGGACAGTTTTATGGGTGGAGGAAACTAAAGTGCACTGAGAGAACCACCTGGCAACAGTGAGCAATTATCCAACGTGCTAACTCCACACAAGCTAAGTTAGCATTGATTGAAGCGACAAGTGCTCAGCCTCAAGTGGTAAAAAGCTTTGGACATTTTTGTATGGCTTTAAATATACATGTACTTTTAAAAAATTAGGGGGTGGGGGATTTTTGTTCACCAGAAGTTATGGAGGGAGGAATTTCTGTTCCCCTGAAAAAAACATGGGGGGGGGGGGGGGAGGGATTTTTGCGCATTGTGTGAAAATGATTGTGGGGGAGGGGGGGATTTTGCACATTGTGTGAAAATGATTGTGGGGGGGGGGGGGGGGGTAATTTTTGTCAGGGAAAAGTTTTGTAGGTTACTCTTCGAAAGGTTTGGGTTTGATTATAGGAAATAAGTAAATGTACATTGTAAATGTACATGTATTTTGGCTTCCAACACTGATTTAATTATATTTTTTTGGATATTACACATATTTCACTTTTAAATATTCATTCGAGAACCACAGACTGAATAATACTGTTTTATATTTGGAAAAGTTATATTTCTGTCACAGTCGGCAATAAAGGCCATATATTGCCAAAAATAATGCAGTTAAATGCATCTTGAGCAAGTGTGGCATCCAGAACTGAGAAGCACACTATAACCTATGACAAATACATGTACACATGTAACCACCTTTTTTACCCTATTGACATATCTAATGAAACCATGCTTTCCCCTCATTGTACTTGTGATAGAGGGGATTCCAATTATATTCCAATCCTCTCCCAAATCACCATCCAAACATTTAGGCAGAAAACCCATACTTCACTTGTATTCGCTGAACAAGCTCATTCCAATAAGGGGGGCATAAGCTATGTTTTTGATGCCAAAAAATACCAAAAAAAATTAACATTGAATGGCAATTTTGGTGAATGGTGCTAGCCGGTTTTGGCCATTACATTGAGCGAATGATTAATAGATTAACAGAAGCTTTCTCCATATTATGATGTTAACCCTTTACCTTACATGAAAAGAAGACAGCACTTTTGAATAACTAATTTCTTTTCATTTTTTTTGCGTCAAAAACATACATGTAGTTATGACCCCCCACTGGATTGAGCTGAACGAGCTGATTCCCATGAGGGGTCATAAGCTATGTTTTTGGTGCAAAAATAATGAACATTGAATGGCAGTTTCGGTGAATGGTGCTAGCCTGTTTTGGCCATTACATTGGGTGAGTGATTAAAAATGTTAAAAAACAATTTCTTCATTCACAGAGTATTTTGGAACATAAATTTGGGGAAAGGGGGTGGGGGTACAGTGGGAAAAGTAACAAACTTGCAAATGTGAATGAATGGCTTCTGTGCACAGCTACCAATATAGTAGTCTGATACTAGTGCTGTCAGGGTCCCCATGTTATAGCACAAAACTGCATTGACAATTGTCCCTCTACCACCCATCCTAAACCCTTCAGCTGATGAGAAAGTTAACAGCATGCACTCTCAGTTTCCTATGATTTGCTTTAGTACTGCAGCACTCAGGGTCCACTGAGTTTTTTTTCTTTTTTGACAACCCTGTCCTGGCTCTTTTCCCTATATTTTTCATTGTATGTCAGTCAGTATTCCTATGTACATGTAGAATGTCACCTTCAAAGTATGGGATTGCATGTCTGTCTGTCCATCATACCATTCCTATGTACATGTAGACTGTCACTTTCAAGATATATGATTGCATGTCTGTCTGTCCATCATGCAAAGTGTTGGATTGTTTCCATTTGCACAGTTCTACATTTTCAATACCTGGCAACTGAACCCCCCCCCCCCCCCCCCCACACACACACACCCATACACAAATATATTAAACATTAAAGAGCACTACATTCCTGAAGCAAATATCTGAGTCATCCTCACTGGATACTAGGCATGCATGTATTTTTCCTAATTTCACCCTTTTTATCAGAATGGGTGCCTGCAGGGATTAAATCCAAGGTTGTAAATGAGCTCTTGTGGGTACATGTACTTGCGGGACATGCACATCACTACAGAATCAATATTTGATGGTTTTAGGCATTTTAACAGTGCTATGCTATAACATAGGAGCAGTGCTCAGCTGGTCATGTTGTTGGAAAAAATCAGTGTTTAATGTTGTTGTTGTGTCAGTGCCATACCAATGACTCTAGGTTTCTTAACTGAGAAAGTGAGGCTTTTTTTCACAAGAATGGCAAAACATTCATCAAGCGCAATGTGAAATATCTTCAGAAGCCAGAATGTGATTTAGAAATTATCACAAATGGGAAATTTAATATCACAAGAGGTTTGTTATATGTCAACATCAATTAATTTATGAATTTTATCATAGTTTTTGATAAAAAGGGGCATACTAGGGGGGACACCTTCAAGGCTATATTTTGCCACATCAGTATGTTGAAGAAAATTTGACATCAGTAGTTAGGACAAAATGGTACTGTCTATTGATATTGGTGAATTATATACATGTAGCTGCAACCCCAATTTTTCAATCAAAATTGACATTTATATGGTTTCATGGGGTTGGAACACCACTCTTTGTCTTGCTGTATGGTTAAAGGAGACAATTTTTTCCTCAAAGTATTACATGCTGATGCAGATTTTAGTTTTATTTGGGGATTGGGTTAGTTTTCAAAAAAATCTACATGAATTCCTTTAGGTAACAGAGCAAAGCAGAGTAGAAAAATGTATTGGAGGCAACAGCAGTTTTTAAGCCATTTGACACAGTTTGGACAGTTTTCTTTAAAAGAAAAAATTTCCCATGTTTTTAACTCAGTGGAAGCCAAAAGTTGAATTCTCATGCAGAAATGACTCTTTTGTCACATGAAAGAGGTAAAATGTATCTTTGATAGGATTGGGGTTGATTAAGGAAATACATAATTTGGCTTCCGAACCTGATTTAATTATTATTTTGAGAGATTATTTCACATTTAAAAATTCATTGGGGTACCACACACCTTACAATACTTTTTTATTGTTTCGAAAAGTATGTTTCTTCATCATCAGCAATAAGGGCTATATATTGCAAGCAAATTCACATCTTGAGCAAGTGTAGCCTCCAGTGGGACACTACAGCCCCCAGCAAATGCCAAATAACAACCTATTTTACCCCACATGTACACATGTATTAATAAATGTAATTAAACCATGGTTCCCCATCATAGTACAGGGGCAGAGGGGGGGTGCCAATCTTCCAACCCCTTCCAAATCACCATTCAAACCCACAGCCAGAAAACCCATATTGCACTTTTATTTACTGGCATTTAGATGTTTGCCTGAATTATGCTGTTAACCCTTTACTTACATGTAACATGAAAAGCTGATTACCCTTGCCCACAAACTTATTGACTTACTAATTTTTTGTGTCAAAAACATGACTTTTTACACCATTGGAATGACCTCATTCCAATGAGGGGTCATAAGATATGTGTTTGACACAAAAAAATGAGAAAATAATGAACATGGAATGGCAATACTTGTGAATAGCACCAGCAGCTTTTGACCATTATATTATTTGGTAAAGGGTTAAAAAGTGTTAGAAAATAATTTCTTCATTGAAAGAGTATTTTAGAACACCAATTTGGGGGTGGGGTACAGTGGAAAAAATAATGCAATAAAGTTGCAAATGTGAGTGAATGGCATTTGTGCACAGTCTGGTACTAATAAAGTAGTCTAGTACTAAATTTTCCCTCTTATTTGATGCACAACCCCCTGTTTTGGGGTCGGAAAAAGTTCTCTGAAGGGTTATACTTGACAAAGATATTTGAATCCCAAAATTAAAGAGATGCGATCAAATTTTGTTCAGATCGAGCATTGTTCTCACGGTTCCCATGTTACAGCACAAAACTACAGTAACAGCTGTGAAATATTGTTCTCTCCTTGAATCAAGTCCCCTACCCACCTGCCCATACTGAAGCCTCAGTTGATGAGAAACAATTGGAAAGACTAAAGTCAATCTCGTACACTCTCAGTTTCCTATGATTTGCTTAGGTACTGCAGAACTCAGGGTCCATTGAGGTTTTCTTTTTCCATTTGACAATCTTGTCCTGGCTCTTCTAACAAAACTTTCCATTGTATGTAGTATTTATTTATTGGTGTTTAAGGTCACATACTTATGCACAATGGCTAATCGTGACCGTGACAGTTTTACGGGTGGAGGAAGCCGGAGTACCCGGAGAGAACCACCGAGCAACGACGAGCAGCTGTCAGCTCCCCAACATCGTAACTCTGAACTCTGCACCGCAGCACAGGCAGGGTTAGATTGGTTGAAGACATGCGCACCAACGACGTGCAGTACGCCTCAGTACACAGCGGCATCGTGCCCCCATGTAGGCAATCGGGGTGAAGTGTCTTGCCCAAGGACACAACGCGGTTGCCGCAGGTGGGATTCGAACCGAGGACCCCTCGGCTTGCAGCCTGCACCTCTACCAACTGAGCCACCGCGCCCCCTTTCCATTGTATGTCAGTTTTTATTTCTGTGTAGACTTTCAAAACACTAAAAAAAAAAAAAAATTTTTTTAAGCAAATATCTCATTCAAACACCTTGGAGACCTATTTTCCACAATTTCACACTTTTTATCAGAATGGGTGTTTGTGGAGATTAAATCTAAGGTTGTGAAAGTGCCCTAATGGATACTTGCTGCTCAAGCACAGCACCACAGAATCAATATTGGATGTTTTTTGGCATTTTAACAGTGCTAAGAGATACCACATGAGCAGTACTGGTCATACTGTTGAAAAAGCAGTGTTTTATGTTTTTGTCAGTACCATACCAATGATTCTCGGTGCCTTAACTGAGAAAACTGGCTTCTTTAGCTCATCTTGACAAAGTCAAGCTGAGCTAATCTCATCGCTCTCCGTCCGTCATCCGTCAACACCATGTTTTGGTCTTCTCCTCCAAAGCCATTGGGCCAATTCAAGTGAAAGTTTTTGTGAGTGATGGTCCCAAAGGGGCATTTCATTTTTGTTCAACTCATACACTCTCAGTTTCCCATAGGGAGGGAGTGGGGGAACATGCTCCAAAATATTTATAAAATCTTCTCAAGAACCAGTGTGTTTTGGCCCCGTCCAAAATTTCTATTTTTCTGAACCGATGGTCCGGTGTGAACCAAATTTGGTGTTTGGTATTATTAGGTCATAAGTACTTGACCCAAGCAAAAAAAAAAAAAAATTCCTGCATCCCCATGGGAACCCAGGGAGCTAAAAATAGAAATATTTTCAAACGCCCATATTTCCCAAACCACACGGAACAGAGAGCTGTTATTTGGTATGAAGTATCCTTAGGACCAGTAGAATTGAATGGTAAAAACAATTGCCATCGGTTATGTTAGGGTGCTCTGTAATGGGCGTCGAAGAAATGCTGAGTCAGCATATTTGCAAAAATTAAAAAAAATCTTTTCTCCGGAACCAATCATCAGAATCTTTTGATATTTGGTATACAGCATTCATAGGGAGGGGGGGGGGGGGGGGGGGCAAATAAAAGTTTGTTGAAATAAAGCTCATTGGTTCATATATGGGCTCTCTACATGAGCCCAAAGTTTTAACATAGGGTAATATGGGGAATATTCTTTAAAAATCTTCTTCAGAACCACCAGTCAGAATCTTTTAATGTTTGGTATACATCATTGTTATGAGGGTCAGATTCAAACCATTTCCCCAGGTTAATATTTGGGCTTTCTACGGAAGCCCAAATTTTATCTTTGTTCAATATGGAGGGTAATTTAAAAAAATCTTCTTCTTCAGATCCACCAGTCAGAATGCTTTGATATTTGGTATGCAGCATCTCTAAGGGGGTCAGATTCAAGTTTGTTCAAATCAGATCCCTGGGTATATATATGGACTCACTATGATAGCCCAAATTTTTACTTAACGCAATATGAGTAAGTTTCTTTAAAAATCTTATTCTTCAGATCCACCAGTCAGAATGCTTTTATATTTGGTATACAACATCTCTAGGGGAGTCAGATTCCAGGTTGTTCAATTCGAGTGCCTAGGTTAATATTTGGGCTCTATATGGGAACATGAAATTTAACTTGGTACAATATGAGGGAATTTCTTCAAAAATCTTCTTCTTGAGATCCACTCGTCAGAATGTTTTCACATATTATTATACAACATCTCTGGGGGGGGGGGGGGGGGGGGGGGTCAGATTCAAGTTTGTTCAAATCGGATCCATAGGTTAATATTTGGGCTCGCTATGGTAGCCCAAATTTGAACTTAGTGCAATTCGAAGAAATTTCTTTACAATTTCTCTTCTTCAGATCCAACAGTCAGAATGCTTTCATATTCGGTACACAACATCTCTAGGGAAGTCAGATTCAACTGTGGTCAAATCAAGAGCCTGGGCTAATATTTGGGCTCTTGGGAGCCGGAATTGGCCATTTTGCTGAAGAATTAAAAATTTTGTATTCAGTACCCTCTAGAGGTATGTAACTAAGATTAATCCACATAGGTTGTATCAAGGGACTTCGTAGGTGAGCTCTACATTTTACTTTATGATCAACCGAAGAAAAGGCATGATGCCCAGATTATTTTTGTCACTCCTGAGGGACTCAAGGATTGACAGTGTAGCCTATGGAGATGGCTTGCTTAATGTTGACTCATTCTTGGACTCTGTTTAAATTGTGTTCTGTTCAAGATGAGCGTTTCAGGCCCCGTGGAGCCTCTTGTTTCTTTTTTTTTTTACAAAAAATTGCAAATGATTCACCAAACACATGATGGGAAATGTCAGTCTTCAGAAGCCTGAATGTGATTTAAAAACGATCACAAGTAGGATATTTAATGTCACAAGTTGTTTGTTTTGTGTCAATATTAATTAATTTATGAATTATGTCACGTTTTTGATGAAGAGGGGTATACTAGGGGAGGGGGGGGGGGTCACATTCATTGAGGGCTATTTTTTAAAAAATGTTACCACATCAGTGTAAATTTCCCATTTGTGATAGCTTTTTCGCAAGATGTTTGTTTTGTGTCAACATCAATTAATTTATGAATTATATCATAGTTTTTTATGAAAAGGGTGGGGGGGGGGGGGGGGTCACATTCATTGAAACAGTAACTTCCGGTTTTCGAGGCGGACACGAAAAATTTCGGGAAGGAAAAGAAAATTGTAAATCTTCATTAATCATCAAAAAGAGAAGGCATCACAATGAAATCTTTAAATATAATTCTGTAGTTGGGTTTTTAGATCATTAATTTATTGCCATTTTTTTCGTAATTTATTGTTTTTCTCATATTTATTCTCATGTCTATCTCTGACCAAAACACATCAAAATTCAATATGGCGTATCAGACATTGAATAGAAAAAATGACTCTACTGAAGAAAATTAAGAAAGAATTAAGTAAATTAGAAGACAAAGAAGAGGAAGATGGATTGTTAGAAAGCAGGAGGAAGGTATTTCTAGTAGCAGACAGCAAGGGGAAAAGATTGTTCTCTGAAATTAAAAGACATGACTGTGTACCAGTAAAAATAATCGACAAAAGTGGGGCTACCACAACACGAAAAACAATTATTATTGATCATCTGTTACATAATATTAGGTCAGAAACAAAGCCAATCATAATATTCTGGTTTGGAACCTGTGAGATATCTACTAAAAGTGGAAACACTATAAGCCTTGACTCCACATTTTCTGTTAGTAATACTATAGAAGAATATAGAAATCTACGACGAAAGGTTCTTCATGTCAATCCAAGATCAGAAGTAATTTTTCTTGAATGTCCCTTCTACTCATTAGATAGATGGAACACAAGTAATTCCCACAGAGAAACTAAAGGCCAGGAAAATCAAGACAATGAATTGCATAGAAGGATAGAAGATCTCAACAAGGAATCAAAACAACTGAATAGGATACCTGCTCCAAAAATTAGCCAAGACCAGATGGAGATTACAAAAACAAAAAACAAGAAATCTAAGAGAAATATCAACACAAGTCTACTAACAGATGGTATTCATCCTAATAAATTACTTGCAAGACTGTGGCTCCTTAGAATCTATAGAATGATACGTAGAATCTAATTCTGGTTGGAAGTCGGGATAGCTCCTTCTTCCAAAAACGCACTCTTTTCTCTACAAGATATTTAAATTGTTCATAAACACTAAGAGAAATCGGGATTGCCCTTTTTCTCTACAAAGTCATTAAATTGCTCATAAACATTAAGAGAAATCGGGATTGCCCTTTTTCTCCGTAAAAATAATAGTTAATTGTTCATAAACATTTTTGAGTGGGAAATCGAAACGATGTCTGCAAAGAATGATAAAGAAGAAAAATATTGGATGTGTAAAATATGCAACAATAAGTTCACGGAAGACAAAGCAGAGGTCTTAGAGTGTGAATTATGTACAGGACACTACTGTAGAAAATGCCTGCAAATTACGGCAAATGAATATAAAATGTTGAGCAAACGATCAGATCTGCATTGGTTTTGTCCTGAGAAATGTGAGGAAAAAGCAATGAAAAGCGTCAAAATTGAGAAAGAGATAGAAGAAAGGTGCAGTGCATATTTGGAGAAAATTGAAAGCCGCATAATATCTCTTGAAGAAAAAATAGAAAAGAAAATAGATAAGGAAGAGGTACAACAAATGCTGGGTGCAACCAAAAATACACAGATAGAATCAACTGAAAATGAAGGTGAAAACATTGATACAAAGATTTCAGAACTGAGAGAAAGCGATGCTAGGAGAAAAAATATTATTATTTATGGTGTAAAGGAATGTGAATCGACCGATGGCATGGAAAGAAAAAGGGAAGACACAACATTTATAGGAGAGCTTTGTAAAATTTTGGAGGCTGATACAAGCGAAGTAAAGAATGTTATAAGGTTGGGAAAGCGTATAACAGAAGAAGAGGTGACGAAATGCAGGCCCATAAAAGTCGAATTTAAAAAAGAGCAGGGCAAAACGAAAATTATGAAAAATCTGAGAAATTTGAAGGATGCGGAGGATAAATTTAACAAGATCAGCATCGAACATGACATGACAAAAAAGGAAAGAGCAGATTACAAAGAAAGGAAGATTGAAGCGAGGAAACTAAATGAAGAAAATAAGTCGGGGGACTTCAAGTTTGTGGTCAGAGGACCACCATGGGATCGGCGAGTCACGAAAGTAAAAATAAGGAAAGCCTGAAAAAAAATAAGGAGGATTTTAAAACTGTAAATCAACCACAAGTTAAGAATGTACATAAGTTAATGGGCATAGATTTTAATAAAACAAAAAAAGATAAAAAAAAGTTTAGTTTGCCTGTACACAAATGCAGATAGTTTATTGAATAAACTAGAGGAACTGAGAACAAGAATCTTATCGGATGGAGATAAACCAGATATAATAACCATCACCGAACTACTGCCGAAGAACCGTAGATTTACTCCGACGCAGGCTGAATTCCAAGTTGAGGGATATGACTTGGTAATTAACACAACAGATCAAAATGACAAAAAAGGGGTATAGTTATATACTCAAAGACAGAATTGGCTGCTGAGGAAGTAAATATACAAGCAAACAACAAATTTGAAGAGAGTAAATGGATACAAATAAAAAAAAACAAAACAGACAAACTACTAGTGGGATGCATATACAAAAGCCCCAATACAAGTGAGGAAAATAACAGGAACCTAAGAGACCTACTACGACAAATTGCGACTGAAAAAAATGGATATACACATATATTGGTCACAGGTGACTTTAACTTTCCAAAAATAGATTGGGCAACATATACCTCCAAGGATGTTGAGGGATCAGCTTTCGTGGATTGTATTAAAGATTGCTTTTGGACACAACATGTAAATAAACCAACTAGATGCCGAGGAAGCAATGATCCAAATATTCTGGATTTGATCTTGACAAATGAACAAGAAATGATTGAAGACATTAAATATGAGAGCCCACTCGGAAAAAGTGACCACTGTGTGCTAAAATATATATTCAAGTGTGAAACTGAAGAAAAGAAATGTAGTACTAACCGCAGAAACTATACACGTGGAAATTATACTAAAATGAACACTGAATTTAATATTGATTGGGAAAGTATGCTCACCGATGAAGACCCTGATGTTCTATTCAACAAATTTTTGGTAAAATACAATGAAGTCATTGAAAGGAATGTACCAAAGATAAGTATGAGAAAAGCAGGCTTAATTAAAGAACACAAATGTACTTCCTTGGATGAAACTACAATCAAGAAAATTAAGAAGAAGCATAGATGTTGGCAAAGATATATGGAGACTAGGGACGGAAAGAAATATCAAGAGTACGTTAAACTTAGAAATCAAGTGAAGGGATTAGTAAGAAAAGCAAAAAGAAATAAAGAGAAATTAATTGCAGAAAATATCAAGTCAAACCCGAAGCAATTCTGGCAGTACGTGAACTCAAAAAGAAAGGTCATAACTGGGATTTCCAAATTGAAAGAAACAGACTGCTCCGGGAAAGTTACAGTGTCCAAAACAGATGAGGAGAAAGCAAATGCCTTGAATAGATTTTTTGTGAGTGTATTTACTGAAGAAGTAGAGAACGAGACTCAAAGACCAACATTACCACGAATTCAAGATGTACCGGACATAGAGGAAAACTACTACTCTGTAGAAAAAATTACAAATCTTTTGAAAGATCTGAATATAGAGAAATCACAGGGACCAGATGGAATCCACCCCAAAGTGCTAAAAGAATGCAGAAGTACACTTAGTAAACCAATTCAGATTATCTTTAACACATCCCTACACAGTGGAAAAGTGCCATCTATGTGGAAGGAGGCCAATATCAGTGCCTTATTTAAGAAGGGTCAGAAGTCAGATCCAGGGAATTACAGACCTGTTAGTTTGACAAGCATAATGTGTAAATTAATGGAAAAACTAATAAGAGAAGAAATTGTAGACCACATGAAAAAATTCAAGCTATTCAGCAAGAAACAATACGGGTTCATATCGGGTCGATCTACAGTATTACAGTTAATGAGAGTGATGGAAGAATGGACTTCTATTCTAGATGATGGAAAGACCTTGGATGTCATATATATGGACTTTATGAAGGTCTTCGATAAGGTACCACACATAAGGCTCGTCAACAAATTGGAAAGCTATGGGATTACAGGCAAAATAAAAATATGGATAACAAACTTCCTGGCGGAAAGAAGACAGCGGGTCATGGTTAATGGGTATCATTCGGAATGGAAATCAGTAACAAGTGGTATACCTCAAGGAAGTGTCTTAGGACCTATATTATTTGTGATATATATCAATGACATGCCAGATTGTGTTGAGTCACCATTATACCTTTTTGCTGATGATACAAAAATCTACAGGGAAATAAAAAGTAAACAGGACGAAAGGATTCTGCAAAAAGATTTATCAGCATTGCAGCAATGGTCGGATACATGGTTGCTGAAATTCCATCCAAACAAATGCAAGATAATGTCAGTATCAACCAAACATAAGAAGATGCCTGACTGCGAGAAAAAATATTTTTTAACCAATAATGATGGTGTTAAGATAATAATAGGAAAATCCACAAAAGAAAAGGACATTGGAGTGGTTGTCGATAATAATATGACCTTTGAAGATCACATTATGGCTCAGACATTGAAGGCAAACCAGACCATGGGGATTATTAGAAGAGCATATACTTATCTAGATGAAAAAAGCTTTAAGTCTCTGTATCAAGCACTCGTCAGACCAAACTTAGAATATGCAGCCTGTATCTGGAATCCATATAAACAGAAAGACATAACAAACATTGAAAAAGTTCAAAAGAGAGCAACAAAACAGGTACCATCATTAAAAGATCTATCATATCCAGAAAGACTAAGAAAACTAGGCATGCCCACCTTGAAATACCGAAGATTACGTGGGGATATGATCGAATTATTTAAAATAAGCCATGGTATATATGACGAAGAAGTAACCTCAACAATGTTACAATACTGTACAAACAGAACCTCAAGAGGACATGACTACAAGTTGATGAAAAAACACAGTAATTTGGAAATTAAGAAAAATGCCTTCTGGAACAGATCAGTTGAAATATGGAATGGCCTACCAAAAGCATTGATGACCTGTAAAACAGTAATGAGCTTTGAAATCAAACTTGATAGCTTTTGGTCAGAGATAGACATGAAATACAATTTTAAGGCAGATTATGTAAAACCGGAAAAGACGAATAGAAGAAATACAGATGCGGATATTGAGGCAGAACCTGCCTGCGTCCACTAGAAGATCCTAAGGTATCCTAAGGTATTGAGGCCTATTTTTTACCACATAAGTATGTGGAAGAAAATTTGACATCATAATAATCTATGTGAATCATTGAATTGTGATCAATCACACAGGTACTCGGCACAAGCTGAGAACTCGAAAAAATGACATTTAATAAGGATTTTTGGATCGACTCTCTTCACCCCCCTTAATAGACTAATATATAGAACAAGGTAAACAACATTGAAATCCTCGACAAACCAACCTATCTTCGTTTCATTCGTCTCAAATCTTAACTACGTGGTGTTTTACCAAATACCCGGTGTCATTTGAAAGGTGAGACAATAAGCTTTACGCTGATGTATAACTTGGCCGTTGGGTGTTCTGGGCTTATTCATAATTACTTGGAATTTCGGAATAAAACACGAAAATCATCAGGTCGACATCGATTGCGTTCAAGTGAATAAGTAGGACATCACCTGAACTGCCTGATTTACGATCAAACCTGAAGGTTTCATGTTCCGATTGAAGCATATTCTTAAATGGCATGTTTCGTGGTGCTCAGTTTTGATCGTGAATTGAATTTAATTCACACACCATGGTCGCAAGTCTCAGATTTACATTATTCTCCGAATAACATTGACAGAGATTTTTCCAGGCCAGCCATGAATAAAGCCTAGAACGCACTCATACATCAACGCCCTCCCATTGGCTAAATCAGGCAGTTCAGGTGATGTCCTACTTATTCACTTGAACGCAATCGATGTCGACCTGATGATTTTCGTGTTTTATCCCGAAATTCCAAGTAATTATGAATAAGCCCAGAAAACCCAACGGCCAAGTTATACATCAGCGTAAAGCTTATTGTCTCACCTTTCAAATGACACCGGGTATTTGGTAAAACACCACGTAGTTAAGATTTGAGACGAATGAAACGAAGATCGGTTGGTTTGTCGAGGATTTCAATGTTGTTTACCTTGTTCTATGTATTAGTCTATTAAGGGGGGTGAAGAGAGTCGATCCAAAAATCCTTATTAAATGTCATTTTTTCGAGTTCTCAGCTTGTGCCGAGTACCTGTGATCAATCACGAAACGAACGTCAACTCAACAACTCTATTTATAGAAATGATCCGCATCGCTGGAAGTTCTAAAACGAGTCCGCAGGTAGAAAAAGGGACCGTAAGAGTCCGTAAGAGACCGCAAGTAAACTATGTGGGGTTAATGTTCTGAAATGAATGGTTTCTGATTGAAAACAGTATAAATAATACACATCCGAAGTTTGGTATCGATATTTTAACTTTAACCCCTAAAATTTTACTATTAATGTATAGCGCGTTTTCAAACTTACTGACTCATTTTTCGCAAGACGGGCCAAAGAGTCCGCAAATGAACTACTCGTCCTAAAAATATCAAATGAACGGTTTCTGATTGAAAACAGTATAAATAATACATATCCGAAGTTTGGTGTTGATATTTCAACGTTAACCCCTAAAATTCACTATTAATGTATAGCGCGTTCACAAACTCATGGACTCATAGTGAAAGTTTTTTGTTGAAACATTCGACTGAAAATAGGAAACTAAATGAATAGAATAGAATTAAATGAGAATGTCTAATGATATCACACAAAATGAACAGAAATAGCCGTTTTATACTTTTTAAAACTGGCAGCAATTGCTTATCAAATAATATTACTGTCTTACTTTTGTTAACGATTCCTATTTTCCAACCGCCCCAAGAGATTCTTCTTTTAAATAGCGAACCCGGACCAGAAGAAACGGATAAATTACCAAATAACGGCGACGTTATTTCGTAAATCCTCAACGGAACACCGGCGACGTTTTTCTCTCTCGAGTCTGGCAAATAATCGACAACATTGATGTCATTAAATTGAGATAGGTCGGATATCACACATAAATCTGCTATTACGCACCCCTCCCCCTTATACACCCTGCAAGTATAAATATCTCGATATTAAAATGTCTTGCCTGATGTTCCCAATATGGGTTAACTTGCAGGGGGGGGGGGGGGGGGGAGCATATGGCTGATTTTTAGCTCACCGAAGGGAACTTAACTTATCACTTGCCGTCCGTCGTGAACTTTACATTATTGACTTCTCCCAAACTACTGGACCAAATTGAATCAAATTTGGTGTGCACGTTCCTTATCATATGTCAATTCAAGTTTGTACAAATAACCTTGCCGCGCCGAACCACAAGGGGCATTACTCTGCTAGCACCCATACATTTTTTAAAAAAAATTAAAAAATCTACTTCTCCAGAACCATCATTGAGCTCCCTCTAGGAGCCCGAATTTTAACTTGGTGAAATATGAGGAAATTTCTTTAAAAATCTTGCATATTTGGTATGAATGCTTTCATATTTGGTGTACAACATTTCTAGGGGGGGGGGTCAGATTCAAGTTTGTACAAATCGGGTCCCTCAGTTAGTATTTGGGCTCTCTATTGGAGCCCAAAGTTTAACTTTGTGCATTTTGAGGAAATTTCTTCAAAAATCTTCTTCTTCAGATTCAGATCCACCAGTCAGAATCCTTTCATGTTTAGTATACAACATCTATAGGGGGGTCAGATTCAAGTTTGTTCAAATCGAGTCCCTGGGTTTATATTTGTGCTGCCTATGGCAGCATGAATTTCAACTTAGTGCAATGTGAGGGAATTTCTTCAAAAATCTTTTTCTTCAGATTCACCAGTCAGAATCCATTCATATTTGGTATGCAGCATCTTGCGGTGGGGCAGTTTCAGTTTTGTTCAAATTGGTTACCTGGGTGAATATTTTGGCTCACTGTTTGAGCCCAAAGTTTAACTTAATGCAATGTGAGGACATTTCTTTTAAAACCCCTTTCTTCAGATCCACCGGCCAGAATTCTTTCGTATTTGGTATATAACATCCCATGGGGGATCACGTTCAAGTTTGTTCAATTTGAGTCCCTGGCTTATTATTTGGGCTCTCTATGGGTGGGGTGGGGGTGGCATGGGGAGCATGTTAGGTTTGTTCAAATCGATTCCTTAGTGTTTTTCCATAAAATTTGCCTTTCATGACTTCATTCCTTTGTAGAGTTAATGAACCCTGTATAACTGAATGTGACCCCAAATACTTCTTTGAACCACTTTGGCACTCTTTGAACCACTTTGGCAGGTGAGCGATTACAGCCCCTTGGGGCCTCTTATTTAGTCAAGTTGTGACGAAGTCAAAGCTCGACTTATAGTTTGGTGAATGGCGGGCGGGTGTAAACAGTTGGTTTCCGGATGATAACTTGATAATGGTTCGACCCACGTCATGAAACTCCATAGGTAGGTTGGCATCGGTGAGTGGAAGAACCCTATTTATTTTGGACTTGCTTGGTCAAAGGTCAAGGTCACAGTGACCATGAACATAGTAAATTGTAAACAATTGGTTTCCGGATGATAATTTGTCTATAGTTAAATTCACATTCATGAAACTTCATACGTAGGTAATGGTTGGCGTTCATGAGAGGAGAAACCCTATTATTTTGGACTCACTAGGTCAAAGGTCAAAGTCACAGTGACCCTGGACATAGTAAATCAAAACAATTGGTTTCCGGATGATAACTTGATAATTGTTCGACCCACATTCATAACACTTCATAGGTAGGATGGCATCAGTGAGATGAAGAACCCTATGTATTTTGGACTTGCTAGGTGAAAGGTCAAGGTCACAGTGACCTTCAACATAGTAAATTGTAAACAATTGGTTTCCAGATGCTAACTTGACTACGGTTAAAGCCACATTCATGAAACTTCATAGGTAGGTTGGCCTAGGTGAGTGGAAGACACCTATTTATCTTGGTCTCGCTAGGTCAAAGGTCAAGGTCACAGTGACCTTGAACATAAATCGTAAACAATTGGTTTCTAGATGATAATTTGACAATGGTTCCACCCACGTTCATGAAACTTCATAGGTAGGTTGGCATTATTGCAAGAAAGAGCCCTACTTATTTTGGAATCAGTAGGTCAAAGGTCAAGGTCACAGTGACCCTTCACATAGTAAATTGTAAACAATTAGTTTCCGGATGATAAGATGATAATGATTAAACCCACTTTTGTACTGTCACAACTCGACATTGGATCGGTGATCCTATCGGAATTATTTTTGTTTTGTGGGGGGGGGGGGTGCCCCAGAACGCCCCCATGGCTGTGCCACCGTGCCCCTACTTGAGCAATTGTGATTAAGTGCCTTGCCCAATGACACAACGCAGTTACCCCTGCTGGGGATCATACCGTGGATCTCTCGGTTTGATGTTAGTAGTAGATCATGTACCCGATCGACCACATTGGCCGGATCTCATGTGACGTCATAGGCACATGGCCCAGTTACTTCATTTTTGGTTGTCATGTTAGCGTGCGTGAACGCCATCTTGTGACAACATCCCCATAGTGATACGTGGTCCTAGTGTGCATGCGCAGCGCGTTTTGTTGAGGTGAGACGAGTGTACGTCGTCCATTTTGTATATCTGAGGCCGCCATCTTGGTTTCTATGGTAGCACATGGTTGCTATGTGACCCAAAACCTTCTAGTAGGAAAGGGGTGAGTTCGGAGGGTGTGTTCGATTGAATAGGAGTAATTTTAATTACAGCAAACAACCCAACAATCCCTCTTAATAATCCAAAACTACCGAGACGGACTTAGAAAACACCCACCTAGGGTTTATAATAGTAGCACGTAGTGCTAAATGAATTATGAGAGGTCTCATGTGGATAAATTGAAGTGAACTAGAATACATCGAATTACCACAAACATCCAGTCTCTCTAAACCATCAAAACAACTTTATTTGGCACGGATTCCTCAATACTGGGCTTAAAAGAGTAGCATACAGTGTTTTAAGGTGCGTTTCCTGGTATGAGTAATTGTATTTGTTCGAATACTTTGTAAAATTACCCAAATAAATCCAACAGTTCTTTTACTAGTGCGGATTTCCCACTAAATATTCGGTTTCTATCTGTTGTCCCTTAGAATTCTTATTTTTGCCCAACAATAGACGCATTCATTTGTATAACATTAACTTTATTGTTTCGGATGTGCACCATAGTCTCGGTATTTTATCTAGCCCGATATTTTCTGTGGTTTATCCTATTTCCTGGCCTGTTTTGCCTTTTACTGGTCCCATTTCTGCCTATCCCGGCAGACTATTTTGTCTTGGCCGTCTCTGTTTTTGCCTTTTCCTGTGTATAACGAAGTCCTCTATGATCCTTAAACCCTAAATACAATCAAGCAGGGTTAGGTATTATTCGAACGACTCGAATCTTATCGAGCAAATAAGCTTTTGAGCAGTTACTGAAAAAGTCACTACTCGAACGACTCAAATGCCATTGAGCAGATGAGTATCGAAAGAGCGATTTCTTTTACGACTCTTAATGCTCATCGGGGTATAGGAGGATACCTATGACATGATGATGTAGTACTATATATACCTGATGATAATTTAGCTCCTAGCATCTGCCCAGTTCTAGACCTCTCCATGATCTTCATATCTCCAACACCACTATTACTGATTTTCCCAATATTGCCATCGTCTGTCCTATAATTAGATTTTACAGTAGTCACCAAATCCCGCAGTCTTCTTCCACTCTTGCGGCCTTGTACCATTACTAGCACTAGTACAGGCTTGCTAACCCTCTCAGATTGCTCGAACGACCAGAATCCCATCAAACAAATGAGCCATAGAGTAATTGCCTGAACGAGTGACTCCACGTACGACTATTTTGCTCGTCTAGGTATTGAAGGATGGGAAGGATCTTGGGAACTAACAACGTGATATAATAACCTTAGTTATTGAAATTGACGTACAATCCCGCTTATAATATAGCCTTGGTTTTTGAAAGTGTTGTTAAACCCTAATGAATCTATTTGCCATTGAATTATGATCTTTTGTCAGTTGAAAAAATGAAGGTTTGTTTTACTATAGCTTGTCTGAAGTTTGATCCTTCTGCACGCTTTCAAAATTTCTCGATTGCCATATTTGTCGCCATATCAACATATGAACATACATGTGTGGTTCTGTGTTTATTGCATGTCGCTGTACAACACGTTTTGGCAAATTGTTATATTTCACATAACCGCTGCTATTTCTGCGATATATACCATCTCTTTCCTGAAAAATCTTGCTTGGGGCCTGCAATATTTAGCGAAATTAACAATATTGGGTGTGCACCATTACGTGTCACGTATTTTCATATTTTAATAACATATTCAAAATCAGTATATTCTTAAACGGCGAATTCTCACCGAGCAACAAACCCTTGCCGAGTCGCTCAACGTTCTGTCCACTCTTCAGATAGAGACCGTTTCCTCTCAGAGAGTTGCCACCTCCAACGGGTTCTAGATACAATCCTTTACCGCTGTCGTCTACGTGGACGCGACACATGGCTCCTCCCTTCTTCAAGAACAGTCCGCTGCCACCCATTAATTTCACAACTGCCGAACTAGCGAGTCCCGTGAGAGCTCCCACGCCGAGAGTCTTTCCGAGAAAGGGTAGTGCCTTTGCGGCGAAGGGTAATGCTTTTGCGGCGATTCCTGCCAATAGCGGTAGGAAACCGCCTTTCATTCTCAAATTGTATCTCAATTGAGCGGGACTCAATCTCACCGCCAACCCTCTTCCATCGCGAATCGCTTTCTACATCCTTTTGATTTGACTTCTAGTCCAGGCGATCGAATCCTGACCGCCTCTCGTCAGATCTTCGCGAGTGAATTTGAATCTCGCCGCCTCGCCTCGAGTTGTTAACGCTCTCTTCAGTTTCTTCCTCTGTCCTGCGGATATATTCACGTTTTTAATCACGTATTCTGTCATAATTCTGTTTTTTTTAAATTATTTACTTCAATTGTTTCTTGTTTAATAATTATATTAAAATAATTTTGTAAAATTAATATTGCGTTTATTTTTATTTTTGTTATCTATATATATACACAATATTTTTTTTTTTGCTTTTATATTTCTCTTATGTGAAATCGTATTGTCACTCTCTCTCCGCGAAGATCTAACAGTTCACCATTTTGATCCGTCAACGTGGTTTTGAGACTATACAACGTGTCTAAAATCACTGGTAGATAAATTAAATTTCGAGGTCGCCCCACGATCTTATAACCCGGCGACACGTTTGGAAAGAAGGAATAGATCGTCGGTTGAGCGCTACCATTCACGTAACTTCCAGCAATCACGTCCACGTTCACCAGAATGCTATTGACTGCGAGAATGTCGACCGTATTTTCAGATGCCGCGTGGCCTCGATACATCTTTCGATCGAATCCCAACATCTTGCCTATAGAATCGTCCGTGTTGAAATCCACTCGAAAATTATCTTCCAAATCCAACATCGTCTGTAAGGTATTAGGATTGGGAACGAGTCTGATCTTGTTGTTTCCCTTTCCACCCGTCTTCATTCGCGTCTGAATGTAATCGTTCAAATCGTCTATGTCGTAACTCCCTTTGGGAATTCGAATCTCCAACCAATCCGTTCCGTCGGAATACTTGAACGAGTTATTCTTTTCGGTGACGTTGGGAAAGGAATAATAAGTCTCCAGATTCACCAACGCCATCTCGTATCTTTTCTCTCTATTCAATTCGATGGAAGGTTCGAATTTCGTAGCGAATCGAGTCGAATCGCCACTCACCACGATTTGAATGGATTGTTTTGCAGCCGTATTCTCGGCTATTCGTTCTAACAGTTCTCCATGTTCGAACATTATATTTAATTTAATTTTTTTTTATTCAAAACTAATTATTTGAAGATTTATTTATTTTTCTAATTTTTTTTATTTTTTCACGCTCTATCTTATTATTATTATCACCATCGGGAACATAAAACTTGTCGAATCCGCACCGATATTTTCCGCGATTAAATTCTCTTGTCAAATCGATCACGACGAAATTGTAAAGTCCACCATCCCAAACCCTCTTGCAGAATCTCCTGAATTCCGCAGCGCTCATGTCGTTTGCGATGTGATCGCCGTAGATGTGATTGAGATTCTTGAGATCTTGGCGAAAGAGACATAGAAAATTAGCGTTCTCCCTTATCGTCTGTCTGGGCAATCGAAAATAATTCTGCGACAGGTAGAAACAGTCCACGTTGCTGTGTCGACCCCTAACGAAATATGATTCGCATCGGTTCTGTCTCTCCAAAAGCAGATCGTCGAAAATCATGAGATTCTTATCTTCCGATTTCAGTTCTCTAGGATCCGGAACGTCGCTAGCGTTCTCATAAAATCGACACTCGACGTTCGAAGATGCATTTCTCTTCATCAGTTCCATCACCGCACCGTCCAAAATGGTCGAAAGTGGAGCTTCGCTCTTGTCGAATTCCTCCCTACTGTCAAAGATTCTGGCTATGACGTCCTTGGGCAATCTACGATCCATGCACTCTCGAAGCAATCTACATTCGGGTTGAAACAAGCTCTTGCCAAACGCGAACAATCTGTGGTAATCCAACCAGTCGGGTCGGGACAACAGATTCATCAACAGATTGGTCTTTCCACAATTCGATTTTCCCACTTTCAAGCCTCTTATGCTTTTGGGAAAGAACTCGTTATTCGACCTCTTGGTCGCGGCGTCGTTCCAAGACATATCTTTAATGTTCATCTTTTGTTTTATTTTTTTTTTGTTATTTTAGATTCTTTTCAAACGCAAATTTTTTATGTTTTTCAAACTCAGTTTTTAATGTTATTATTTATTTATATCACACCGTCGCGAGTTCTCTTCAATCCGGATCCACTCGTCATTTTGGCTAAATCTTGTATGGGTACCACAGCATCCTTAAAATCTTTCCAACTTTTCGGCGTTCGCTCTAACGCAGCTCGCTTCGCCGGCGGACTGATCAACTTGTCGATCAACGCGTCGGCTGCCCTCTTGCCAGCCACAGAAGCTATCCTACCACTGGCTTCGGAAGCGGCTTTCTTACCAGCATCCAAAGCCGTCTTCTTACCGACCTCTAACGCGGTCGATGCGAGTTTTCTACCCGCATCGCTCGTGAGCGCTCGCATTATAGAATCGACGATGCCAGAACCGCCTTGAACGTAAGTTCTGACGTATCCCCTGTTCTTTATCACCAACATATTTTTATTTTTATAATATATTTTGTTTTTTCACTGGTAAATCGTTTTGTCGGTTTTAAATACTTTTATTATTCTAGTGTAGAAAATTTACTGTTTTATTTTTATTTGTTTGTTTGTTTCTCTCTACTTATTATATACACATCAATCCTTCGATTCGTTCATCAGCCTTTTATAGTGGTTTTTATTCAAAACCTTCTGTCTTAACAATTCGTCAGATATAGTAACTATCTGATTATCTAATCCTGTGTTACCAGCCCGTCTGCTCGCCATCAACAAACTCAATCTCTGAGACAGAGCGTCAGAATCGCTCGGAAGAAAAGTGGTTTTCACCCCTTTGCCAGTCACCGATTCGATGAACTTCTTGTTCATATCCCATATGGGTTTCACCACTTTCGTCCACTTGTAACCTCTGTTGGCTTTGGGTCTCGTCTCTCTGGCATCGTTATTTCTCTTCATGGCGTGAGTTTGAACCAGAATGTCGCCGTAATTGTCGAAATCCTGATCCGTGTAATCGCCGGGCTTGTCGTAAAGGAGCAATCTGCGCAGTCCATCAGTCAATTCCTATCTGTTCGAACCCACAGTCAATTCATCATCGCCAATATCTACTTCTGTGTCTCCTACAAAAATCCTTCCCTCCGAAAATAAAATATAAAATCCATACGACTGATCTCTCTTACCGCCATCATCATCAGACGATGCGACGCTACTAGTGGTGATAGTCGAAGCTGTATCGTCGCTCTCGCTCAAGTCTGTTTGGATTCCCGTGGGAACGTAATCCGGTGTAGATTGAACGGAATACCGATTTCCAAAACTAGGAGGCAACGAAGCCATTCTCAAAGAACTCTCCTTTATGGGTCTCAATTCTTCGACTATCTCCTTCCTGCTTCGCTCTTGACCCTCCGTCACGGGTTTAAATATTTTTGTGGCTTCGCGTTTGAGTTCCATCTCACCAAGACGTCTGGTCATATCAGCTGACTGAATGCCCTTCTTAGCACGCTCAAACTCTTCTAAAATTCGATCTCGGTGTCTAGAATCCATCTGTAAAAACATCTTTCGTTTTTAATTGTTTTATTATTTTCAAAATTAAATGTATAATTATTTTTATGTTTATGTTTTTTCTCTCCTATATATATCGATCACTTTTTTTATTTCCTAGGGTATTCCCCCCGCTCACGTCAGAAATGGAAGCGTTCGACAGTTGTCCGTCAAGTTTTTTGGAGGAAAAAAAATCCGGGTATTCCCCCACCCACCCCACGACGAGGGGAGATAACTCTGTATGATCGAGTTTATGAGAATCGAGCAATCCGATCGGTCAATTGGCGGAGAACCGAGCGATCTGATCGGTCGATTAGCTGAGTTTGGAAAAACCCACTATGGGAATTCCCCTAATGACGTCATAAATGGGAAAAACCCACCGCCTCAAAAACAATAGAGAATTCTGGACCACTGGTCTAGAATTCTCAAACCGTTTTTGATGCTAGCCTAGAATTTTTTGCTCTCGTTCACCAACGATGGATTGATGGTCTGATCTGCGATGGGAACGTCGACAAAAATTTTAAAGTAAAAGAAAAAGTGAAAATGTACAATTTCACCTTTTTTTTAAAAAAACGCGTGACATTCAACGTTCACCACGAGTATTTGAACGTTAAAAGTGCGATCTAGGAGTCACAAAAAAACATGGAGATTTCAAGACCACTGAACATTTTTGCGAACAAGCGTGCGATTTAACACAGAATCCCACGTTGGTAAACGCATCGTGTACACGTACATGTACAAAGTGATCGTGAACTCTCCCTTTATACCTACTGCCGTGTTTGACGAAGTTGGAATATAGATTAGTCGTGATTATGGTATAAAATAAAACTCAAGACCTATTCAAAATTCGTTAGTGAATAAATAAAGTACACAGGTATAGTATATCTTCAGACAGAGAGTGGACCAGCCATTATTATTATTATCGGGGGCGCGTCGAGGTAACCGGTTCTCGTCAGATCACCGAAGTTAAGCAACGTCGAGCGCGGTTAGTAGTTGGATGGGTGACCATTTCAGCGACTGATTCGCTCTCCCGCGTTGTGTCCTTGGACACGTTACTTAACCCCGATTGCCTAGATGGGGGCACGATGACGCTGTGTACTAAGGCGTACTGCACGTCGATGGTGCGCATGTCTTCAACCAACCTAACCCCGCCTATGCCGCGATGCAGAGTTCAGAGTTACGATGTTGGAGAGCTGACAGCTGCTCGTCGTTGCTCGGTGGTTCTCTCTGGGTACTCCGGCTTCCTCCACCCGTAAAACTGTCACCGACATGATATGACCCTGGCTGTTAAAATGTCGTTAAAAAATTATTCAATTATTAGATTAATACGTACCGTACGGTACCAGGTATTCCATATTTGTCATGCCTGGCCGACAACAGCCCTAATCGGGTGCTACAGACCACCATATATGACTGTGTGTGATACAAGTGAAAGTATCAAATCTGCTTTTAAGAAAGTATATAATTAATAGCATAAGAGAGTTGATATCGTCAAATAAAATCCTGACGAATACGTAACCACTAGAAAATTTATTGGAAAATTGTAGAGGGGCGGGGGGGGGGGGGCTTAATGAATACGTCATTACGTGATCACGCTGCCACCCCACACCCCTTAGCAAGCGCCTGATAAATCTACTGAGGGAGAAATCACTCGGCAAAGTTGATAAGAGGATTTATATAATATTAATCATACTTCGAATTCTCTGATTATACTCAACATAGGCGTTGATAGGGGGGGGGGGGGGGCTGGAAGATTTTGCCCGAAAAATTATGTCACTGGCATCAGTTACGTGCGTAGCCCTGAGTTGGGGTGGGTGTTGGTGATCGTGTCTCCTCCTACTGTTGGGGTCCAGGGGAACCCTCCCCTGGAAAACTGTCAAAACTCTAACCCTCTGAGAGGGATTCTAGAGCACCCAGGCTACCTTTCGGACCTTGTAAGTGAAAAAAAAGTCGATCACTTTTTTGGAGGTGTCTGGCTAAATGTGCAATCAGTCAACTGGAATAAAACAATATAACATGATTCTCAGGAATCAGCTGGAGTAAATACATGTAATGTTAGGCTTGTGTGTCAATGGCATTAGAGGATCGAATCCTACAGATAGATAGCCTTTGATACTATGTACGCAGGTCGATATCATATCAATAACACTTTGGCTAGCCGCTGATTAGCCATGGTTCTCAGGTGTGAAGGTCTTGGTTACCCATGTGCACCCAACTGGCTCCCTATTCTCACACCTCTTTCCTCCAAACACTGAGACGAACTGCTTGAAGACACTTTTTATTCCCATTTTCACAATCTCTCCGATAAGCATACTAGCCGTCTCCTTTGTGTAACCCACAAACCACGTGTCCTTCATTCTCCCATCCCACTTCCACATTATACTGTGCCCAGTGAATCTTATGCTGGTAGACTGGGGTTTTGGACGTTCTAATAAAAAGTGTTACAGGGTCTCCACTACGCCGAAGTTACGCGTTTGGCACTCCTTGAACAACAGTGACACCCCCCAAAGGTGCCTTCAAGGTACTCTTCAAAACCTGGTTTCTCTTTGTAACGCAGCCACCCAAAGACTTCTTTCCTTTGACCTCCTCTCGCCAATTTCGGTTACATTTCCAGTGACTCTTCCTCTGACGTTTCTTTTCAAAATTGAGTTGTCTCTACTTTTTTTAAGACAGTAATTTTAGTTCCTTCAAAATGAATTAGGGTTTGGCGAACAGGGCAAAGGCTCAGCCTCTATAAACGCTCACCCCTACAAAAAATATATTGCATTCTGACAAAGAAGGGGAAAAAAAACCCAAACCCAAAACAAAACACAACATTGAAACAGTGCATGTGCTATTAAGTAGTGAAGTAAACACAAACCGAAAAATATTATTCAAACATAATCACTAAATTAGTCAAACCGTATAAGTTATTGTGATGAATTGACGGTAACATGGTCTGAGGGTTGCGGCTCGGAGCTTATGTTCAACCGAGATGCTTGTTACCGTCATCTCATCACAATAACGTACATGTTCCAATAAGACACTACCCAGAGCCCAAAACCTACATGTGAAACACGAGAGGCTTATTTACTAAATTTGTGATCGTTAAAGGTTGCCTTGTTCAAGGCAACTTTTAACGATCACAGGTTTAGTAAATAAACCTCTCTTGTACCCCACCATTGGATAAATAATCAATAAACCAGATAAACTCATTCCACCTCAGTTCAAATCGTAAATCGGTTTTGTAATTTAAACAGTACTTCATCCGGAAGACCGTCTGCTGCACGTGTGAAAAATCCAAAAAATGAAACGACTTGCTAGTCACTCCGTTGATGAAGCAATTACGAAACGGGCGACGTCATTTAAAATATTTCGCGTTGTGACGTCAGACGGTAACATTTGCCACTTGAGCCGTAAACATAGAATATACTAAGCGAGCTCTCGTCCAATCAGAGGAGGATGATTTTAGTCTTATTGAAACATTATAAGTTATTCTGTTTGTTGACAGAGGACATGGTCTCACGTTCCCTGCATGGAATTTATATTCCACCGAGGCGTAGGCCGAGGTTGAATATATGTTTCATGCAGGGAACGTGAGACCATGTCCCTTGTCAACAAACATAATAACGTTTAGGTCCCGTTCTTACACAAGTAAAATTGAATGGTTGTAGGCCTACAGCGAATATTAGAAAGCAGACGTTGTTTCGGTAAAGTGTTAACTTTTATCATAACAGACTGCAGTGCTTTCCCTTTATTCAATGTTTGCGTACGCAATCAACGGGGCGATATACTCTCGATTCGTTACAGTTTATGTTACAGTAAATTAATGAAGAGAGACCTTATCGGTTTCATAAATAATTATCCATGTTTACATAACTAATCTTTTTGTACGTAATAACGGTACTTTTGTGTGTATTTTACTTCAGTTAAATGTATTTGTCTCAGTTGATTTCAAGTGAAAAAAGACATTGCGATGAACCGTTGATCATGGCAACGAGACGCTTTCCTTGATAGTGGACATAAGAATCGCTGACATTAGACATACGCTCATGCCCGGCGACATAAAATAAAATCAACGAGACCAATCACTGCAAGGTATTGCGGTTGGTATCGGGACATTAATGCATATGTAAAACAAAACTCCTTGGAAGAATGTACGTTTGAGTAGAAACTGACTGTGTTTTCTCTTTGTGATCTGGCACGCTGACACCTAGGGTAACATCTGACAAGACTTTCAAACAGGCGACAGCCATGGATAATACTGCCTGAGTCGGTGAGAATAATCGCCAAGTATCAACTGAGAAGTGAAAGTGATACCGTAACACTCGGCAGTCGCCGATGGGTTATCTGAATACACATCTTCCACTCACACTCACCACCAACGATCGTCAAATTTCCCGGTGTTAATTATATATTGTTGAAATGCCAGAAATAGTTCATTATTATACTCATACGAAGACTGGGGGTTGTCAAATAAAAGAGTATTTAGTGTTAAGTTAACATTATTCAAATTGTTCGGAAGAATGCTTCTCTGGGCTGTATATAGATGACAATTAAAGACGTGGTGTTCAGTACTTTCGTACCCAAAACCACATTCACATTTTTGGATCGTCCACAAGAAATCTATCAAATTTGTGAGCGTATAAACTGCGGCATTCCAAGCGCAATTTGGCATGAAGAACTTGACCTACTCTGCAACCCGAGAGGTAAACTTTGAGACATCCCAGTCATAGTGTTTTAATATACGCTTGAATGCATGTACTGATACACAGTTGCGTGATTCAGAATCCAACTCATTCCACAGCCTAATTACAAATGACAAAAATGAATCTGAAAAACATTTTGTTCTACAGAATATAGTACACAGTTACTCGTCCCCTGAGTTCCAATGTGTTCTATGTGTCAAGGGACGAACTGTTGTTCATCATTTCTGAGAGAATATTGAGATCTTTGTGCAACGATTCCAGAGATTCGTCTACATAAATAATTTGGAGCAAGTCCATTTATCGTTTTGTAAATGATTGTTAGTTTTTGTCGTGTTCGTCGGGTTTTCAGAGAGACAAATCCAGTTTCTCTACGAAGATGTTCATGACTGGTTCCACGAGGTGCACCACAAATTGTCCGAAGAGCATCCATCCATCTAGAGATTCTCTAAAGTGTTTGCTTTCTCCTCTGTACAGTTGTCACATATCACATTGGCATAATCAAACGGGGGAATTATAAAGCGACTGTGCAATGTTATTAAAGTTGAGCGTGATAATCTATATTTTAAGCTCAGAAAACAATTTATCATTGGACTTATCTTTCTTAAAATGCATGTCCCAAGAACCCGTAGTTTGAAAAGTAATTCACAAACGCTTATGACGAGTGGCTTCTTTAATAACTTTATCCAATAAATACAACGGATGGTTTGGATAAGGAACAATGTTACGTGAAATACTTAAGGCAACTGTTTTTTCGGGACTAAAATTTACCTGCCATTTTTAGACCAATTTCCGAGTTCATCATCATACTTGCCATATAAGGGTCTCCCACTATCAAAGACAGCGACGTATCATCACCGTATAAACGAATGTTTGACTGGATGTCATTACCAATGCCGTTTATATAAATGTTAAACAAAAGGGGACTGCGGACCGACCCTTGCGGAACACCTGCTTGGTTGACTTCGTTACTTGAGGTTTGGCCGTCTACCTGACTTCGCTCTTTTAGATAATCCTCAAAACAGGGTAGTAAACAACTCTTTATTCCCGTTGCACTAAGTTTGTGAATAAATCCGGCATGTCACAATCTGTCAAACGCCTTACTTATATCACAAAAGACAAAACGAATTTCTCTATTTTTGTCGAGCGCCACTCTTAATGTCTCTTATATTGTGATCCAGATTAATTAGTTGACAAACTGTGCTATCATCTGGTATAAAACCGGACTGCAAATCGTTCAACAGTTTATTACCCACGAAAGATCGAAAGACATGTTTGAAAATTATTTTTTGAAACACTTTACTTACTCTACTAGTTAAAAAAACGGGTCGATAAATCTCTTTTAAATTCACAGACGACTTTTTATGAATTGAGATCCACAAAGAGGGAAATTTACTTTGAGACAACGACAAATTCAATAGTCTACTCAGTGGCACCACTAACGGTGCTGCGAATTTTTTAAAGATAATGTTGCTTATTCTAACTAGACCACTAGCCTTCTTAGCATCGAGGTTTCAAAATAAAGTTTGTTCCTCGGCTTGGATAACGTCAACAAGGTTTAGTTGGTACTCAGTAACGGGGATGCTTGGCAGTTCCTTATCAATAACAGTATTGCTTTGACTAATAAAGTATTTGTTTAACCCTTTACCTAACCTGAAAAGCAGACGACACTTGCAAAAATAATTCTTGAATAACTAATTTTTTTCATTTTTTTGTCTCAAAAACATAGGTTATGACCCCTCGTTGGAACGAGCTCGACGAGCTCGTTCCAACGAGGGGTCATAACCTATGTTTTTGAGACAAAAACTGAAAAAAATAATGAAAATTAATTGGCGATTTTTGAGAATAGCGCTGGCCGGGTTTTGCCGTTACGTTGGGTAAAGGGTTAACGAGTCAAATATGGTATTGGGATAACTTTTAACTTCATTTCCCTCAAGGAGTGGTGGAAATATTTGACTGTCGGTGTACTGTTGTTTCGTGAAACTTTTCAAAGTTTTGCACCAGTTCTTCGAAGAGAAATCACAAGTACTAACTGATGGGTCAATTCTATTATCGAATTCTCTTTTTGCCGCACGAACACGGGAAATTATTTCATTTCTAGCCTGTCCAAAAGCACGTCAACCAACTGGGCTATTTGTTAATTTGGCCTTCCGTTGAGCTTTGTTCCGAACCCTCATTTGTTTCCTAATACACGAGGTCATCCAAGGTTTACCTTTTTTTTTACTTGAATAACTTTGTGACGAATAAACTCCGGCCTTTAAATTTTGTTTTGCCCTAATTTGGGGGCATTAAAACCAGAAATAACAGTTTTATCCTATTTTGTTTTATTATCAAGCCTTTTATTGTGTTTCTGTGGTCATATTATGATGAAGTCATTCTAAAATGCAGATTAGGCACAGAAAATTTATATATATTCATTGATACCTTCACGATTTCTCTAATTGAGGGACACCTGTAAAAGGTGTGAAATTGTGGTGATCTAAAGGCCTGATAAACTGGTGGGCTACATTCGTAATATAAGCGGTGATGCGTACTGTCCCGTTATCTAACAAACATAGAATTCCAGTCAGATGTTAACATTAACAAAGCCGAACGCATTCCAACAACATCCATATTACCGTAATCCCAAATCAATCGGTTAACCCTTTATCCAACGTAAGGGCCAGCGCTATTTTCAAAAATCGCTAATTAATTTTCATTTTTTCATTTTTTGTCTCAAAAACATAGGTTATGACCCGTCTTTAGAACGAGCTCGTTCCAATGAGGGAATCATAACCTATGTTTTTGAGATAAAAATGAAAAAAAATTAGTTATTCAAGAATTTTTTTTCCAAGTGTCGTCCGCTTTTCACGTTAGGAAAAGGGTTAAACGTATTGGAAGGCGTTTGCTTCGCCCACATTTGGACCATGACAGCAGGATTGTCGCTATAGAATGGGATTTCACATCTGGAAATCAAATTTGGACAGGATGTTTAACCCTTTACCCAACGAATCGCCCCATCCGCCCACGTAATATGCAGATTCAGCAGCTAAAAAATATTATTTTTCGAAAAATTTCAACAAAGCCATATCATGTGACCCCTCTTTGGAACGAGCTCGTTCCAATGAGGGGTCACATGATATAGTTTTGTTGAAATTTTTCGAAAAAAATTAAAAAACGATATTTAAATTAATAAATTTTGATATCGTCTGCGTTGGGTAAAGGGTTAAACGATGTCAATCAAATTACTATCATACTAAGATGCGCTGTCATTCTGGTTGGGGAGTTTACGATTTGAACCATTCCATGAATATTTTCTAAATTTCTTATTTTGGAATGAGTTGTTGATAAGCAGTTACTGTTGAAGGCACCTACAATTGTACACTAAAGTACCTGATCACTTCTTGCTGCTCCTACAGAGTCATTGCTCAGCTGCAAATAAAAATCGTTTGCTGACGGGGGACGATAGAAAATCCCAAGCAAATATTTCTGGTTAGCATTGCGTATTTCAGTCCATATGGCCTCCACTCCTGGAACATGTAAATCACATGTAAATCACTACGGGTTTTAAAGATTATATTACTTTTAATATAAATAACCATACCGTCATCAGGACTGCTTTCACGGTCTTGTCGAATAGGTGGAAAATGGAAATATGGAATTGCAACCTGCGTCATCTATACCTCTGGTGAGAGTAACGTTTCTTACATCGAAGTGACCTAGCTCGGCGTTTGTCTCTACTTCTAAGTTCGACATCTCTTTGGGGTAGTCTCCTACCAACTTCTACCCTCACTTCAGCTATTTACTCACAATATATCTGACCGTCTTCTTTCTTCCTTTTTTCTTCTCTCAGGTGTTTTACCGTTTCACCTCCTTTTTGGGCTGAGGGAGGGGGCTCATGGCGGGGCCCCCTGGATCGACTCTAGAGCGCTCCAATGGGTGGGCCGCCCCTAACTGGGCCGCACATATATGAGCGACAGCGCGTAAAACATTCAAACCTTTTAAAAGTTTCCAAATACAGGTTTTATTTGTACGGACTTAGTATTGTCCTGTTCTGTTATGATGCTGGAAAACAGTATGGTGGTCACAGTGCTAAGTAACGGTTAATGATATACTGAAAAATTACATTAAAATATTTGCCTGCTAATACACTCACACGGGCATAGTGGGAGAAATCTGGCATTAAATTAATTTCTGAAAGACTAGCACTCACATTAAAATAACTTACTTTTAAAATTAAACTTAGACTAGGGAGGTGGGGGGGGGGGGGGGTGTAGGGTGAGCTGCAGATAAAAACTATAGATACCTGGCTGCAAAAAACATTTTTAGACAGCTCCTACCTGCGCTCCAATGTTTTTTTTCCTGAATTTCTGAATTTGCCACCCCCCTCCCCCAACACACGATGTAATTTTGACACTTTGCGTTGTATTCCAAGAAGTATTTCACGAAATCTACCATATAGGGTGTGAAGTTTCCTGCCGTTAGCGGTTCGAAGTTTGAAATTTCTAGACGTTAATTTTTATTTTTATTTTTTTGGGGGGGAGGGGGTCCCTTCCGCGGTGCCCCCACCACCCTCGCGACAACGAACGCGCATGCCATCAAGGAACGTGATTCTTATACGATATAAATAAGAGGACGTGAGTATACTTGATCTAATCCAGCCATACTATGATTATAGCTGAATTCCCTGGACCCGAGGGGTGGCATCTCTCCTCCCCCCCCCCCGTCTCCTCTCATATGCCCATGGTTCTCAGAACAAATTCAAATGACCTCCCGTTAAGTAATGATATGTATTAGTTCCGGTGTAACCTTTTAACTTTCTCCCTACATTCCACCCCACCCAAGAGGATAAAATCTCGTGTGTTTCCCCTCCCAAAATATAAAAAAAACCCCATTTACTTTTATAAAGCTTCTTTTCTGACTCCCAAGGTGGATGGAAGATGAAAAAGATACACACGTGTCACGGCGATATACCTCACTCCCAGCTTCCACCCCTCCCGTCATGTGACTTTGGATTCGTTTTATTTATTTCTGCTTCATCTTCGAAGATTTTGTTTATAAAGTTCAAAATTTGAGACTTTCTTCACTTCTTCGAGACGTTGTAACTTTTCCTCTTAGGAATGTAGAAAACGGATAATATTGACAGACTGAAAACAGTACTTACAGTAAGATTTACGAGCGTAAAGTGAACCTACCCTCGCGAAGTATGTTACAATATTTTTCTAACGATGATTTGAATGCTATTAAACGCTGACGACTCCAAACATATGTACAGTACGTGGAGAGTGGATTGTAGCTAAATCACCCGCGGAGTGGAGTTATCACCGAGAGTATCACTTTCAATTTCTGTACATTTGAACAAAAAACGCAAGCAATGTTGCAGTGATAATACACTCTCAACGTACTGTAAAACACAGACAGAAATTACTTTGGCGAAGTCCGAGTTTAATGTTATTGAACTGGGTCGGACTGGGGGTGGGTGGCGGTGGGTCGAAACATGAAACGTCTTGAATAGCCAGGATAATCTTTTAAAACTTAGCTCGAGTTATATATATGCTCCGCCCAGATTTCAAAGCGTATGGACTATAAATTCATTGACAGTGAAAATTTGGAACTTGTGTCTATATGTCAAATGGAGGGGTGGAGCAATGGGGGGGGGGGGGGGGGGCACTAAATATTTGCAAGACGTGACATCCTATTTTTTATTCGGCTCCTTTTTACACCCACCCACCCACTACGTGCAAATTTTCGACTACCGTTCTCAGACATCCCCCACTCTCCCATTAAAATCCAAAATAAACTTATAAACTTAGTAGGCACAGCTGTCTTTAGGGGGTTTTCATAATGTTCTTAACCCTTTGCACCAACGTAACGGCCAAAACCGGCCAGCGCTATTCTCAAAAATTGCCAATTAATATTTTTATTATTTTTTCATTTTTTGTCTCAAAAACATAGGTTATGACCCCTCATTGGAACGAGCTCGTCGAGCTCGTTCCAGTGAGGGGTCATAACCTATGTTTTTGAGACAAAAAATGAAAAAAATTAGTTATTCAATCATTTCTTGGCAAGTGTCGTCTGCTTTTCATGTTAGGTAAAGGGTAAAACTGGTACCACCAATCTAAACCTCTGTGGGCTGCTGTGGGCCCCAATCTACAAATGACAAGCTGTTCATTATCCGGCTTGGCCAGAGCAGGTGTACATATACGGGAACAAATTTTCATTTGAATTGTTCCCAAAATATTGTCTGCACACTTTCTACATTTCGAACAAGACACCCACCCCCCTACTAATGTGTGACATTTTCCCAGTTTAAGCCCAATGTTCTCACATATAAAGCCTCCTGATGTTGTATTTATGTTAAGAGTGTGATGTACAACATCATCTTTAAGGTTTGAAACACAAATGATGGCATATATTAGCTGATATATTGATATATTTTTTAAAAATTTAAAAAAGTTGGAAATACACATTTTTGGCGCACTCAAGAGACCCACTCACCCCCATGTCACGTCTTGCAAATTTTTGGTGGCCTCCCCCTGGGTGGAGTGCATTTTTTCGTGAGCATCGTGTAGACACCAGCTATCCCAACCCAGACTGTCTTGAATCTGTTTCCTTGCAAGACATATATACGATAAACCAAAGATGGTTGGTCCATTTCCCCAAACTTGATTTTAATGCGATCCGTTTGACTTAATTATTATTTTATTCTACTCAGTTCAATGGCAGGACAGTGCCGGAGTGGATTTCATGTGGTGGTGGGGGTGGGGGGGGGGGGGGGGCATCACCCAAAGTCCACTCATAGTTTTGGCTCTTGGCTCGAGGGGAATTTTGCTTTAGGCCTCTTGTTGGTAAATTTGGCAAGGTGGACGTAAAAGCTGGTATTCTGGCTGAACATACTTTGGAGCCTGATTTTTCGATAAGTAATCCGCATTGGATGCAAAAATGGTACCAAGTTCGTTTGTTCAATTTGAAATCTGTCGAAAGAAGTATTTTCAGTATTTTGGTCTGGTGAAAAATATGGGAGTTATCCCCACCCCAACCCGCGATAAATTTCGACCCTGCTGAAGAAATTTCCTTGGAAAAGGAATTTTAGACAGAAAAAAAGAAGAAAAACAACAACATTATTAAATCATTCACAGCTCTGCTTTCGTGCACAGTGTTTCTAAAGCTGTTACAAAATTTATCAGTGTGAACTTCAAAATTTTATTTAGAAAGCATCTACAGTTATTTTCCGTCGTATATTTTATTTATTTTACTGAAACGGCCATAACTTTGTGGTCGTAAGTTTTACTTGGGTCCGAATTTCGTAACAAGCATACTGATGTCTCGAACGGTTCAGATTTCTGTTCAATTTGTATTCAAATCCATCAAAACACAATCCCTCGCTATAACCTCGAAACCCTGAGGTGAAATAGATTATGTTATCCGTTACGTCATTGGTAAATAAACATGTCGGCTGCTGGCGTCAAATGACAACGATGGTGAGCTTTCGAGTGAAATCAAGGGAAAATGAATACCCACCGATGAGGCAGTAAAGCAAAAACACCTTCCACTGAAGTCCAACAGGTGTGTCGATGCTGAACACAAATTCACAATATTATCATTGTACATTTTTGCAGTTGTCCTCTGGCGATTCCACTGGGTAGATATAAGTGTCCGCTTTGCCAATCCTTTTCAGTTCGACGAGAACTGCTATGTAAGTAGTATATCAGGGATGAAACGGTTCCTATCAGGGAGATCCCATAGGGGACCCCGGAAATGATGTCATGTCACATGACCCAGTGGCGCTATGTTGTGTTGTCATGATAACCCGCGTGAGCGGCCATCCTGTGACGTCATCTCCATAGTGCTATGTGGTGTTAGTACGCATGCGCAACGCGTGTTGTTGGGGTGATACGTGTTTCTGTCGTCCAGTTTGTATACTGGAGGCCGCCATCTTGGTTTCTATGGATGGTACCACAGAAACCAAGATGGCGGCCTCCAGTATACAAAACTGACGCTGGAAACACGTATCACCCTATGGATGGTACCATAGAAACCAAGATGGCGGCCTCCAGTATCCAAAATGGACGACGGAAACACAGACCACCCTAACAACACGCGTTGCGCATGCGTACCAACACCACATATTACTATGACGTCACGAGATGGCTGCTCACACCGGTTACCACGACAACACAACATGGCGCCACTGGGTCACGTGACATGGCGCCATTTCCGGGGTTCCCTGATAGGGCCCGTTTCTAACCTGATATACTACTTACGTAGATATCACGTGACGAGTCAAACCGATGATCCTCAGTGACATCTATCCCAGTCTCCACCTTGATGAAAAGGCACAAACCGTACCTCAGTGACTGAAACGAATTTTTCTTGAAATATTCACCACTATTAGCACTAATTGTTCTTACGGAAGCATAAAACTCTCTCAAAACTGTGTTCAAATCGGCTGCACTCAAATGTTTAATGTCGGTTTCCAGTTCATTTTCTTGTAGATTTTCCTTGAATACGCTTACGAATATCCGGCTGCGAAACATTTACAAACCTTTGGTTGACAGAAGCCATTTTCTTAACGCGAAAGTCGTTGGGAACAACAAATTACGTCACATCGAAAAAAACTCACGTGCTGAGTCGCCTTCACGTGTTTCCGTAATTGGCCTCGGGAACTTTCGGGCTGAGCGGTGAACATTGCAAAAATTATAGCGCGGTAATACCCACCGATGTCGCGACATTCTACAATTATGGATTTTTGTGGTGGTGAATATGATATGGACCTAAAAAACGTATATTAACCGAGGCGTTAGCCGAGGTCAATATAAGTTTTTTAGGTTCATATCACATCATATTTACCACCACAAAAGTCCATAACTGTTTTATTATATACACCATCCTCAAAAAAAAATCTATTTGTCAATTAAAAATTCAAATATATCAACCAGAAATACTTCTATTTAACAATAAAATAGTTATCATCTGCAGAATAACATAAAAATAAACAATGTATCAAAGTATGTCAACAAGTTTCTCAAAGTTCTTGAGGCTGACTGCGCATGCACATCGATGCACATCGATTGAAATAGAACTAGAGAGGGGGATTTCCAAAAGCTATATTTGGAAAGTTGATATTCACTGGAGAACGGGTGTACACGGATAGTTCGTACCAGTCATGTGTATAAGATCTAGGGCTTTCGCGACTATCATTTTTTGTAATCGACTAATCGTGACCAGTAATCGACGGTTAGTCGATTAATAGTCGCCTCCCATGAGTTTTTAGCAAATCATTCTTCTGTTCGTAAAACTCTGAAAATGACAATGGCACCAGTGTGTTCAGACGAAGTGGGGTTGTGGGAACAACAAATCGGTCCCGACTGAAGCTACATGTAGTCCAATCTTGGACCCACAGTCCGTAATATAATTTTTGGGGTTGGTACGTCCTGTAGGACGTACCAACCCCAAAAATAATATTACTGACTGCGTTCCAAGTTTGAACTAGATTGAAGCCGATGAATTAATATGAATTTACCAAAGAACGTTCCTGCATATGTTTCCTAACTTTCCTTTCTGCAATAAGTTTCTCGAAATTTTGAACATTGAGATCTATGCATTCCCTCGTCAGTTGTTAAAATTGGATCTTAGTCTGAAGTTCCGAACTTTGAGAAGTGATCTGACGTTCTGACTTTCGTCATAATTTTGTCACTTCCGCGCTTTGGGTTTTCCAATGGGTGCATTCGTGTGTACAAGACTGGAGAAATTCAGAAGAATCTATTCTTCTCGAGTAACTGTGAATGTTCTTTCTTACACGGTCAGTGACAGTCGTACAGTCTTCCGGATATGAATGTTAACTATGGTTAGATATTTAAAGTTATTCACCTTCATTGATCATTCACCTCACAAAACACTGCAATTTAGCCCCGACGTGTAGTAGACGCGTACCACCTTGAAAATGAACGACGATCGACTAAAAATAAAAAAACGTCGACTACTTCAATAGTCGACGGTTAGTCGACTAATCGAATAATCGCGACAGCACTAATAAGATCTAGCCAATAGAAATGTGGTTATTTTTAAGTATATAATAACACAGATTATTCGCTAAGACCCAATGGGGAATTAACATAGTGTCTTATAATGAGGTATAATAATCCAAAATATCATGAACATTCACCATGGATAGATAAGTTTAATCAGCAAAAACTCCAAGGACATGCGGATTGCATGATATACACCTAACAATAACAATAAGTGTGAAAATAATACAACATTATATTGTATGGTAATGATAGTATTAACTGTTGTCGTAGTATGTCATATTATATTATTAATCGTTACCAGCAACCATTACTGCTGGTGGAGCTTCAGCTCCCGTCGTTTAACTCTTAACCCGCTGAGTAATTTTAAAATATTTTTCATCAAATCGAGTCATGGCTGCTTCACATGAGCCATGACAAGATTTGATTAAAACTTTGACCCGAGAAATCATTTGTCAAAAAGTCTATACAATTTATGGGGGGAAATCTGATTAAATATCCATAATTTTACTTATTTTTAATGGCAAGAAATTTCCTGTCCTGGCCAGGAATATCCGCCATCAGCATGCAAGGAGTTAAAGAAAAGCAGGATCGTATTACAGATGATGTTACACGGCTTGGGTTCATTATTTTCCTTCAAGAATATGAATTTTTCCTCGACGTTTATCCCAGAGAAGTTATTCTGGATAAGCATATATTTCGCACATTCCATCACGAAATGTAGTTCCGTTTCAACAGCTACCGAGTCACAAGATCTGCAAAATCTTTCGTCTATGGAATGCCGGGGGCTGCATATGCCTGCACTTTTCAATCATTAAACAATGATCTTAGAATCAACTCAAGAAATGTTTTTTTTTAACCGAGACTTGATTTGATCGAATCTTTACCAATACCATTAGACACGCTTGTTTACTAAATAATTACAGATGAAGATTCACCACAGGATCAGTTTTATGATTACGCCGCGTATTTCCACTTACTCTGTAAATATCTGCTGCCAAGTATAAATTGTAAAGTATAAAGCTGCGTAAAGTTGGTGTTTTAAAATGGCGAAGAAGCAACGTCAGAAACACGTTTTCAGCTATTCCATTACGCATGCGCCAAGTTGCGCGGCAATGGCAATTGTTTTCATATAAAAATGACGGATAACTCTACATGACATTTCCGGGTTCCAGTCAAATGATGATTCATTTGTTTAGGGTCTTTGACGGTTTTGGTTTTACTTGGAACCAATTTTGGCTCGGATTTCTCCGAGTGAACGACCTATTGGCGCTGATAATATGTGGATTCCAGTACTGTGATAACAAAAGCGGCCAGTTTAGCAATTAGGTTGTGATTTAATCGCGGAACAATTACCCAAGTCACTCGGAATTTCCAATAACATACTATGAAATCAGCACCGAATGAAGAAAAACAAATGACAATAAAATTCCAGATTCAGTGTTTTCGCATTTCCTATTCGACAGATGATGTTCTACAATTTTGTACGGAAGAAAGCAGACAGAGACATTCGACTGGGTCGCGACGGAGTCATGATCCGGCTGAAGTTTTCTCTCTGCCTTTGTGATCACAATGCTGTATATCTCTAACTCGATGCGCGATATGTTTATTTGTTAGTTCGTTGGGGTGAACGACATTTTCAACAGCCAGGACCACATTGTGTCGGGAAGTTCGGAAGGAAACCGGAGTACCCGGAGAGAATTACCAAGCAGCGGCGAGCAACCGCCAGACTGTCAAATTTACTCCCTCTGCACAAGCAGAGTAGGCAGCAGTTGAAGGCAAGTATACAGTCAACGTGCAGTACGTCTTAGAACACATGACCACCGTGCCCCCACGAAGGCAATGGAAATTGAATGTCTCGCCCCAGGACACAACACGGTTACCTTTGATTAGGATCAAACACTCGACCTTTCGGTTGAAAGTCCAATGCTTTGACAACTGGGCCACCACACAACCGCCCGACGCCCTTTGTATACCCGTTTACCCAAAATGAGATGAAAACCTCGTCCACAAAAGATGACTTGAGTTTTTTTAAACATTCGTGTTTACATATTATGCCAACCACAGACATTCAAGTATCCTAATGTGTTACGAATCGCATGGATCATAAAATATTCTTTGTCTTCTTGTCGTTTGTGGTCTGGCCAGCACGGATATGTAATCTTACAATAGAGTGTTACGAAGTGCGCTTGTATTGACCAGTCTTTGAAAGTGTGTACTCACACCACGTACCCGAGATATAAAATATTACTTTCGCACCTCTATATTCCAGTGAACGGGCAAGAGACGTCACTGGGTGTGTAGACGTATTTGTTTTACCAGTCGACGCATCGGAACACAGAAGATTCGCGCATGATTTCTGTAAATACATGTTTGCTCTCTGGAGCCTTCCGTCTGCTGGCAGCTTCAAATATTTCAGATTATTGAACAAAATTCGATACAGTTTTTGAGTTCCTTTATTTGGTATGATGCTGTGATAATGGGCTGTGTTTTTTTCCAGATAATAGTCAGGTTTATCGACACTCTTGGTAAACATTTATTAAAAGAGAAACACATCAAGTTTTTGTGTAAACTGTTGACATTAACAGAGCACAGCCGTCTTTTGACTTAATCCTATATATACATCTATTGTGTCAAATTTTTCTTAGACATGAAACTACACTGTAATCTTTAACGTTTACGGGCTGAAAATGGTATCCAGCAAAATGATTTCCAATATTCGAGGGCAAAATCGGGTTTCTATTTAAATTACTCTGCATTATAGGATTTCTAGGATTGTTTCATTTTATGAAGATTATATGTTCCAATAAGACTAAAATCCTCCTCCTCTGATTGGACGAGAGGTCGCTTAGTATATTCTATGTTTACGGCTCAAGTGGCAAATGTTACCGTTTGACGTCACAACGCGAAATATGGGCAATGACGTCGTCCGTTTCGTAACTGCTTCATCAACGGAGTGACTAGCAAGCCGCTTCATTTTTCTGGATGTTTTACGTGTGCATCAGACGGTGTTCCGGATGAAGTGTTGTTTAGATTACAAACTGAATTTACGATTTGAACTGAGATGGAATGAGTTTATCTGGTTTATTGATTATTTATCCAGTGCCGTCATGGATACGCGAGAGGTTTATTTACTAAACCTGTGATCGTTAAATGTTGTCTTGAACAAGGCAACTTTTAACGATCACAAGTTTAGAAAACAGGCCTCTCGTGTTTCACGATGTAGGTTTTGAGCTATGGGTAGTGTCTATTGGAACATATACGTTATTGTGATGAATTGACGGTAACATGGTCTGAGGTTTGCGGCTCGGAGCGTATGTTCAACCTCAACGCGTCGCGTCTCGGTTGAACGTTAGCTCCGAGCCGCAAACCTCAGGCCATGTTACCGTCAGTTCATCACAATAACTTATAAAGTTATTGTGATGAATTGACGGTTCCATGGTCTGAGGTTTGAGGCTCGGCGTTTGTGTTCACCCGAGACGCAGAGCATCGAGGTTCAACATAACCACGGAGCCGCAATCCTCAGACTATGTTCCAATATGAGTAAAATCCTCGCCCTCTGATTGGATGAGAGTTTTTTTTCATGTTTACGGCTCCAGTAGCAAATGTTACCGTCTAACGTCACCACGCGAAATATTTGAAATGACCTCGACCATTTCGTAATTGCTTCATCAAAGGAGTGGCAAGCAAGCAACTTCATTTTTTTCTGGATGTTTCACACCCGCAGCAGATGGTATTTCGGATGAAGTGTTCTTTAAGTTACAAACCGATTTAAGATTTGAACTGAGATCGAATGAGTTTATCTGGTTTATTGATTATTTATACCATGATTACCTATTCTACTCAGTATATATGAAAATCCTATGTCATAAATTTTAGCTTTATACACCAACCGTGGTGAACACGCCAGCAATGGGATTTCAGTAGTTAACATTTACACCTACAGTGGAACTACATCCAAGCTGACATTTGGTGACGTCAATCTGAATGCGAACTTGTCTAAATTTTTTGCATGTCGCCTCGCGAAGAGTGAAATGAAAGTGTCAATTATTATTACGTTTTTAAATGAGTTTACCCCATAAAACACCGAAAATTAACAAACATGCATTGTCTCATGTTAATAAAATATCCATAACTCGAAACAGTATGTTATTAGAGTGAAAAAGGCTCCGTTTTTTTCTATTTCAGTTCGGTGATAAAAATGACAGCGGAAGTACCCCCCACCAATGCTCATGTAAACAAAAACAAATTCGCACGTATGTACGGCTGCCGCTCAGTAAAATCGAGAAAAATAATAGCAACTCTTAATAATCTGACGATCATGGTATAAACAAAATATGCCCAAAGTAGCTCGGTGTACCAAATGTTCATCACTTGTGGTGAACATTTGGTACACCAAGCTACTCTCTCTATATTCTATATTTATCCAGTGCCATATTCTCCGAGCAGCTATGCCCACACTATGTTACATCAATTCATCACAATAACGTATATGTTCCGATAAGAACTACATACCTATAACCCAATACCCACAGCCCAAAATGAACAAAGCAAATTTTAACGATAGCAAGTTTAATAAATTGACCTCTCGTGTACTCAAACCAGACGAGGACTGAGGTCACTCCATCTGTCAAGGTGATAGCTTAAACTTACGATTTTGGGGTTTGAAAAGTGTATATATTTTCGATAATTTTTTTCGCTCGGGCTTTAGAGCGAAAGGATGGGGTATATGAAGGACCATGAAACACCGATTTGTCACTTAAAAAGACCAGCAATAATTCCTGCACTGCTAATTAAGCATGGAATGTAATGGCCATAAAGTGCGCGTTTACTGAACGCCACATGGGCTGTCTGATAAAATATTAAAGGTAGTAAAAGCCAGTGTTCTCCTACATTCATTATCTAGGAAACACACACCCATATTACGTATCTGACGTCACCGAATGTCATGATATACCAAAAGTGCGAGACTTTCAAATGAATTTAAAAGCGAATATTAAATTAAGATTGATCTAAGCGACCAAGTTTAAGAGAAGCAATTATATAGTGGGAATTAATGTTCTGTCGATCTAAATAAAAGTCGGGGAGCAGACGTTTCTCGAAAAATTCATTCCAGACTGAAGCGGTGAGACGGTGGGAAGTAGGAGCTTGGGAGGTCCCATGCTATAGGTTAGAGGAGGTGCCACATCCGCGCAAAAGTAATGTAAGGGGAGCCACAGTGCTCATATTTAAAATAGGAACGGGCCAAGTCGGTGGCCATATCTGAGTGTAGGATAAGAAATAGGAAGTTGAGCTCAGGGAGCTATTAGCATTTAGGAAGACTACATACCTGTTGTAGAGGGAAAGTCATACGTAGGCAGAGTAGGCTATGCCTGTATGAACATTATTCTGAGATAAATTGAGGAGAGCGTTTAACCTCATTGGTGGAGACTGCTTGAGTGAAAAGCGTCCAGTAAAATGCCAATAAGCTAGTGGCTGTGCGACGGCAGTGGTAGAGTGACATTCCGTCACATGTTAAAGCAAATGCGTCCGGTAAAGTGACAATACGTCAGTGGCCGTGCGACGGCAGTGAGAAAGTGAAGTGAAAAGGCAACCAGAGTCCAAACACCAGCGACAAGGAAAGGAAGCACAGAGAATGCGGGCCTGCAAGTGACTCAAAAACTCTGTGTGTGTGGGGTGTGATTGGCGTTTTGTTTTTCTGAGTCACTGGATTTCGTGTAAGTCACAAATTACCATATTTATTTTTATATATGTATTAAAATTGTTGTTTTCAGTGAACCCGTGTTGATTTATGATTTTTGAGGAAAAGTCATTGACCACTTCAGGATGAGAACCACTCCAACAAAAACGAAACTGGCGGGTTCATCACGGTGAGACATACGTTCACGCACCGATTCGGGCGACACTCCTTGAGTTTTAGGAATAGGCGGCGTGAATCTATTTTCCCCAGCAACGACATAGCCCGGTTTCGGATACCATCTTAGTTCAAATCCTAAAATGAGTCTTTTGTAATTTAATCAACACGTCATTCGGAATGTCGTCGGACGCACGTATGAAATATCTAGAAAAATTACAAGGTTTGCAAGTCACTCCCTTGACGGAATAATTCAGAAACGGGCAACGTCATTTCAAAAATTGCATGTGGTAACGTCAAACGATAACTTATGCTACTGGAGCCGTAAACATAGAGAAAACTACCCTGACTTTCGTCCAATCAGAGGGCGAGGTTTTCGGTCCTATTGGGACATTGTCTATTTAGGTTAGACGTCTCTGTGCTTATATTACAACAATTTGTAGGTATGAACTCAACTTCAGCATTTGGGATTAAATCTCTTCTGAGGATCGCCATCGATATATAGAATAAACGTATAGTGTTTTCAAATAAAAAAATTATTTTACGAGTAGGTTTAAGAATGAAACCGACGAGCCTCTGGCGAGTTAGTTTCATTCTTAATTCTACAAGCAGAATATTTTTTTTACTTGAAAACACTATACGTTTATTTTGTTTATCCCATAAATCTTCTACAGGGCAGTCGCGGCAAAATCATGCTATAATTCGCAACAAAACACAGCGAGAAGAAAGGAGCACTTTGGTCCAATTCGATCGACCAGCAAAATTGGCAAAAATAAACAAGGCGCAGTAATACATTTCTGTCTAAAAATAATTCCTCTACAAACGTGAGCTAAACTTGCAAAAATACTTTATTATATGAGCAGTGGGTGGTGTTTTCTGTTGGCATTGTGCAATACAAAAGATTTAAAGAAATCAACAATCGAACTATTAATTATGCTAGACAAATGTGGCAGAGGCCAGAGGTCAACAAGTCCGTCGCAACTAGGGGAATAATTTTTTTCAGTGTTAAACCTATGGGGAAAATTGATCACCCTACTAGGCGGATAAAGCAAACATTTATCCAAGGCCTTTATTGTTCAAATAAACGGCCAGTTATGGGATAAATTACAATAACAGCATATGTAAAAATTCGGGAGCGCGGTGGCTCAGTGGCTACGACATTGAACTTCAAACCGAGAGATGCACGATTCGATCCCCGCTAGGGGTAACTGCGTTGTGTCTTTGGGCAAGGCACTTAATCCCGAATGCCAACATGGTGGCACGGTTGCGCTGTGTACTGAGGCACACTGCACGTCGATGGTGTATCTGTCTTCAATCAATGCTAACCCTGCTTGTGTGGAGTTAGTACGTTGGGGAGTCTCACAGTTTCTCGCCGTTGCTCGGTGGTTCTCTCCGGGCACTCCGGCTTCCTCCGTTTCATAAAACTGTTCGACTCGAGGCGACCCTGGCTGTCGAAAGTGTCGTTAAACTCCGATAAATAAATAAATATGTAATAATTCAAGCGTAGCCAATCGTACATGATTATGCCACGTATATAGGAGATTTGCGGGACCCATGTGTTCTGAAAGAGCTCTCTACGAAATATTTTTGGTTTAACCCTTTACCCAACGCTGACGATATCAAAATTTATTATTTTGAATATAATTTTTTTTAAATTTTTCAAAAAATTTCAACAAAACCATATCATGTGACCCCTTATTGGAACGGGCTCAAATTTAATTTTTTCAACTGCTCAATTTGCATATTACGCAGGCGGATTCGGGCGATTCGTTAGGTAAAGGGTTAAAAAATAGAGGTTCTCTAGTTTGTTACCATTTGCTATAACCCTTCTGAACCGAGTTCACTAGCATCCATCTGAGCCGAGGTTTACCGAGATTCAGAAATTTCATGTCAAATTGTGACAAATTTGAGATGATTCTTATCACTTAATGTGTAATTTAACCCCTTATCTACCTTAACGGGTTAAAACTGGCCGCCGCTGTTCACAAAAATCGGCAGTCAAATTTTATTTTTTCAGTTTTTACCTCAAAGTCTATCTTATGGTCCCTCATTGGGGCTCGTTCCCATGAGGGGTCATAAGCTGTGTTTTCGAGGCAGGGCGGTAACTGACATTTTTGGGGGGGGTGGGGGTGGGGGGGTGGGGGTGGGGGTGTAGGATGTAGGTGCCCGACGGCTGAGTCATATCGCCCAACTATTTGCAGCATACCTAACTGCTTTTATCAAAGACTTACATGCTAAAAATATACTTTCCATTGATAAAATACTTATATGGCAAGGAATTTATGGGAATTTTATGACAGTGCTGTCAATTATACACCAGCTAGGTAGAAATGTCTGACCATCTTGATACTTACAACAGGTCATGGGCATAAAAATCATTTGTTATTAGTTACTCTCTCCCAATGTGGAATTCTACTGATATACTGAGTCGGTCATTTATTTTCTTTCTAATCTCTAAAAATTTTTGTCAGACAGGCAAGAGATTTTGCCCAACTGAGTACTCCAAAGCGTGTGTATATTTTCGTCGGGCAAGCAACGACGTCTGCCCAACTTGGTATTTCATAATTTCGAAACCCATAATCAGATTTTTATTATTATTTTTTATTTTTTTTGGGGGGGGGAGGGGCACCTCCACCACCCCCAGCCCCCGCTTCTATGCAAAAGGTGTTATTCATGATTCTGCAAATGTTTCCTATTCCTGTCAGATGGATAGACCATTTTCCAGATTTAAAAAGGACTTGTTATAAATAGTGTGTGTTATATAGGTTTAATCAATAGTATGTAATAAACAGTGTGTGATATATGGCTTCTGTGTGTGTTTTTTTTTCTTCTTGTAAACCACGTGAGCTCTTTGAGGATTTTTGGCTTTAAACTACATTTAGTATTAATATTATTATTATTAATGAGTAGTTTGTTATAATCAGTAGCGTGGCGTGTGGTTTAATAAGTAGTATGTTATAAACAATATGTGCTATGTGGTTTAACAGTAGAATGTTATAAACAGCGTGTACTATATGGTTTAATCGGGAATATGTTATAAACAATGTGTGCTATATGGTTTAATTAGCAGTATGTTATAATAAATAGTACGCTACGTGATTTAAATTATAGGGAAGTGTCGCAAAACGTCAGTTTACGTACAGGCTGGTGGTTATCGGGAAATGGAAAAGAAAATGCAAAAGGCGATTAGTTTCCTAACATCAGTATACTCACTCCAAATTCATTACCTTTCCTAAAGTTATCCCACACGCATATAACATAATAATCAGATAATGAAAGAGCAGTTGTTTATCCTACTTTGGAACATCTACAGCAGGCCCGAAGACAGGATCTCAAAATTTTCCGACATGATGGGAAGAGAATTCGAATATACCGTCAGTATTCCTGCATCGCTACCCGTTTATACGACCTTGAAACATAATAAAAAAAACTTTTAAAACAATAATAAACGAAACAGGTCGTAAACGTTCGTTTATTATTATTGTTTAAAGAATTACTTTCGTTTAGCGAAAGTAATTCTTCAAGATAATAAAAATACACATTTTTTTTCGTGTACATGACCACTCGATGTCATATATTTAAATTTTTCGACCCGGTGTGCATAAATTTTTGCGTGAAGAAAAAATTGGCGGTGGACGAGCAGACGATATAAAGGCAAAAATCTGAAACAATGATCAGTAATAATTTAATCCAACAGCTCTGTCGAGCTGTTGGATTAAATTATCACTGAACCTTCCAACAAACCAGGATGGTTTCGCCCATTTCGCCGTTGACAGTATTGACTGAAATGATACCAACCAGGGCGCTAGTGTTGAAAGGGTAATGACGAGCACTTCCAAACAAAGAATATTTGGAACATCAGGGTGTTTTTGCATAATGATAATTGTGTTTTTTTTCTATAATGGTCAACATTTTGGGTTTTCAGGAAAAATGGCGGCATTCGAGCAAGCAACATTTTGTTCCGACGGGCAACAAAATATTACTAAAAAGTCATGGGGAAGAACCTCCCCTCCTCCGGTTCCCCCATTAGATTCGGGTCTGTGTTACAGGTTTGCCTACCGCATCCACTCTATCTGTGGCATTCACCCAGGTTCACCTGCTGATCAATCAGTGTTGTTACACATTCCAGTTGGAACAAAATGATAAATGCCTTCTGGTGCTTCATGGCATATATGATAAAAAGTTATCATAATTTCTCATCATTTAATAAAAACAAACCCCCAAATCGCGCTAATATCATGTTGTGATATATCAGCCCAGTGGTCGAACACCTGAAAAGAGATGTTTCAATAAACACAACACTGTTGTTATTCGGACTGTTGTACGGATGAGGTGAAGCCGGTGTGCCTGGAGAGAACCAGCAACTCTGCGACATGCTGTACGCTTTGGTTCACGGCACCACCGTGCTGCAACTTGGGCAATCGGGAGTACGCATATATCGTCATGACAATCGACTTTCGATAAAGATATCTTCCTTGAAATTATTAGACTTTTATGTTAATGGGAAGGACAGTGTCTATATTATATGTCATGATGGGCACACTGTTGATATAATGAACAGAAAAAAGGTTACAGAACATCAAAACATCTTATTTTTAAATGGGTTTCAAGAGAGAATAATAGCCAAACGTTCAAACTGAAAAGGAAAAAAATAGAGAGTAATCGCTTGGCTGGACTGGTTACGTGAAATAATTCACGAGAGGTGAGGGACGTTGTACAAACACGAGTGCGCGAATGCGCACGAGTGTTTTACAATATAGTCCCTCGCCTCGAATGAATTATTTCACGTAACAAGTCCAGGCAAGCGATTACTCTGTTTATTACTTTTCATTATTAACGATAATTATATTATTTAACCCTTTACCTAACGAAACGGCAAAAACCGGCCAGCGCTATTCTCAAAAATCGCCAATTAATTTTCATTATTTTTTCATTTTTTTGTCTCTCAAACATAGGTTATGACCCCTCATTGGAACGAGCTCGTCGAGCTCGTTCCAATGAGGGGTCATAACCTATGTTTTTGAGACAAAAAATGAAAATAATAGTCATTCAAGAATTATTTTTGCAAGTGTCGTCTGCTTTTCATGTTTAAAAAACAAAAAAACAATGAAATCCCCATTACACCCACGGCAAAGTGTATTCGTTTGCGCGCACGGACACATGACACAATTGTTGATTGCATAATTCACTTGTGAAGTTATCGTTTATAATCAAACCCGGAAATCCCAGTAAATCACACTTTGGAGAGCAGTAAAAAATAATAATAATAAAAAAACAGTTTCTGTATTTAAATACTACTCTATAGGAAAATACCGGAAATTTGTGAAGTAATGCGCACATCAATGACACAAATTGTCTTACATTTCGAAATTTCAATTTTTATATGAAATTCCCATACCCTTAGTATTAAATATACTGACAATTTTAGAAAATGCAGGGGGTGGGGGGGGGGGGGGGCGGAGGGGGCGAACTTTCTTGTAAATCTCTTCCCATGACGAAATCGTTAGCCATGTGTCTTTCCCAAGGATACACCGCAGTTGATGCGTATCACGATCGAACCTTCGACCTTTCTATCTGAAGTTCGAAGCGCTAACCAGTAAGCCCCTGCGATCCACATCGTATGATAACGGGGCTTAAAATGTATGTACAGTAGACCTACGGTCACCGTGGACTGGTCACTTTCCACGCGTGGGCAATATTTCCACGGACGCAATAATATTAGATTCCAAACACTAATTAAAGGATGGATAATCATCAAAAATTTATATAATGAGAACCCGGCGCTTCGTTAATTAAAATTTTGCAGCTGATGATTTTTATGACCTGTTAAACGCATGCGTGGGCATCACCGCCCACGCGTTGTTTACGACCAATCCACGGTGGCTGTACTGTACCAGTGCCGGCAATGCTAAATGCCGGACACTTATCAGCACACATTATATATTGTGAAGTGCATGCATATATTGGGAAACCAAGACACACACCTGACTTATATCGTCATTAACTCTTTTGTCGCGGAATAATCTGAGAAACAGAATTCTTAGCGCCTAATATTCTTCAGGAATTTTACAAAAAGTATAGGTTGTTAGACTAAAGCGTTATTATTTTAAAAGAATGTTCTAATGATCTTATTGATAGTTTTTCAAATGATTTTCAGTATATATTTAAAGGGCACCTTTATACTTTCAAGGGACGATATCGTTGTTCATGGATAGGACATAAATTGTGCATGAAACATACGAATACGTATGTTTGTTCAACACTTTACCTAACGAATCGGACGCATCCCCCCGCGTAATATGCAACATCAGCAGTTGAAAAATATTATTTTTCAAAACATTTCAACAAAATCATATCATGTGACCCCTCGTTGGAACGAGCTCGTTCCAACGAGGGGTCACATGATACGGTTTTGTTGAAAGTTGTTGAAAAATTTGAAAAAATGATATTTAAAATAATAAATTTTGATATCGTCTGCGTTGGGTAAAGTGTTAAAAGCAATTGGAAGTGGACACACACAGCTGGCTAAAATGACTACTGCAGCACCTTTCCGCCGTCTGTCGACTTTAGTCGCCTGTGGCGCCAAAAGAGTTAAAATCGACATTCGATAAAGTTATCCCCCCTGAAATTATTAGACGCGCGAGGAAGATCCAATTAAGAAGCAACAAATTGTGTAGAAGACACCAGTGAAATGAGGCGCACATCGATGATACAAATCCGCTCACATATCGAAATCCCAATCTTTATGTGAATTTCCATACCATCAGTGTTAAATTTACTGAGATTTTTATGAAAGTAAAGGGGGCTAACTGTCCCGTAAATGTCTTCCAATGACACCATTGTTAGCCACGAACGTACGAGGAACTTGACAACCGTTACTTATTCCCAGTTCCTTCCTTCCTTCGGCGCGCAAAACCATTTGATTTGAATTTCCAGTTCCTTATTCAGCCTCCGTTATCAACCGACCGATTTTATCGGTTGATAACGAATATTGACTAAGGAACTGGAAATAAGTCACGATTGTCACGTCTCCGAACATATTTATATTTAAAACATGCATATATCCCATAATCCCATGGCTGGACATGCCTCTGTTGTTTCCAATGTAACGGCCATATTCGGGTTTGCGCTATTCACTGAAAATGTCATTCAGATTCAATGATTTGTTTTTCATACTTTGCTTTCTGAACATAGCTCATGAACCTTCCATGGAATGGTTCGCCCAACACATTTCAATAACGTGTCGTAAGGTGTGTTTTTGAGGACGAAATAAAAATGTTTTGTTATCCACAATATCTGTTCCGCAAGTATCGTCTGCTAGTCGTGATTGGCAGAGTTCAACATGTCGTATGAATTTGATGTTGTATCATCTGGTACTTAGCTATTTCAGAACTCACATCTACGGACATGCATAATGCCCGAAGGAAGTTGTCTGAATGTTTTGCACCCGTTCAATAAACTTATATGACTGTATTAGTGTTGTGGCTGTTTTGAGGTGATCAAAATCCGGTAGATCGTTATTGCTGTTTGGTTTTCGCAAAACCGGTCGTATGTCACTTTGTCATACTGAAAAACGTCTTTTCTTGCTCAATTTGCCGAGCTACCAAGGGATGTGTCTTCACCATTACCAAGGTACTTAAGAACACGCGACGTACAATATAGTAAGAGAGATAATTCTCACTAGAAAACCAGAAATACGATTTCGTCTGCTTTGAAATGTACACAAACCGGAAAACACACTAAGGATTGCGAATTATATATCATTAAAATAAAAGCCGACGCTACTAAAATCCTACCCCCTCCCTTCCACGCTCCCCCACCAGACCCCTCAGTAATAATAATAATAATAATAATAATAATAATAATAATAATAATAATAATAATAATAATAATAATAATAATTCCACAAGTAAACCTTTTCCCGACTGTTGAGTAAAAAATCAGATGTTGAAACAAAAGGTATATATTAATTAATGTGCGTGAAAACAATTCTTCCATTTGGAAATATTGTTAGTTTTAAGGTTATCAAGGTAACTGAGTTTACAAGTGTGCCTTTGATAGAGAACACGCCCTCATTTGTCACTGTCTATATTTAATATATCCTAAGCCTAAATTGTGACAGGGTAAATGGAACCGTTTGCCCTGCCACGGACCTGTAAAACTAATTATGTGATCTGAAACAAGATCAAAGTTAAGTTTAATCCTTTACCTGGCATGAAAAGCAGACGACACTTGCAATAAACATTCTTGAATAACTAATTTTTTTCGTCTAAAAAACGTAGGTTATGACCCTCATTGGAACGATCTCGACGAGCTCTTTCCAACGATGCGTCATAACCTATGTTTGTGAGACAAAAAATGAAAAAAAAATAAAAATTAATCGGTGATTTTTGAGAATAGCACTGGTCGGTTTTGGCCGTTACGTTGGGTAAAGGGCTAAAGTACTGTGGTGACAGAAGCGGACAGAGAATCTCGACTACAGTACGCGAAGAGTGTATTATCACTAAATCACCCGCAGAGTGGAGATTCCACCCGAGGAATAATTGCAAATTTGTTGCAAAGCATAACCAGCACCAGCTAAGTTTCAGCCAATGGACCTCAGGGTTAAACCCGGAGGTCCATTGGCTGAAACATTGCTTGTGTTTTTTGTCGATATGTACACAATTTGAAAGTTATAGCTTGGGTGATAACTCCACTCCGCGGGTGATTTAGTTACAATCCACTCTCCACGTACTGTAGGTCGGGACTAGGTCGCGATTCGGTAATTTTGTGTTCTTAAACCCCTCCCCCCGCCCCCAGAATTTTACTTGTCGAAATAGGAAATGCAAGAATATTCTATCTTACATGTTTTTCTCGTTCGTATTTTTATTTCGTGTGCATTGATTTCGCAATATCATCCCTGACTAGAATCGTCATGAAAATAGACTTTCAATAAAGTTATCTCCCTTTGACATTATTAGACGCGCGTGGAAAGTCCAGCTAAGAAGCAAGTTCTTGTTGAGAAAACATCTATGTTCTATGGCATTAGTAGAAAATGAAACCAAGTTTCCTGTTGTTACTTTTAACAGAAGCAACTAGTTCACAGATAATCCGCCATTAAGAATGCCTATCAGTGCCACTTATCCCCACCCTAAGTCCACTTTAGCACTTTGTTTAGCGAATGTGTTTTTACAGTAATTTGCGACTTTTTATTCTTCCCGAAAAAAAAATCTCACCTCCTACAATTTTATATTAATGAAAAGGACAGTGTCTGTATTATAATCCACGAGGCGCACAGTGTTGATACAATGGACAGATTAAAAAGTTACAGAACATCAAAAGATGGTTGAAATGCCGTTTTCTTGTTTATTACGCGCCTCTTCAATGTAATCCCCATCTACAGCAACACTAAACCGTGCGGAAAATGAAAATCTATTCCGCACATATGTGCGGAACGGAAATCGTTGACGGACTATTTTTAAATAGAAGCGAAATTTCACTGGAATTTTCTACAAATCGTGCAGCGCAATTACAATTTGAATCGCTCGCGATAGCTGAAAATCGTCCCCGAGTTCTAATGTGTTCTTTGTGCCAGTAGGCACATAGAACACATTGCAACTCAGGGGACGAAATAGCAATACGGGTTCCGCTCGCAAATTTGGTTGGCGATAAAATGTGTTGTTTTTGTTGATAGTTGTCAAATGAATTGCTGAGTGGCCTTCTAGTAATTGGTTTTATAGACGCGAAGGCGTGTAATAAACATAGAACGACACACGCTTGTGAATGGGTTAATCGATATGGCGCTTGTGCCATCGCGGAAGGATAAAATTCGAAGCCTGCGGCCTCTCGTTTTATCCTTCCGCGCTGGCACTCGTGCCATATCGATTAACCCATTCGAACACATGTGTCGTTCTGTGTATTTTCAATAAGAGTTTCAATAGACAATGACAGTCAAACGTTCAAACTGGATGAGAAAAAAAATTATAAGAAGTCAGCTTGTGTTTTTTTTTTATACTGTTGTGCAGTAAAAATACCTGAAGTCTGTGAAATGATGCGCTCATCGATGATAGAAATTCGCTAACATTTCGAAATTTCAGTCCTTATATGAAATTCCCATACTCTTACTGTTAAATTTACTGACTGCTTTAGGAATGTAAGGGGGTGGGGTGCTATCTTTCCCGTAAATCTCTTCCAATAACGAAAGTTTTCAGCAATGTTTATTTTTTGTGTGTTTCCTGATCGGATCGCTATCTGTTCGAGAAAGTGACAATATTTGTGATAATAGTACATTAGCTACAGCCAGGAATGCCGGAAGCACGGGACAGAGGGACAGCTGCCCTCCCTGCCTTCGGACCACGGGGCTAGAGGGGATGGTGCAGACGATGCCCTTCCCAGGTTTGTCACCCCATTGGGGGGGGGGGACACCTTCCCTCAAACTCCCCTATCACGGGCTTTCGATCTTCAAGACATGCATGCTTCGGCGTGACATGGCGCGACTGCTAGTCGAGTAAATGCCCTTTCCCCGGAGTCTGACCCCCTGTCCTGAAGTACTTCTGGCTCCCCTGGCTACAGCAGTGACTCTTTGTTTTTACACAGAAAGCTGAACAAATTCTGTTGTGTCAAGCAGTGATGGAAAGCGTTTAAAAAGCCTTTCAAACTGTACGCCACTCAACAGCGTTTGACCAACAAGGCTAAAAAAAGCATTAGATATTTATAGACAGAGAGAAGTATCTCATGACATGTAAACAAGTACATATAATGACGCCGAAAATAACACAGACGTTTTATACCCCACACACAAGGGTGCAGTACGACCTTTGGCAAGTGTGTAAGTGAAGTGTTTTATGAAGACGCGTGGTTTGTCTATTTAATGTCGTTTACAATAACATCCAACCAGACCCAAGAGTGCATGCGAATTGTTTGGCACAAATAGTGGTTATTAACCCTTTACCCAACGTAACGGCCAAAACCGGCCAGCGCTATTCTCAAAAATCGGCAATTAATTTTTATTATTTTTTCATTTTTTGTCTCAAAAACATAGGTTATGACCCCTCTTTGGAACGAACTCGTCGAGCTCGTTCCAATGAGGGGTCATAACCTATGTTTTTGAGACAAAAAATGAAAAAAAAATAGTTATTCAATCATTTTTTGGCAAGTGTCGTCTGCTTTTCATGTTAGGTAAAGGGTTAAACAAAACGTTAAAATACCTGGAATATTTATGAAAATGTTGGCCTTTGAATTCACAGGAACTGAAAGAAAATAAAACGAAAACAAAATTAATTAATACCTATACTTTTCAAGTTTTGTCTGGTCGAGATGTTCGGTGTCAATGACCAAGAAGTTAGCATCTCCTATTAATTCTTCTACCCCCAGCACAGTGTCTGCATAGCTGCTGTGACCTTGAGATGCAAGGACTAGGAATTATAGAGCAACGTTACAGAACTGTGATACCGAGTGATACCGAAGTATCATTAGGCAAAAAAATAAATAAATAATAGTAATAGTTTTGATTTTCGAAGAATTTTTTTTCAAATAAGTGAGGGAATAAGGATTTTATTTTTATTTTTTATTACCGTCGGGATTATGAATTATAAGGAACATAGCCATGGCGATCCAGCCCCGAGTGTCACATGTTATACAGACCAATAAATCAGCGAGCGTAGCGGCTACCCCAATATATATGTAGAGATGCATTTTTTAAAAAGATTTTTCGATATTAAAATGCGAAGCAGTAGTCGTATAAAACAAAACAAACGATCAACTAACCGAGAAAATCGCTGGAATGAGGACATCATTCAATGCATGTATACTGATAGATAAAAATATATCCCAAACAGTGACATTTTCACTTGGTGGCTTGTATATCGTCCACTGAGTTCCAATGTGTTCTATTTACCAGTAAATAGAAGCAAAATTTCACTGGAATTTTCTGCAAATCGTGCAACGCAATTACAATTTGAATCGCTAACGATAGCTGAATATCGTCCGCTGAGTTCCAATGCGTTCTACGTGCCAGTAGGCAGCCAGTAGGCACATAGAACACATTAGAACACAGGGGACGATGTACAAACGCACGTGTTCGTTTTGTTCACTGAATTCGACAACTTCGTTTTTTCTGAAACTTTACAATTTTTTGCTCAAACTTTTCAACAAAAGTCAATTCCACCCTATTTGCTGTTTGTTCGTGGTTATTTTACAAGATATACCATTATTGAAACCGACTCCACAGTATAAAAATTTCACGCATCTAAGCTTTAGATCCCGCTGAAGTCGATCCAGGAATTTGCGACTTTACTCGTTTATGTTTCCTATTTTCGTGGAACAACCAACGGTGATATTTGAAAAATGTCAATAAATTGTACCAACGCGCGGCGGGCTATGAGAATCAAAAGTATTTTTTTGGTCTTACCGCGGCATTTTAATAAATCATCCACGAGCAAAAAATATATTTCGTGCAGATACCACTAATAATTTTATACAGTCATTGTTTTCTTATTAGAAGAAGGAAAAAAATCAAAAAAGGAAAAAAGAAACATAAATGCAAAAAAAACATAGTATAGAAAACAAAAATCGATTTCACGAAAATATAACGTAATGTTAAGGAGGTGCAGAGAAGGGGTTTTGACGTATATGAGGGTGTGAGCGTGTGTGCGTGTGTGTGTGTCGATGGGTGTATGTCAGAGTGTGTGTGTGCATGTATGTAAGGGGTGGGGTGGGGTATGTTTAGGCCTGTGGACACAACATCTTGATTAATTTAAGTTTTAGATAGGATACTGGTCCATTGGGCCGGTGAAATTCTATAATATTCAGCAGCAGGACTCTGTTATTGGTCTATTTAGTGCACGCAAAAGTTGGATATCTGCTAAACACTAGGAACATTTTGATGGAGTCAGATGTTGTCGTTTTTAACAGATCATTTTTACTCCATTTCCACAACTTTCTGCTCCCACTCCACTTCCCCCCAAAAAGAAAGAAACCAACAACCCCCCCCCCAAAAATACAAAAAAAAACAAAACAAAAAAAAACAACAAAACAAAACAAAAAAAAACAAACAAAACAAACATACCCCAAACGAACAAACAAAACAAAAAAACAAAATACCCCTAGACTTATTACTTCCAGAAGTGATAAGAGCGTGAACCGCCCTGTTCTACTTGTAATATTTCATATTGAACTGTTTCCACTCCCCTGAATGCGCATGCGTGTAAACAGTAGTGAATATTACTATCTGAATTACTGGAGCGGTTTATGGGAGAAAAATGAAAAACTTTCATTTGCCACAAATATCATTTTTTTTACAGAATAGACGGACGTATGATAAAATATTTAAAAAAAAATATTCTTTAAAATGGTATCAAATACTTTTTGTTAAAATTAGTTTTTAAAAGTTCCATTTTTGTTTAAAATTTTCGCTTTTTACCCCTAGTACATCGCCTTATCAGTTTGTTAGAAAAGACTGATGGGGGTGGGGGTGGGGTTTGGGGGGGGGGGTAACGTCAAAGTAAAAAAAAATGTACTAAATCCTTATGAGAAAACTTGGACGGACAAAGATTTGCTTAAAGCAAAAATTAATTTTATTTGTTGTATAAACATATTTGGTTTAACTTTAAAAAGGGGAGTTTTTCTATCTTCGTGACCATGCGACAAATAGATAATACCTCTCCGCCCAAGTGTCAGAATGGGTAATTTGTAACGGCTGGACAATAGAGTTGTTTATTTTTAAAGTGGCGACAAAGTGTGTGTCTTTCCAACAGTTTGGAATACATCCACTGATGTGTGTTTAGGGCAATAAGATGAAAATAGATTGAAAATGTCCACTTCTAATGGTAAATCCTTTTGAGCAAGCCTGAAAATAAGCAGACTGTCATCTGCAGAATGAGGTCCCCAGAGGGTGAATTTCGTGATGGTACCCTGCACAGCATGGTAGCATTACCAAATTTACCCTCTTTGAACCTCAGTCTGAAGCAAGGTCTCAGTCCTAAACAAAAATAGGTAACAAGAGGATAAATTGGGGGATTCTAGCCCACTGTATGGGTCAGTATCAACAAATTCACCGTCTGGGGACCTCATTCTGCAAATAACAGATTGCTTATTTTCAGGCTTGCTTTTGAGTGGATGTTGAACAATTATTCAATGTCATGTTTTTAATTGCAATAAAACCTCTAGCTCCCCATCAGACATTAGAGTTATTATTCTTTTAAACGGAGTTCATTTAAAATCAACATACATAAAGCTTGAGCCATGGCAGAGCGGTTACTTATGGAGAAATTGACTGGAAGAAACTACCTGAAGGAAAATAACTTCATCGACCTGAACGCACAATTCCAAGGAGATTAGTTTTGTTTTGTCCAGAAAGAAGGAAAAAACGTGAGTTCCTTGCTGATTCAAATTCTTATTAATTTGTATTTTACCAGCCAATTTTTCTCTATTTTGTTCCCATGTAATATTATATACTGACAAAAAAAGAAACGCAAGTTCAGTTTTGGAAATATAATTTTTTTTTTATCCGTAGACCAAATGTAGTAAAATTTGACACGTAGCTACCTCAGTTTTCTATCAAAAGAGAATTTGGTTAAAAGTCGGTCAACCATGACCACATGCGACGCTGCATGCTTTCAACAGATAATTGGACAAAGCGTGTATCCGGGGCACTCCCACGTGCTATGGGCTTGAAAACCATACAAAATCGAAGTTTTGAACAGTATACGTCGATTGCAGAACATTTCATTTCAACTCGATTGAAAAACAAAATGCCGCGAATGATGGAAGTTGATAGAGGTATGGCTATTGCTTTAATTATGCAGGGTCAATCACAACGTCTCGTCGTCCAGCAATTTGGGGTCCATAGGTCAACGATAGCTCATTTAGTTGGGCGTCCCAGGTCCAAAGGAAGATTAGCTGACCGTTCCAGCAGAAAACGCCCGCGCGTTACGTCGCCACGTCAAGATTGAGACATACGTCTCTCACACGTCCGTAACCGATTTCAGACAGCGACGGAGACGCCGAGTCAGGTTGTAGGCACACATGATCGCCGAATGTGTCAAAGAACAGTTAGCAATCAAATGCGGGAGTTCAATTTAAGGCCACGACGTCCCTACGTGGATCCGCAACTTACACCCAGGCGACGTCAATGTCGATTGCAATGGCTGCGGGCACATAACCAAATCGGTTTCACTTGGCATACTGGGGACGTGTGTTATTCACTGACGAGTCTCAGTTCAAGCTTTACAGGTCAGGTGGACGACTGCGTTGCTATCGACATCGAGTTGAGCGATATTCTGACGCGTACGTTAACGTCGCTCAGCTCACGCAGGCCCTTCTTCAGAAGTGGAAAAACATCCCACAAAGAACCATAAACAACTTGGTGGACACAATGGTAAAGAGAGTTAGAGCAATGAAGCCCGGGTGGGCACGTCGCAATCGATTTTGATCAGGAAATGGCGTAGGGTACCCACGTTTGAACATTTTCCATGTAAACACCGTCTGTGTTAAGACAACAAAACTCGTCACAATTTAATCAGTAATGAAGAAATAACATCAAAATCCAAACAATGAAATAACACCGATAACACATTAGAAATATTTGCCACAGAAAAAAACTTGCGTTTCTTTTTTCCGCTGGTTTAAATTACGATAGGATATTATGTAGGAACAAAATAGACAATGCCATGTCAAATGTGATCGCGTGTGTTTTGATCCATGAAAAATCACGGGCGATAAGTCGAAATTCTGGCTCTTACAACAGGAGTACCGGTACTTATAGTTCAATATATTAGTCAGTACCGCTCAGAACTTTAGACACAAGAGAATATAAAATTGTTCCACACAATCTGGTGAGTTCAGCAAACAGTTTTTATTATATTTTTATTTTTCTTCCAGCATTCAGCTTTTTAAAATGAATGGTGCGTGCTTGTCCAGCATGGCCCAATGTTTAATTTTACAGGTCTATGATCATAAAAGGTGATAGCTGTCTCGATCGGATCACGGGTGGATCGCGACGAACATACACACTATTGATTGGTCTAGATTTCATAATTAAACTATTGCGAAATAAATCAATCAAAATCATAATAAACAAACGAAAACACATCTCCGAATCATTACTCTCACATTAGATTTACAACGGTTGAGATTCTATAGGTGTGTGGGGAAACAAAGCGGGCAAAGAATTTCGACCGGAACGCGACAGAATCGCGATCCGATCGAAATTCTCTCCCCGCTTTTGTGATCGCAATACTGTACGTATTGTTCCAGGCAACATATTATAGGCAACATAGTATGTGAAACAAAAGCGGGCGATCCGGTTGAAATTCTCTGGGACCAGGTAAAATATTCCGAAGAAATGGAACCAAATTGAGAGGGATTGAAATAGAGAGAGAGAGAGAGAGAGAGAGAGATCTGAAAAGACGAATTCAATGCTTTTGTATATTGTTGCATCACAGTTTCGTCTACATTTTAATTTTTTTTTGTCTACCGAAAAGCTGAGCACATGTTTGTTTGTAGATGCTGAAAGACACATTCAACAGCTAGAGTTATATCTTGTCGAATGGTTTTTCGGGTTGAGTGAGCAGAAAGAAGCGGCGACTTAAACTTTCCAGTCCGACATAAGCTTGATTAAAATATGTAGAAGGCAACTGTTCTATCAACGTACACATTAAAACGCTCATCCGACGTGTTCCGTCTTGCCCAAGGAGGCAGTGTAAGTCAAAGCTCAAATAGATCCCCTAATGGGTAGTAGCCTCCTTGTTTATAACCACCCAGAGATCCTTCTGCCCTCTTTGGGAAAGGGTCAAGGGCCCATGCAGTTGAGAAAATTCACGTCATGAAGGCTCCAATTGGGAATTTGTTGGGAGAAGAAACACACAAATAATAAGAAATGTTACATTCATATGGAACTGAGAACATTAATACAGAAGCTACTACATGTTTTGTACATGATACGCGTTTTATAACAAAGAGTAGCATGAAATTATGATCAGTCTCTGTAATCTCTATTAAATGAATTGTTTGTGTACTATTAATGACGAAGATATTTATGCGATAGTCTACATTTTATGGCTTTGCAGTTGTGTCTAGGCAAGTCTTGGCTGCCTATGTAGGCAGCCAAGACTTGCCTAGAAACAACTGACAATGTTCCTCGGATGTAACTTGCAAATGTATCTAAAAACTACCTGCTGGGACACCTGTTTTTGTTGCAGTAAAAAGTGGTGAAAGTCCAAATTAGACCTTCAAGAGCTGAGGAAGAATCAAACTTTTATTTGAATGAGGACTGAGATTGGGAAATTTTGTATTTGAATTGAGAAACGTTTTGCCAAAATGCCATTGGGAAAGGGTCTCTTATTCAGCCCCTGAAGACATCCAAAATAACCCCTGCCACCACCCCCATACACCCAACCACTAAAGTTGTGTAGTAGATCGATCGTTCTAGAAAAAAAGACTTATTGTGCCACAGTTTGTGAATAACTTTAAGCCTTTGAATATCCCCTTCGTCATCACTCCTAATTTATAGCCTCATTTCGAAGAGAGAGAGAGAGAGAGAGAGAGAGAGAGAGAGAGAGAGAGAGAGAGAGAGAGAGAGAGAGAGAGAGAGAGCAGCAGCATATCCGATAGAAGGCACGCCGCATTGCACGAGTTTATTGATTGAAATGTATATGTCTAACCCTTTACCTTACATGAAAAGGAGACGACACTTGCAAAATAAATTCTTGAATAACTAATTCTTTCCATTTTTTGTCTCAAAAACAAAGGTTATGACCCCTCGTTGGAACGAACTCGTTCCAACGAGGGGTCATAACCTACGTTTTTGAGACAAAAAATGAAAACATAATGAAAATTAACTGGCGATTTTTGAGAATAGCGCTGGCCGGTTTTGGCCGTTACGTTGGGTAAAGGGTTAACATATCACAGTTCCCACTTTTAAAGACCACTAAGTTTCTCTGTGTACAAGATGGTTTGTTTGGGGAGCACTGGCGAAGCGAGACCGGTTCTCGTCAGATCACCGAAGTTAAGCAACGTCGATCCCGGTTAATCCTTGGATGGGTGACCATTCGGCTATTGATTCGGGTGATTCCCGTAGTAGTGGCTGGTGTGCGATCAGGGAAGTTTGAGTGTGTGATTCTGCGACGTTGCATCACATGCCAGCTGTGGACGTTGGGAATGTTCACCAGTACTACGCAATCCTCACCGCACCTAGGTATAAAATAGGGACCTGTTGAGGTGCTTGCCTTGTGTGCCCGTCTGTGGAGCACTGGAAGTATGCTCCGTTGAGTTGCGCTGAGAATGTCATAGAATGAACAAAGGGTGTGAACACCTGTGATACGGGGTAATAATGTAAGTCAGAGAGCACTGCGGTGGACTTTAGACGTTAACATTGCATTATGTTTGTCTGTATCACCGTCAAGCGAACCACTGATTTGCCCATACAAAAAAAACCCCAAGCTTTTGACGAGATTTCCCCCCACAAGACAATGCACAACAACTAATTGCCTGTATGATACGCACCATCCAATAACTATTAGGGTTTACTGCACACACCGAAGAAAATAAAATTCATCAATGTTGTCGATTAAGCAATAATTTTCCAATAAAAACCTGAATATTTCGTATTTGTTGATGCTGAAGCGGCAGCATTAGCGATCGTGTCAACAACAAAGCCATGAAATATATCGAAACAGTATTGACATTGCAATAGTCGAGGTGAAATACGTAACACATGAACCTGACGAACACCATCGGGCGTTTATTTGCCAAGTTATCAATAACAATCGGTGGCGAGTTTTCACAACAGGTGAGATAGTTGCAGGGTATTTGCAAGTTTCTCGAGAAATGATTAGTGATTTGTGGTATGAACACATATATATCATCTGTGTGTACAATTTGTCTAATAAACAACCCATAATCATTACTATATTTCTGTGTAAAAGAGATAATTTGCAAACAACACAATCTGTTATAAAAGCGGAAATGAAACTCAGTGACGCCATCGTTGTTGAATTATCGATCCAAAAGAATTCTTAGTTATCGATGTGACAACCGTTACTAATTCCCAGTTCCTTATTCGACACTCGTTATCAACCGATTTTATCGGTTGATGACGAATGTCGAATAAGGAAATGATAATAAGTAACGACTGTCACGTCCCCGATTTCTCCCCAAATTTGAACATTGATTAACAACACAAAACTAATTTGTTTAATAGAAGTCTAAAGCGTTTGAGTCTCCGGGTACTCCGGCTTCCTCCACCCGTAAAACTGTCACGGTCACGATTAGACATTGTGCATAAGTATGTGACATTAAAAACCAATAAATAAATAAATAAATAAATAAATAAATAAATAAATAAAGCGTTTGAGTATTTAGGATTGAGTTTCCACGATCATTAATGTAGTAGTAGTAGTAAATTATTTTATTAAAATGTCACGTTTCTAAATATCTTTACAGAAAAATACATAAATTGATACAGATGAGTAAAGTAGCATGAAACCCAGCCGTGAAGGCTTATGAGACACTTGAAAAACGATATAAATTTCTATGTATAATATGTACATAATTTTTCAAATCATTCGCACACACAAAACCACCCAACCCTTCCCCGCAGTCCCATCCAACACCACGACCATTCGTAAGCACAACTATGCATCTTAACAAATAATACATGAAATTGATTCAAATGTGTAAAATAGCATGAAACACAGCCGTGAAGTCTTATGAGACATGAAAAACAATATAAATTTCTATGTATAATATGTACATAAGAATATGCGCTCACGTTTTCAATCATTCAAAAACACCAACCCCCTTCACGCCCCTCCCCCACCCACCATTCGTACGCACAACTATACATCTTAACAAATAATACATTAAATTGATACAACTAATTAATTGTGGAATCTTCCAACACGGAACTGAGATGACAAGCGCGTTTTTTCTCGATCAGATCGCGACCGGGTCGCAACTCATTTATACCACACTTAAAGATCTGTGTTTTACAACAGCGTTAAGTGATGATCCACCACTTTCATTAATTGTGGACTCTTTCAATAGAAATTTTGCATTTAAATAGATCTAAATACGATACATGGAAAGCCATAATGGTACTTCAATGGTTGAATTGTTTTTTTCCCATTGAAAAGCAGGCAGTGTGATATAGCCTGAAGTCTGTTGTCTGTATTTTAGCATATACGAAAACAACGTTATCGGGTAACTGCTCTGTTGTGCGGTGTTCCAATCCCTTGGGGGATAATTTTCGTCATTGGAAGAGATTTACGGGAGAGTTAGCCCGCCTTAATTTTCTAAAGTTGTCGGTAACTTTAACACTGAGGGCATGCAGATTTCACATAAAAATTGAAAATTTCGAAATATTCGAAATGTTGTATCATCGAAGTGAGCATCTTTTCACAAACTTCAGACATTTTTTCAGAAGAGTAGTATAAAAATACAAAAGCTGACTTTTTACAATTTTCCCCAGATCACCTTGACCTCCAACTGAAATGCATCTGACTCAACACAATTTGAATCAAGACCAAAAGCAGATTAATTTTACCATATCAACATTGTTGCAAATTATTTTCTGAATTTAAATGCACACCATCCCAAAATAAAATTATTGCCCAAAAAGGCGAACAGTAAAATGCTGCTTTACAACTTGAGCGAACACATATTATCTACTCTGGTGTGTCGCGAGCAAATGGAAGCCCCTAATTTGTCTTAAAAGCACGCGCTGCCGCCCAAACCCATGCTTAAATTAACATTTGTAAATTTGTAAATTCGGAGAGAGGCAGGAGATAGCGTTTTAAATCACATAAATGACCGTTTATTTGAACAATAAAGGCCTTGGATAAATTTTTGCTTTATTCACCGAGTAGGGTGATAAATTTTCCTCGTAGATTTAACACTGAAAGAATTTATTCCCCAAGTAGCGACGGACATGTTGACCTCTGGCCTCTACCACATTTGTCTAGCATAATTAATAGTTCGATTGTTGATTTCTTTAAATCTTTTTGAAGGTATTACACAATACCAGTTGAAAACACCACACGCTGCTCATATAATAAAGAATTTTTGCAAGTTAAGCTCAAGTTTGTAGTGGAATTATTTTTAGACAAAATGTATTACTGCGCCTTGTTTATTTTTCCCAATTTTGCTGGTGGATGGAATTGGACCTCTGTGCTCCTCACTTCTCGCTGTGTTTTGTTGCAAATTATAGCATGATTTTGCCGCGACTGCCCTGTAGAAGATTTATGGGATAAACAAAATAAACATATAGTGTTTTCAAATAAAAAATTTATTCTACTCGTAGAATTTAGAATGAAACCGACTCTCCAGAGGCTCGTCGGTTTCATTCTTAATCCTACTCGTAGAATAATTTTTTTTACTTGAAAACACTATACGTTTATTCTACATTTCACTTCACCAATTTGTTCAACTGACAAGTTTGTAAAACTCGGCGTTCAAATACTCTTTCTCAATTTCACAACTTTCACTACATTAACTTTAGCATCTTCTTTGACAGTAAATATAAATAGTAGCGGACATCCCAGTCGAAATCCTTGACAAATTATCACATTCAACAAAATTTTAAAAAGTTTTATTTGATCTTTCATGTTTTCGTGACACCAAATGTACAAATCAAACCCCAACAACGGAAAGATTGAAGGGCACGGATAGGGACGCCGGAAGCAGAAGGGCACCTTACCTTCAGGTCCCTGCTCTCGGACAACGGGGAGAGAGGGGGCAGACAGTGCCCTCCCAGGTTCGTCACTCAATTTTTTTTCAATAATTTATTCTCGAAGTAAAGCTAAAAGACAGTACATATCCGGCCTGGGATCTTTCAAAATTCAATGGGGGAGTTTGGGGGAACCTCCTTCCAAACTCTTCCATCCGGGGGCCTTCGGACATCGAGACATGTATGCTTTGGCATGTCATGGGCGGCTGCTAGTGCGAGCAAATGCCCTTTTCCCGGAGTCTGACCCTCTGCCCTGAAGTGCTTCCGGCGCCCCCTGGTCGCGGAGCCGGAGGAAAGTTTCATAACATCAACTTGGATTATCCGGATAACTGGAACTACATTTAAGTAAACGTTTCTCTCGACATGCAGAGTTTTATGGGGTTTTTCTTTTATTTTTGTTTCAAACATAGAAAACCCCTATTGCCTGTTTGGTATTATGGAGTGCAGGGGCGCCGGAAGCACTTCAGGCGAGGGGTGGTTAGACTCCGGGAAAGGGAATTTACTCGCACTAGTAGCCTCGCCATGACATGCCGACGCGTGCATGCCTCGAAGTCCGAAGGCCCAAGGGGGGGGGGGGGGGGGGTGAGAGGTGTTCCGCTCCCTCCGGAGAGGGGCACATCCTCCCAAACTCCCCTATTGAATTTTGAAAGGCCCCGAAACGGATTTGGGGTGGATATTTGCTTTACTTCGAAAACAAAATAAATTGAGCGACGAACTTGGGAAAAGCGTTGTCTTCCCCCTCTCGCACCCGTGACCCGAAGGCAGGGAGAGCAGCTGCCCTTCTACCCCGTGCTTCCGGCATCCATGATGGAGTGACAGGCACACTTTGTTGGGTAGGGGTGGATAGGAATGCGTATTAAGGAGCGTACGCACATTTCAAACTGAGTGGTTAGTTTCTTTCCTGCGAATAACAGGGTATATACCTCCTTGGACCTTCTCGAGGTCTTAAGGCGAGAATTGGAATAAACCGAGAGGAGCCGAATGTCATCAGAGATCTTAACTCTTCCCTCCCCTGTCTGGGGCGAGTAATCGCTATATATGCTGCCCCCACCTCGTGTTTCTGAAAAAATTATAGCGTCTCTATCCTTGGGTGGATATTTTATTGGTGGTAGTCAAAGGCGTACGGTGCTGTGTTCATGTTAGAAACTGACTTCTATGATTTGTCAATATTTTTAATAGGGATTTTATTTTGGAGGACAAAAAGCAACTACCGCTTCCCTCCCTAAAACCTACTATTTCACTGTCACCATTCCTTTCATGCTGGCTGTTCAGAAAAGAGCGACCAGCGATTGTCTCTATACATTGTGGCTATGTTTGAATGAGTGTGTACGCATCGTGATTTGTTATCAATACATTTTATTTTTTAACCAGCAGATAATATGGGATTAAATACAATATTTGTTATCAAATAAACCATTGCATTGGGTTTAATACAACTGTCGTTCCAAGAAAGATGTCAATCAATAAAATAGGTTTGCCTTCTTACCTTCTTTGAAAATCCAAGTTAGGTTGGGAAACGCAATTTTTCACTGCATGATAGAAGCAAGTCAAGACACGCCTCCTCATTAACCGAAGGAGAAATTCATGACACCCGAGAAACGTACTTGACAAACACCGCATCGCCAGAAGCAAAAATTATGTTTACTCGATTACGTATCAGTAATCATTGTCTGATGATCGAAAAGGGCAGACATGTGCAGCCTTCGACTCCCGTAGACGAAAGATTTTGCAGATCATGTGACTCGGGAGCGGTAGAAACTGAACTGCATTTCGTGATGGAATGTGCACAATATGGGTTTATCCGGAATAACGTTTTTCACAGATTAGAGCTTGAAAATCAGAGCGTCTCTGTGATGAACGCAGAGGAAAAATTCATATTCTTGATGGAAAATAATGATCCCAGGCTGTGTAACATCATCTGTAATACGATCCTGCTTTTCTTTAAACGACGCGAGCTGAAGCTCCCATCAGCACTCGTGACGTGGTTGCCGGTAACGGCTAATTCTATATATGACATACCACGACAACAGTTATTAATACTATCATTTCGTATCAAAATGTATCTACATGTATGTATTATCTTTGAAAACTTCAATATTTATATAGCGTATATAAACGAAAGGCTGCTTTTCCAGTCCAGGATCGGATACCTGAATTTTTAAAGTACACAGTTGCTGAGTGAGTTTGCGTGGAAGGCCCAATTAAGATTTTCAACGTGCAGCCCTAAGGCTGCACGCTGAAAATATTGATTGGTCTATCCTCAAGTAACGAATATAGACTCTATCAGTTGATGACTCTGAACTTGCATGGTATATACCATCAGGGCTCAAAGGGATAAATATGGATTCACCCACGCTATATGCCACTCCGTTAACACAAAATACTATTCTCTGGTTCGTAAGTGTGGACTGGGTACAAACTTTTTTTGGTTTAGTGAATTTTCGTGATTTTTACGGTATTATAAGTTATCTCAACAATAGAATAATAATTTCTGAATCTAAAATCCATTAAGTACTCTTTGGCTGTACAGTTTGATAAAACAATTTATCACATGGTGTGGCCATGTTATTATTATGTATATCATGCAATCTGCCTGTCCTTGGTGTTTTTGCTGAATAAATTTATTTATATTTATTTATTTATATATTTATTTATTGGTGTTTAATGTCACATATTTGGCAAATCATGACCTCGACATTTTTACGGGTGGAGGAAGCCGGAGTATCCGGAGAGAACTACCGAGCAACAATGAGCAACTGTCAGCTCCCCAACATACTAACTCCACACAAGCAGGGTTAGCATTGGTTGAAGACAGTGCACCATCGACGTGCACTACGCCTTAGTACAAAACATCACCGTGCCCCCACGTGGGCAATGGGTGCTGAATAAATAGACAAAACTACATGTATGTTTCTCTGAGTCGTTTTGTATTCAATGAGTCAGATGTGCGTAGGAGAAAACGTCGAGACCTAATTTTCTTTTCTATCAACGGTGGTAAACACCATGCACTTTATGCAGTCGCATTGCATAAAAAAAGTCTCGGTTGGAACAGGTTGGTGTGCAATACGGAATTCCGTATTGCACAGCCGTATTGCACGCCGTATTGCATAAGAGAGACTGCATGGGCATGTAATAAATAAACTTATCTATGAACTTATCTTTGACAAGAGAAAAACTTGTTTCCTTCGCCACTGAACCTATAAACTGAAAACTGGCAGCTTTAGAGAATGGATACAGTACAGTCGCTGTGGACTGGTCGTAATCCACGCGTGGGCAGTGATGTCCACGCATGCGTTTACCAGGTTATCAATATCACCATAAGCAAAAATTTAGTTCATGAAGCACCGGGTTTTACCGATAATTATTCCTATAATTAGTGTTTGGAAAATATTATTGCGTCCTTGGAAATACTGCACACCCGTGGAAAGTGACCAGTCCACGTCGGCCGTACTATATATTTGTTAATCAAATAGTAAATAGCGGACCTCTAGCAAGCACCAAGTGCAGGGGCTTGATCAAAGGGGAATTGGGGTATCGGTGCGGGGTGATATCAATCAATAATTTTTTACAGTCGTGTCATTTTCGCCTCGATTAGTTTTTTACGATACCAGCTGGTGAGACAAGATACATGGACTTATGTCACACACACATGCTGTCATACAAATGGGCAACGGTGGTAACCAATTCTGCAGAGCCGTATTATTCATAAGGCTGACAAGGCTGAAGCATAGGGGCCCGCAGGGACAGGGGCCTTGCCAATTTTTTTTTTACTGAGGCGCTATTACCAGCGCCTTAGAGCTCCAATGGTTAAAGGCACTTTGCACTCTGCACCGTAACGATTTATTTATCCATATATATACTCTCAAAAGTATATTATATATATATTTATATACAGTACATTATTTTAATGCTTAATTAAATAATATGTCAAGTTGTGAGGAGAATTCTTCAGGAGATCCGCAAAATGGATATAGGGCTATGTACTGCGGCATAGTGCCTACCGTACCTGGGTGAGGCTGTCAGTTGTAGTGGGGTGAAAGATTGAAGTACCAGAGAGGGGCCCCGTCCCGAAGTATCTAAAAGCCTAGGGGCCCGCCCATGGGTTAATACGGCACTGCAATTTTGACACTTGGAAGTGCATTATCGTTTTTTAAAGAGAAAGAAATGGCCAGACCATGTGATAAATTGTTTTATCAAACTGTACAGCCAAAGAGTACTTAATGGATTTTAGATTCAGAAATTATTATTATTATTATTCTATTGTTGAGATAACTTAATACCGTAAAATTCAGGAAAATTCACTAAACCAAAAAAAGTTTGTACCAAGTCCATACTTATACCAGATAATAGTATTTTGTGTTAACTGAGTGGCATATAGCGTGGGTGAATCCATCATGATTTATCCCTTTGAGCCCTGATGGTATATACCATGCAAGTTCAGAGTCATCAACTAATAGAGTCTGTATTCAATACTTGAGGGAAGACCCATCAATATTTTCAACGTGCAGCCTTGGGGCTGCACGTTGAAAATCTTGATTGGTCTTCCAGGCACACTCAACAACTATGTACTTTAAAAATTCAGGAATCCGGTCCTGGACCGCAAAAGCAGCCTTTCGTGTTCAAAGTGTTGACTTTATATACGCTAAATATATATTGGAGTTTTCTACTCATTGACAATACCAAAGGCGGAGACAGTTCTTCTACAATTATATACATGTTCTTTTCTATTAAAACATATCGGACACAAAGGTGTCTGAAAATTTTAACCGCCATGTCTGTAATGGCGGTGTTCGTAAAGATGTTAATGATTTAGATGATGAAGTTTCTTTTCTGGAAATATATTCCCTTATTTTTATGGCACACATATTTTTTAAGGTGCTATATAAGTAAGAGAAATTTGTTTACTTTGAAATTTCCACCTCTGATATGCCTTAAATTCAAATTAAATATACAAATATTATGCACTAATATGAAGGTTCAGACGTCTAAAACACCACAAATATATGCATTCAACTCACAGAGTTGACAGCAGGCACCAGTGGTTCCTGGAAGTCTGCTGCCGTATTTGTACCAGAGCTGATAATAAAATAATATTTCAGGCAAACAACTCGTGGCCAAATGTGCTTCAGATATCCACGAACAAAGCTAGGGCATCAAAATAGTTCAAAACGCAGCGACAGTGCTGCGTGGGGGTAAATTCAAAAACTGACGGTTTTGTTCACATTGTAGGTTCAATTTCGATTTCCGGTCAAGGTCGTTGGATGGAAAAAGTATCGATATTTTCTGCCATCTTAAATTAAATAACGAGAAAGATCGCCTGAATGCAGCATACAATTATTATATAGAGGCTGTGCATTTGCTCATTGTATGCAAGGTATCATGACACCTGGTGAAAATTCCTAGAATTACGATTTTGTTTTTCGATGCAAATTCGTAGTATCGAGCGATCTGCGCATGTCCGTCCGTAGAACATGGAATCTATCGTAAAAAAAAAAAATGTAGACAGTGTTGTCTTTCCCCAGTTGCAGTCCTATCGTTGCATCCTGAAGTGTTTTGAATTTCTAGCTCTTTGTTCTTGAATATCTGAAGCACTTTTGGTCACAAGTTGTTCTCCGGAAATATTATTTTATTATCACTTCTGGTACGAATATGGAAGTAGACTTCCAGGAACCACTGGTGCCTGCTGTCAACTCTGTGAGTTGAATGTATATATTTTTCGTATTCTGTACCTCCCAACCTTCATTTTGATGTATAATTATTTGTATTTAATTTGAATTTATGGAATATCAGAGGTGGGAATTTGAAAGTAAATAAATTTCTCTTACTTATATAGCACCTAAAGATATGAATGTTACTTCGACAGTCTGCAAAATGTGCTAAACAAGCTCTATTTTACTGGTAAAATAGGACCCAGTAACCAATTCCTGGGGTGGGAGTCCTCTAAAATGAACAACAAGGGTATAAACAACTGGTTGGACTTGACCTTAAACACCAATAAATAAATAAATAAATAAATAAATAAATAAATAAATAAATACCAATAAATAAATAAATAAATAAATAAATAAATAAATAAATAAATAAATAACAAGAAAGTTTACTTAAGTGTCCTTGTTATTCTGCTGCTGACTTTTCCAGAATTATAGATGATGACGTGACTTAACCTTTTACCTAACATGAAAAGCAAACGACACTTGAAAACAAAATTCTTGAATAACTAACTTTTTTCATTTGTTTGTCTCAAAAACATAGGCTATGACCCCTCATTGGAACGAGCTCGACGAGCTCGTTCCAATGAGGGGTCATAACCTATGTTTTTGAGACAAATAATGAAAATATAATGAAAATTAATTGGCGATTTTTGAGAATAGCGCTGGCCGGTTTTTTCCGCTGCGTTGGATAAAGATTAACATTATTTGAGTTTAGCTATAAAATTCAGTGAGATAACACAGAAAGAGCTCCCTGAGACCTTTCCGACAGTGTATTTCATCATAGTATACCATCTGCTAAATCCTTTACCCAACGTAACGTGGCTGCAGTGACTCGGTGGTTATTGCATTGGACTTGCAGCATCAGTCCACACAAAATATACCTGAGATAAATGTTCACGATTTAATCCCGACCAGCCGTAACTGCGTTGTATCCATGGGTAAGGCACTTAATTCCAATTGTCCATGCTGGCCTTGTGTACTAAGGCGTGCTACACATCCATGGTCCATTTGCCTTCTACTAATGCTAAACCCGCTTGTGCGGAATTAGTGCACTGGGGAGCCTGATAGTTACTCGCCACTGCTGTTATCTCCAGGTAGTTCGGCTTCCTCCACCCGTAAAACTGTCCGACACAAAGTGACTCTGGCTGTCGAAAGTGGCGTTCAATAAATAAATAAAAAAGTAAGATATGTCTTTTAATTTCTTCAACACACCCCAGGCCTACCTTGGCGTACATGGAAATTATGAGATATATTCTACTGCTGATAAATTAGGGGCGCGAGAGAAAATGTACCTCATGAAGTGGCAAATAAGGTAGTGTCATAGATGCGCAGCGCAGGAGTGTGCCCAACAAATGAAGCACGAGACCATGACATTGATTCTTAGAAAGCTCTCATACAGAGTTTTATGTGAATCAAGCGCGCCCAACAAATGAAGCACGAGACCATGACATTGATTCTTAGAAAGCTCTCATACAGAGTTTTATGTGAATCAGGCGCGCCCAACAAATCAAGCACGAGGCCATGACATTGAGTCTTAGAAAGCTCTCATACAGAGTTGTATGTGAATCAAGCGTGCCCAGCAAATCAAGCACGAGGCCATGGCATTGAGTCCTAGAAAGCTCTCCTACAGAGTTTTATGTGAATCAAGCGCGCCCAACAAATGAAGCACGCTTCATTTGGCTGGTCGATTGCTGATCTGTTGGAAGACTCCGCCTTGGCCTTAGGGACAAGTGGGGTGCCATGCTAATGTTTTCATATTATCTGCTCATGTTTTATAGTAAGTCCTAAGATGATAACAGTTAATTCTTCTAAGTTATTAGCTTTATTACATATTATTGGAGAGTGCACTCTCCAGTGGTTTGTAATAATCTAACAGTGATGACAAATGCTGACCACGAAAAATGATATTGAACTTAATCAGTCAACCTATCGGCAAACCATCCCTGTAAACTAAATAGTTAACCAACCATTATGCACGCCTCTAAACCACTGGTCATACTTCCTCCTTGGGCCATCCATCCTTCTTCCTATCCGGTGTCTCAAATCCAATTACCCTATTCTGTCTATTCTCCTCTTACTTAATCCTTATTACATATATAAATGAGCATTCACATAAAGAATACCAAATACTCCGGTACCAGCTGTTTATAACTAGTTTGGTTAATCATGTTTGGAGACAGCCTTGTAAAACCTTCAAGCTAACCGCTGAATCCACTTCAGTTCACCTTTACTTTTGTAAATATTCAATGTTGTTCTTTGCATACATATCTGGTCTGAAATAAATATTGTTTAAACTAAATGAAGCACGGGGTCATGACATTGAGTCTTAGAAAGCTCTCATACAGAGTTTTATGTGAATCACTGTCAGTAGCCGTTATCATCAGTACCAAAAGAAGTGTGTAATTTTCCCCTGGTCACCTAATACAACGCACTTTAGCTGGTTATTATCTTATAAAACTTGATTATTGATATATTTTCTTGTCTAGAAATATCTTGGAGATGGATTTACACTTTCCTTAAATCTGCTTTTATAAAAACACGGCAGAAGGTGCTTCGAAAGTCTCTGATTTCATTCTTGACCCAGAGGCCTCGCCGTGTGACTTATTGGGATGAGGGTGCAAATCTAATATTTCTTCCCCCACTGCATGTGTAACATACGTGTGTCCCGGGTGAGATAGCAGGGAGAGACAGATGTATCCCACCCCACCCACGTGACGTTATACATTTATACCGTTATTATGACGTTATGCATATCGTATCAGTTTCTTGCTACCAACTAATTCATATCGACGTCATCAGAATGCCGTGTGATCAAAGTTTGATGCTCTAAAACTCTTTAAACCCCAAGATGCCACCGTTCCTAATTGATTTCGTGGTAAATACCTTTGGTATATACAGAACTTTTGTATGCTCTTTCCGATGGTGTTATTAGTTTTTCAAAACAACGAATACCAAATGAGTCGATTATATCAGCACGTGACCGCCGATTACCTCTCGCTAACGTAACCGCTGTATGGTGGGCCTGATGGGTACGGGTGCGGGATGGGAAAATCTCACCCTCGGGACAAGATATTTGGTCCAGACACTCGGCATGCCTCGTGTCTGGCCCAAATATCTTGCCCTCGGGTGAGATTTTCCCATCCCACACCCGTACCCATCGGGGATTATAATAGTCCCGTCTGTAATGCCTTTATTAGTTTCGACTTACTAATATTCCAATTACATCATCAAGGCATGCCTTCGTCGAAGGCATGCCTTGATGAGGTAGTTGGAATATTCGTCAGTCGAGATGATAATTAAAAAAAACCCCAAGACTTCTAGGAAATTTATTAGTTAATAACTAGTGAAACAACTTCAGATTTAATTAAGGATGCGGTAGCCGAGAGCGTAACGCGATGCACTCGACGCCCAAGGTTTGCGATTTCGAAGCCCATTCGGAGAAACGTAAGTCAATGCAATGTCGGCGTGGATTGAAAACCACACTGCTCCTCCATAGTGCCATGTTCGGGGATGGTGCTATGCTCATCTTATCGGATGAGGACGTAAGTGGCTGTTCCGTGTGCAGTAATTACTGCGCACGTTAAAGAACCCTACTGTGACAAAAGAGCTGCAGCTCGACAAAATTCCCTCGATTCCCCCCTTATATAATAGGGTATATAGTGTACTTCATTACCCGTATGAAGAACTATCAGGGTCCTCCGAAAAATCAACGGAGGAGTGACTGTAAAGCGCATTGAATCGTGCATCTACCGGAATAAAACGGGTGTAAGACGCGAACTGCAGCATCAGTCCACACAAAATATACCTGAGATAATTCTGATGATGTGGGGTTCATACAGGGTGCTCCGAAAAATTAACGGAGACATTTCCAAATAACATAACAGAACATAAGGTGCTATAAGTAATGGAAAGTTAGCTTGAAAATAGGTGACAGATAATTTTCAATATCGTCAAAAATCTAAACATTAAAATAATTGTCACTTCTTTGCTGTCCAGCTGTGTTTATGAACAATACATTACAATTTTGTTCAAAAGAAAAATGAAAAATATTACATGTTCGGATTTTTGATCACATCGAAAACAACATGTCAAGCTAAAATTCCCATTACGTATGTAGTAGATTTTACGTAGCGTGTGGTACTAAAAATCGGCCATGTTGGGTTCACAACAGCCCAAATCGTGTGCTCCCGACCTCCATTTCTATGAACCACTGGTGCGACACAAGTCCAAAAATAAACGTTAGTCTTTCAAGAAAGTACATTATCTACTAACCAGAGGCGGACTGGCCGTAGGGTCCACCGGGGAAGTTTCCCTGTGCACTCCCCCTTATTAGGAGCCCTCAGGGCCCCCAAAGTTTACGCAGCCCATCATCTGTTGGTGCATGAAATTTCGTGAAAATGACCAAAATGCGTAATGGATCTGATTACATAGACCGTCGAATTATCGAAATGCCATCTACAGTACGTGGATAGTGGTTGTAACGAAATCACCCGCGGAGTGGAGTTATCACCTAGAGTATCAGTTTCAAATTCTGTACATATGGACAAAAAAACGCAAGCAATGTTGCAGCCAATGGACCTCCGGGTTCAACCCGGAGGTCCATTGGCTGGAACTTTGCTTGTGATTGTTGTGCTTTGCAACAAATTCGCAATTATTGCTTGGGTGGAGTCTCCACTCTGCGGGTGATTTGGTGATAATACACTCTCCACGCACTGTATGTGGGCTGCCATTAGCAGTCCATATAGAGGGCATTTCGATATACCAGCATTCTAGTCTGCCCTTGATCAGTCAGATGCTAGGAAACAGCGTTCTTTTGGCTCGAAAAATAAAAAATGTTCTCCCATTGGGCTGAACTACGGTCGGCTTGATGAGTTCGGAGCCCCATTTGGTGCAACTATTTTTGCCAAAATGAGCGACAAAGATGATAGAAAAATGCCGTCAAAAATGCTCTCTACGTGGATTGTGATTTATCCCTCAGATGCAAGAAAGCAGCATTCTTTTGGTTCGAAAAATCAAAATTTTGTCTGGGTTCTGTAAGTTTCCAGGAAACTTTTTTTCACCCAGTCCGCCCCTGCTACTAGCAAGAAGGATTCGATATAGCAGATACTCCAATTCTGATAAATATGTCCCGACTGGAAAAGTTATTTGGGATAGGGTGTCACACCCTTTACTCGACCCCCCCCCCACACCCTTAGTGATGCTTGTGTCTTCACCGAAGTAGATGAACCCTGATCAAGTTACCACCTTTTTAGACTCTTTCCGATTCCTTGTAAAACATATAACTTATAATTATTATAAAGTTAAAATTCCGTGCATGGAATCAATATCATTCAGTTACAGTATGTAAATCATATTTTACTAACCACGCCCTCTGATTCACGACAGACAGCACGCTTTTATTTGATTTACTCGACAGTTCTAAAGCACCTCGGTAGTTAAAATCTCATTATGGATATATTATTATATGCTTGTGGATGCAGGTAACTCAATAAAACATCTCCGCCTTCCAATTTATCTGATTGGCCAGAATACTATGCCTGATTATTACTATGGTTTTCCTACGGGGGAACACTTTCACATGGGAAGTTTAACATGCGTTTTTAATCTCGGTTGACAGAGAAAGTGATGAAGTCAATGATAACGGGAGATATCGCAGCCACAAGTTAAAAACTATTTTCCGATAATGATTTTTCCCGGGACTCATACAGAAAGTAACTTATACCACCCTTACTTGTTCACCAGACCCCCTAACTATGGGCTGAACCCATTGCTAGCGCAGTCTTCTTACTTACCCGGACTTGCACTGCACAATGCGGGATTTCCTCCATCAGTGGCACCGAAAATGTCGCATGTCTCCATCGGTCATCCTCATTTAATGACGCCGGGTATGTTAGCGCATTATTCCGGACTCCGTGCTGCCAGTGTTTCGGATTCCTTGGATTCTGATATTCAAGATGATCCTAAAGTGGACATTGAAGGAAAGGATCTGTGGGAAAAATTTCATAGCTTTGGAACGGAAATGGTTATTACAAAATCCGGAAGGTACTTAGTTTATATTTATATTTTATCTTTGATCCTATGCATAGCATCGGAAAGGAAATTTACATTAAAAGATGGAGGGTTAATTTTTCACCCAATTATTGTCATTATTATTATTATGAAATGTATACTTAGTTCAAGCTAATAATCACAAGAATCGCCTGGCGTATTACAGTCTTTTGTATAAGTTATTGGTTTATAATCTTGTAAAAACGACCCGCGTTGTGTCCTTGGGCAAGGCACTATATCCCGGTTGCCTATATGGGGGTGCGATGACGCCGTGTACTGCACGTCGATGGTGCACATGTCTTCAACCGCTGTAACCCTGCTTGAACAGAGTTAGAATGTTGAGTAGCTGACAGTTGCTCGTCGATGCTCGGTGGTTCTCTCCGGGCACTCCGGCTTCCCCCACCCGTAAAACTGTCACGGTCACGATTAGCCACTGTGCATAAGTATGTGACCTTAAACACCGATAAATAATAAATAAATACAAATAATCTTGTGAATGTTAAGAAGTACCTTTTTATTCGTGGCGTATTCAGGGGGCGGCGGACGGAAGTTTGAACGACGATGGCGCATTATAGAAAAAAGGGCATACAAATAGTTCTTAAAAAAATATGAAATGTATTTTTAGGTCAAACTAATAATCCCACGAATTGCCTAGCGTATTGTACAGTACAGTCGGCGTGGACTGGCTGTAATCCACCTGTGGGCTTTGATGTCCACGCATGCGTTTAACCGGTAATAATCATCATCCTCAGCAAAATTTTAATTAATGAAGGACCGGGTTGTACCCGTTGCTTCATTAATTACATTTTTGATGATTATTCCAATAATTAGTGTTTGGAATCTAATATTATTGCGTCCGGGGAAATATTGCCTACCCGTGGAAAGTGACCAGTCCACGGCGGCCGTACTGTAGTCTTATGTGTAAGCTATCGGTTTATAACTTTGTGAATCTTAACTCTTTTGGCGCGACAGGCGACTAAAGTCGACAGACGGCAGACCACGGAAAGGTACTGCAGTAGTCATCATTTTAGCCAACTGCGTGTGTCCATTTCAAAGTGTTTTTAACCCTTTACCCAACGCAGACGTATCAAAATTTATTATTTTAAATATCATTTTTTCAAATTTTTCAAAACTTTTCGACAAAACCATATCATGTGACCCCTCGTTGGAACGAGCTCGATGATATGGTTTTGTTGAATTTTTTTGAAAAATAATAGTTTTTCAACTGCTGATGTTGCATATTACGCGGGGGGAGGGATGCGACCGATTCGTTGGGTAAAGGGTTGAACAAACATACGTATTCCTATGTTTCAGGCACCATTTATGCCCTATCCATGAACAACGATATCGTCCCTTGAAAGTATAAAGGTGCCATTTAAATATATACTGAAAATCATTTGAAAAACTATCAAAGAGATCATTAGAGCATCTTTTAAAATAATAACGCTTTAGCGTAACAACCTATTCTTTTTGTAAAATTCCTGATGAATATTGGGCGCTAAGAATCCTGTTTCTCAGAGTATTCCGCGCCAAAAGAGTTAAAAAGTACATCATTTTATTCGTAGCGTATGTAGAGGCGACGGAAGGAAGTTTGAACGACAAGGGCACATTATAGATGAAAGGGCACTTTGAATACAGATTTTTTTCAAGTCAGCTCAGTGCCAAAACAATCCACAAAGCCCGCCTATAGAACTTTACAGTCACTGCAGAAATATAGTGGATTTTCCTTTCTCAACAGAACTTATTATCGCTCAATGAAGCTCATTCCAGAGAGTTGCCCTCAACTATGTTTCGAATGAAAATGTGAATTTAAAGCCGGTAATATTTATTTGTAGCATGTATACTTCTTAAGGATAAATGACCTAAGAGTGGATTATCTTAAGAAGATGTAATCGCCTAAAAATTAAAATCTTTAGTTGAGAAGAATATATATTTTTCGAGAGAATCTTCCAAAATCACAATGATGTTTTGAAGGCCACTAAATGCCCACTCTGCTCCCGAGAATTCCGCCCTCTGCTCTAGCGTTCCTGGACGTTTCTAAACGATTTTAAACCCAATATATACAACCTCAATGGGTTTATTGCGTAAAAATGTTATGTCCGAATATATGGTTCAGTTCTCGAGTTCTGAATAAATTCGATTGGTCAATGACTTTTAGTGGTTGTAGAATGTCCACATGACGACTTTAGAAGATTCTTCAAGGCGTAAGTGCACGACAATCATCAGATATCACTGACGATTTCTTAACCCTTTACCCAACGTAACGTCCAAAACCGGCCAGCGCTATTCTCAAAAATCGACAATTAATTTTCATTATTTCTTCATTTTTTGTCTCAAAAACATAGGTAATGACCCCCTCATTGGAACGAGCTCGACGAGGGGTCATAACCTATGTTTTTGAGACAAAAAATGAAAAAAATTAGTTTTTCAAGAATTTATTTTGCAAGTGTCGTCTGCTTTTCATGTCAGGTAAAGGATTAATTGGAGAATGTTACTAAAAGTGAGCATAAATTATTAAGTGAGAGAAACATTAGACACATTGGAAAGTTTATACTATTTCGCACAGTGGTGTGGCGAAGGGGTAGAGTAGGGATGTGCCCCTCCCCTCTCCCCCTACACACACACAGTAACATTTCCAGTCGGGACATTTTCGTCTGGATTGGTGTTTCAGATAACAATTCCCGCGTGATAGAAATCTGAATTATTTATTTATTTATTTATTTATTTATTTATTTATTTATTTATTTACTTTCGACAGCCTCGTGTCGGACAGTTTTACGGGTGGTGGAAGCCGGAGTACCCGGAGAGAACCACCGAGCAACGGCGAGCATTTGTCAGACTCCCCAACGTAATAAGTCCACACAAGCAGGGTTAGCATTGGTTGAAGACAAGTGCACCATCGACGTGTAGTACGTCTTAGTACACAGCGTAGCCGTTCTCCCACATGGACATGAAGTGCCTTGCCCAAGAACACAACGCAGTTACCCCAGGCGGGATTCAACCGTGGAACATTCGGTTTGGAGTTCAATGTCGTAACCACTGAGCCACCACGCTCGTTGAGCTCGTTCCATTGAGGCTCATAAGCTATATTTTTGAGACAAAAATTGAAAATTTTTAGTAATTCGTGAATTTATTTTGCTACTATCGTCTTACCCGTAATGCGCAGAGAGTAAAGCATGACTATTTCCAGCCACTGATACAGTATGATGATCATGAAAGTAAACAGGTATGTCAGCAAATAACTTGCATGCTTTACTCTGTCTCATATTATTGATGTGAGTCAGTGTGACAATGTTTGCCTGTTTTGGAGCAAGTTTGTTCCTTTGTTAACCCATATAATTCAGTAGTTCAAAAGTAATCAATTACTTTTTGGATCGATCAAGATATTGATCATTGATTGATCGATTAATCGGTTGACCGTTTCATCTCTTGATTAAGTGCTCTGCCTAAGGACACAACGCAGTTACTTCTGATTTCTTTTACAAGTGTTTTGCATTCAGTTAGATATACATTTTTAAATGGAAATCTTAAATAAACTCGAGATTAATGAATTAAACATTTTGAAAGAACTGATAAGAAATCCGGTTTGTCATTTGTGCATTATAAGCAATCAGTGAGAATACGGGGGTTCGGCTGTTTCGCGAGACCCAGAATAGTGCATACTTTGGATTTGGTTTGGGTTTTAATGAGGTGCAGAAGTTAGTAGGTGGGTCGGACAGGTCCGGAAAAAGTTACTGGGAAACATGGCCGGAGACTCTTCTTTACGATCCCATGATCTTTTGGGGTTTAAAATCCACAAATTTCTCTCACCAGATTTAACCAAGGTTGATCGGGGGTGGGGGGGGGGGGTGGGGGGGGAGACTAAGCAGCCCTATTATGGTTCGGCTCGTTGTCAAAAATTACAAACACAAATCCTTTCATCTCAGAGTTTAACTGGGGCTCTGAGATGGGCGTGCTGACATGCAGAAATCATGAAGAATATAACTGAGATTAGTTTTTGAGTCACCATGTCAATGATATTCACAAGGAAAGACATGTTATGTGGAATTTTACTCGGATTGGTTTTTAGCAATTTAGAACCGTTGACCACGCTCATAATATTCTAAGACACATACTAAGTCCAACCCAGACACTTGCTAATGGCCAGGATGGTGGTGGTGGGGCCGGGGGCGGGGGGGGGGGGTGTGGGGGGGGGGGGGGGGGCTCCGATGATTATTTTTTTAAAAATTTATTTTGCCTCCAAACCTAGCGCTAATCAGCTAAATCGCCATTCAAATTTTATTATTGTTTACTTTTTTGCCCCAGCGACATCTTTACTGGCCCAACATTTAAACGAACAAGTTGAGATCTGTTAAATGATGAGGTCATAAACTATCTCTCTGAAGCCCAAAAATAAAAATAAAATAAAAAAGATACATTATTCGCAACTTGGAATCTTCTGCGACTGATCGAGAAATGTCTTTATCACGGATTATCCCCCGTTGATTGTAAACAAAGCAAGACAATGTTTGGTGATATTACAACTCGGAAGGAGATCACGAATGGAGAAGGAAGTCGAAGAGGAGAATTTGTCGAAAATGGGTGGATATTCACGAGAGATTTTTTTTCTCCTTTGGAGATATCATCATCGTCATTTTACAACAATGTTTGGAAAGTTCTCCGCGAAAACAAATGAGATTTTTCGTTTACTATATATTGGCTTCTGCGACTTATTTTGAACTGTACTGTAATAAAAGCTCGGTTACATCTCTCAATGGAATGAGCTCAGCTAATTCGTTCCAATAAATGGTCATAATCTATGCTTTTGAGACAAAGTAATAAAATCTGAATTGCGATTTTTGTGAATGGCTCGGCTCGGTGTTACTTTACTTAAAGGGTAAAATAATTTTTTACAGTTAGGTTCCACTCTACAGTTTCGCACTATTGCACAGGAGATAATTCTAAACATAGGGCATATGTTGAAACTAAGGCCATGTCAAAAAGAGATATATTTTTAGTATCAGATATATGATTACATTAAACTTTTTGTTGGACAAGAGAATTTGAAGTTTTGGTCCCAAAGTTGGAGTCTGATACCTATGGGTAAATTACCAGATGAATTATGGGAAACGGTGGCTTCGAAAAATTGGCTATTTTTTAAAATGTAATTTTTACACGGGTTTGTTACCAGACAGGTAACTAAAAAATGAAACGGAAACATATAAAATTTTTTTGCATTTTAGAAACAGGGGATGCAGTGCTCCAGGGGTAGGTAGGTGGGGTTGGTGGGAAAATTCTGCTTTAGAGGCTGCTGGGTGGCTGAAAATGACTGGTTTCGGCATTTTTTCATGCAATTTTTCAGGTTGAAGTCTTGCCTTTGACAATAAATTATTCCACCCACATTCAGATTGTTTATTTCTACTTAGTCAGATAGTGTTATATGTTTTTTGTGGATTTGGGAAATGTAATACATGTTATGGGTTAGATAAGTAAGTTACAGAATATTTGCATTTGAAGAGAATGTATGGCATGTCATTTTTGGAAATGCCTGGAAACTGTGTAGCGGAAATTTAGGTCTTTTATATACGTCGCACTGCCGTCGCGTCGAATTCAATTAATTGAATTCGACGCGTCAGTAGTGCGACGAATATAACCATTAAATGCGAGACGACGCACTTCAGACGAATCTTCGTGTCAGCCAGGCGAATCTAATTCCCAAACTTGAAATAGATATGTGTTGGTTAGAGGCGTCGCATCACCGTCGACTCGAATTAAATGCAAATGAAAGGATAATGATATGCTTATCAGGAAAACACCGAATGTATTGACGTAATTTACAATTTTCAATAATGATCGCAGTGTAATTGAATTCGAGTCGACAATGATACGTTGCCTGTAACCAACACGGATCTAATTCGAATTTGGGAATTGTTTTTTTAATCTTCCTTGGTTTGGAGGGGGGTTGGGAGGCAGCCAACTTAGCTATACAGACACTACTCGGTAATTTTCTTTTAAAACATTACGCGTCATGTTACCCCATTAAAATACTATAAATTGCTAACAAATATGCCTGTATCTGCAGATCAAAGTCTAGGGTCCTGCGAATATTCGAGATTCGATTCGATATCGATACCATACGTATGCTTCGAGATCGATCCCGAATCAGTCTCAGGATACGATTTTTTTCGAATCTCTCGTACTAACTTCAATTTGTTACATTTCCAACAAAAATAGGATAAAACTGTCATTAGAAAATTCATTCATGTTGGCTCAATTCCTATTTATTTGAGTAAGTGACAATGTTTAATTGTTAGGTAAGGTGTGAATTTGGCCCAGAACATTATCCATAATTTTGGTTTTTGAAGGCTTAACTTGTTACTATTCACGTTCTTAAGAACGTGAATAGTAACAAGTTAGGCCTTCAAAAACTAAAACTATGGACAATAGGCCTAGCTGTTTCAACGACGGTGCTACAGAGAATATTTAGTTATTGGTGTTTAAGGTGTTCACTCTGTCGCGTAAGGGTCATCACAGTGTTCCGTAACTTCCGTTTGATGCAATATGAAATAACTTGTCTTTTAAGATTCGATTCGGGATTCGATTCGATGTCGATATCAGAGACACGATTCGATTCGAGATTCGATTCGAAAAGAAACTTGTGATTCTCAGATCCCTAGATCAAACTATATAAACCTTATATGAAAGACAAACTCCAAATGAAATCAGAACGTCGACGGAGTGTCCGTATAAATAAAATTAAGCCACATAGTATAATGTATTCCTATACGTATATATATACACAGCTAAAATATATGTATAGATATCACATAAGATTTGCGTGTAGACTCAAACATTGTGAGTTGAGGTCGTGAGTCATCGTGAGTCAATTGAATTCGACGCGACGGTAGAGAGTCCGTCTATATCAAATGAAGATTTGACGGATTTCAGACGAATCCAATTCAACTGAATTCGACGCGATGGTAGTGCGACGTATATAACAGACATTACCCTTTTGTGGGTTTAGTATTTTAGATGATTAGTAATAATTTTTTTACGTTGTAGAAGGAGTGAGAAGGCATAACACCACAGTCTCAACCAAACGCACACCCATAAGCTAGGTTTGAGGGGGGGGGGTGGGGGTGGGGATATGAACATCTTTAGTAAATTCAGGTTATTCAAGAAATAGGGATAGACCTCCGGATTCTACCCGGAGTCTGTTAGGGCAATTGGAAGAGTCCATATTCATTATATGGAGGTAAACCAATTAATATTTTCAACGTAGGCTGCACGTTACAAATATTGAATGGTCTACCCCCACCAGAGGCGGCGGACGCCCCCAACTGTGGGGGGAGGGGGGGGGGTCACACCTTTCTGGGCACCACACGGGTGTAGGATGGAAAATATTTCTTCTTCGGGGGAGGGGGGTGTCAATGCTGGTGGGGCGGTGTATTCATGTAAAATATATTAATTTATATGTACGCTACCCCTCACCCTTGATCCCATCCTATTTAAGACACTAACCCCAGCTACCTCAACCCCTGTCTTCGGAATATTACGTTCCATTTGAAGCTTTCTGTTTTCATTCAATAAAATCTTAAATCTTGAAAATCAATGTGGTCATATATGTATAGGTGATGTGTGGTGGCCATAGGGATTGTGTACATTATGTCGGAAAATGTCGTTTGAGCACCTATAATTGGCGAAAAAGTGTGTGTGTGTGGAGGGGGGGCCGTGCCTCCTGTGCCCCCGGCTCCGCCGCCCCTGCACCCCACACATTCCCTTAGCAGCCATCCTACTTGATGCATTATGATGTATCATGTTTTGACCCGGAAAAGGGTCAACACTGGCGCCCTGAAGGTATCATTTCAGTCAATATTGTCAACGGCGAAATGGGCGAAGCCATCCTTGTTTGTTTGGAGGTTCAGTAATAATTTAATCCAACAGCTCTGTCGAGCTGTTGGATTAAATTATTACCGAGCCTCGCTTCAGATTTTTTTCACTTTATATCGTCTGATCATCCACTACCATTTTTTTTCTTCGCGCAAAAATTTATGCACACCGAGTTGAAAGGGTTAATACATTTTCTTGGTACTCGACTTTTCCGGGTTAATCTCAACTACGTGGGTGTTTCTGAACGAACTACTCTATATGTCAAACTTACTCCATTTAGCTCTATACAGTCGCTCAGCAACACAACAGGAAGAACGTGTAAAAGTCAGCTACAAAATATACATATTTCAAGAATATATTTCCGGCAACTGTCGGGTCTGTGCGACCCTGATACTTAGTTTTCCTGCTGACGTTGGATTCCTAACTTTACTAATTTAATTATTTACTGGATTTAATGACACTTTCAACAAGCAGAGTCACATCGTGTCGGGTAGTTTTACTCGCGGAGGAAGTCATAGTACCCAGAGAGAGGCTCCGCCAGTAACTCGCTGCTGCTCAGTAGTTAAGAGCAGCGGCGAGTAACTGTTGGTGCCTTTTAGTTGCTAATCCTACAGCAGCGGGCCTTAGCTTTCTTCTGATCAGGTTTCGAGAAAATTTGCATCGCTCGTCTTCAGATCAATATATGTCTGACGAAGAGAGATGGTTCTCCATATAAATGTTCTCACGTCAAGTTTAGAAGAGTCCAAAGCATCCAAAAAAAAAAAAAAAAAAAATTGTTTTGGGGTTTCCGTCACTACTCCGATTACGCCTCCACTGGAATAGGAGAAATTCGACAAATACTAAGCAATGCGAAGATAAGCGAGCTCTTAAAAGGGTGTACCCTTTCTCAGCCTGGAAAAGTTTTGAAAAAAAAGTATTTGTAAAAGGATTATTTTTCGGCATTTTGATTCTTGGGAATAATTTGGCTGTCCAAGATTATTAATGGAATTCTCTTTGAGTGAAAAAAGCCGACAGAAAACTACATTACTCCCTCTCCACCATTATATACTCTGTTAGTATTTTTTAATCCTATTTTCCTTTTTTTCAATCCCACCCTTTGTATCACCCCATCTGGATTTTTCTTGGCATTTCTCATAATTTTGTTTTCTGCTCTCAGATTCAGGTACAACCACACGTCACTATTTAATTCTTTGCCCAGCGTAATAGCCATCGATAGTAGAGATGGGAGAATTTCCCGGTTTCGGTTCTGTTTTTCTACGTGTTAGGAACAGATAGTAAATCACACTTCAGACTCTTTTACTTCGAAAAAATCCCCCAAAGTTTGTATGACGCCACTCACCACAAAAAAACCTGTCTGTATTTATTTTTTTATTTATTGGGGTTTAAGGTCACATATTTATGCACAATGGCTTATCATGACCATGACAGTTTTACGGGTGGAGGAAGCCGGAGTACCCGGAGAGAACCGCCCAGCAACGGCGAACAACTGTCAGCTCCCCAACATACTAACTCCACACAAGCAGGGTTAGCATTGGTTGAAGACAAGTGCGCCATCGACGTGCAGTACGTGTTAGTACACGACGTCATCGTGCCCCCAGATGAGCAATGGGGGTGAAGTGTCTTGCCCAAGGACACAGCGCGGTTGCCGCAGGTGGGATTCGAACCGAGGACCTCTCGGCTTGCAGTCTGCACCTCTACCTACTGAGCCACCGCGCCCCCACCCTGTCTGTAAGTATCTCAATTGGATTCAGCCTTACTTTTCTTTGATCATTCTTATAGGGGTTCTAGGGGAACAGTTGCTAATCCTATTCAGTCAGAAAAAAACCCGTAAATGAGGATGACAAATGAATAAAATTTATTTAATCTACGGTGTGTTCTCACGGTCACATTTTCTCCCTTATTGACTTATGGAGAAAATATGATACTCAGAACACAACGTATTCGCCCCTTTGCCAGATAGACTATTAGGGATCTGCGAATCACAAATTTCTTTTCGAATCGAATGTCGAATCGAATCGTGTCTCTGATATCGACATCGAATCGAATCCCGAATCGAATCTTAAAAGACAAGTTATTTCATATTGCATCAAACGGAAGTTACGGAACACTGTGATTACCCTTACGCGACGGAGTGAACACCTTAAACACCAATAACTAAATATTCTCTGTAGCACCGTCGCTGAAACAGCTAGGCCTATTGTCCATAGTTTTAGTTTTTGAAGGCCTAACTTGTTACTATTCACGTTCTTAAGAACGTGAATAGTAACAAGTTAAGCCTTCAAAAACCAAAACTATGGATAATGTTCTGGGCCAAATTCACACCTTACCTAACAATTAAACATTGTTAATTACTCAAATAAATAGGAATTGAGCCTACATGAATGAGTTTCTAATGACAGTTTTATCCTATTTTTGTTGGAAATGTAACAAATTGAAGTTAGTACGAGAGATTCGAAAAAAATCGAATCCTGAGACTGATTCGGGATCGATCTCGAAGCATACGTATGGTATCGATATCGAATCGAATCTCAAATATTCGCAGGACCCTATAGACTATGTGACGTAACTCCATAGTGGTCACTAATCCAGTTCCATCCCAGTAAGATTCTTTGATCAGTTTATGCACAAACACAGTAAAACTGTCCTGCCGGTTTTTACTATGTCTTGTGGTCCGGTTTTCCGGTTTGCCGCAAAAAACCGGAACTGAACCGGAAAACTGAAAAACCATCCAGCCCAAATCGACAGATAGCTCTATTAAAAAAAAAAAACACGTTTCAAATTTTATGACTTTTTTCTCAATTTTTTGCCCGTAAAAATAGTTTAGGACATAAGCAACGTTTATTGGCATATTTGTATTGGATAAACGGTTATCGTAGAAATCCTTGCTGTCATTTTGTGGGATGATAAACATTTCGAAGAAAATTCACCTTAGTTGTGCTCCTCTCAGTGTTCATATTTTATATAATCAGTTCCTGACTCCTCCCAACCTCACCATCTCAGCACAATGTTTGTTTATTGGGTTAAAAAACACTTTCAACAGGGTCATATGTGGGTGGAGAAAGTCGGAGAGAACCACCGAGCAAAGACAAATAACTGTCGGACGCTCCAACGTACACACTAAAAACTAAAGTATTAAAACTGACACTTTCAAGGTGTTAAACCCATTCCAACTCTTAGGGTTTGATTTTAACACTCAAAGTGCAACGCTTTAAGCACTTAGACATTACAATCGTCAGACATCTGAAACTTGAATGGATGGCACTTCCCATGTGTCTAGCATTGGTGGTTCTTCCAGAATCGTCCATAATTTGATTTGCGCTTGGTGGGAACATAATTAAAAGGACACAACGCAGACGCGTCATCTGCGTTGTTTCCTTTTAAGTGTCGCGACATTACACTTGTCAAGTGGTATTATTGTCAACACCTGTCAAGTTCTGGGATATCTACACTTAAACAAAGTGCTAGTTCAGCACTTAGTAAGTGTTAAACACAGCACTTCAAGTGCAGTTTTTAACACTTTATTTTTTAGCGTGTACACTGTAAAATCAGCTGGGTTAAAAATTAACCGAGTCAACTGGGTTGAGTGAATATGAACCCATTTGGGTTCATATTCACACAACTCGGTTGATTTGGGTTGATTTTTAACCCAACTGATTTCAGAGTGTGCTAACCCGGCTCGAGCTGGGTTAGCATTGGTTAACCCCTTAAGCAATGTAACGGCAAAAACCGACCAGCGCTATTCCTAAAAAAATCACCATTCAGTTTTCCTTATTTTGTTCATTTGTTGTCTAAAAAAATAGCCTATGATACCCCCACTGGAACGAGCTCATTGATCACATTCCAATGAGGGGGCAGAAGCTATGTTTTTGACGCAAAATTTTAAAAAAATAGTTATTTAAAAATTTTGTTTTGCAAGTGTCATCTGCCTTTCGTTTAGGTAAAGAGTTAAAGGCAGGTGTACCGTCGACCTGTGGTTCAGTGCACAGCGCCAACGTCGTATAGAGGAACCGGAGAGAACCCCCGAACAACGACAAGTAACTGTCGCACTGTCAAACTTACTAACCCGCTCGGGCTGGGTTAGCATTTGTTGAAGGCTGTTGTACGTCGCCGTGTCCTGCGACTCAATGCGCAGCGCCATCAGTGAGAGGAAGCCGGAGAGACCCCCACCCCCACCCGAACAAAGACGAGTAACCAGGAGAGGAAATTCGGGTCTAGGGTTAATTCTGTGACGGGCCCCATTTGAAAGTGTCGGGATACGGATGTAGATCTTCTTGAAGTTAAGAATTCTTGAAGTGATAACACCGGGTCTGACGCATATGTGTATCGATGACAATCTGTTAACCCATTACCCATTACCCAATCTAACAGCCAGCGCTATTCACAAAAAATGCCATTCGATTTTCATGTTTTTGCCTAAAAAATATAGCATATGACCCCTCGTTGGAACGAGCTCGTTCCAATGAGGGGTCATAAGCTATGTTGATTGACGCAAAAAATGAAAAAAATAGATATTCAGTAATTTTGTTTGCAAATGTCATCTGCTTTTCATGTTAAGTAAAGGGTTAACAGCTGAAAATCTCCACGGGGCACCCCATTCCTTCTTTACATGATTGGCAAATACGACGGGCAACTTATCTTACTGTTCTAGCTCGGGGATCGGGGATCCAAAGGCTTTGCACAGGAGTCAGAACTTTGGGAGACCCAGGTCTGATCCAAGAATCCTGGGTCAAGCACGGACCCCCAAAGTTACTACCCCGGGCCCCACCCTCTCCCCGGCCCTGCGAGTAACTGTCGGACTCTCAAACTTACAAACCCGGCACGCGTTGGGTTAGTATCAGTTGCAGAAAGGTGTACCGTCGTAGTGACACACGTCTCGGTATACACACGTGGTAAGGCATAGGGAACAACGATACATCGACCTTCCTATCTCAAGTCCAATTCTCAGAACAGTGAGTCCCCGCGATCCCTCCCTGTCAGCAGAAACAATGTAACTGGCAAATAAAAACAAATTACCTATCAGATAATATATCCACAACAAACCCGGATGATTGATTACTTTTCATTCAATCATTTTCAAACCTGTTTTTTTAACTCAGGGTGGAGGAGGAGGTAAAGATAGCCCAACTTGCGATCCCCGCCCCCACACCATCAATGATATATATTTTGCTGCACAGGGTTATAATCGGTTATGTGGGAGATATAGAAAATATGCAAATCACGATATCTTACTTCTCCCCCAGTCCCACCTCAGAAGAAATCCGAAATTGACTGGATGAAAGTGAATTGACAGTCGCTGTGATTTTTGTCTCTGCTGACAGAGTTGGTATGGGGGGGGGGGGGGGGCAGGTTACGATACTTTACGCCTCTCCAGTCATGGGATAAATAGACAGAACCACACCTGCGTTTGAATGGGTTAACGTTTATCGCACGAGTTTGGTTGGGAGGTGCAAGAATACCACGAGAGGCCTAGCGTGTTAATTGAGGCGAGAAGGGTACCTTTCTTGGCCAATATTGCACAGGCCCACCCCCACCCCTTTAGTTTTTTATTTGTATTTGTTGCACTAGCATGTTGCTGGAAAATTCGACAGTAAATGGATTGTATTCGTTAACCCTTTACCCAACGTAACGTTCAAAACCGGCCAGCGCTATTCTCAAAAATCTCCCAATTAATTTTCATTATTTTTTCAGTTTTTGTCTCAAAAACATAGGTTATGACCCCTCGTTGGGACGAGCTCGTCGAGCTCGTTCCAACGAGGGGTCATAACCTATGTTTTTGAGACAAAAAATGAAAAATATTAGTTATTCAAGAATTTGTTTTGCGAGTGTCGTCTGCCTTTCAGGTTAGGTAAAGGGTTAAAACGATTTTAAATATGATCGATTTGTCTGGGGTTTGGCTCTACCAGAAAGTAGACCATAATTCTGAATTAGTCCACACAGTTAAATATGTATTTACGTGTCAGTATGAACAGGACTGGCAAACCAAACTAACAGCCTCTCTCAAATGTATTACCAATAAAAGTTTTCAAAAGTACCCTTCTTCTAGAATCTCATTTCATGAAACTTGGACCTAAAAACAGATCTGTTTTGACCAAATCCAGATTGACAAATAATCCGCTTCCCATAAAGGTTGGTTCCTGGAGCAATATTCCCCGAAATGAGTGCATATGTCTGATGTGCGACACGAATACAGTTGCTGATGAATATCATTACATCATCTAGTGTACTTGCTTAAAGGAATTACTCAAAAGCTTCCTCACAGTGTAGTCTTACAACCGACCGAACATTTCTAGTGTTTTACACAGATTACCCGATTAAAATCATAACCCTCTCCCCCACTCCTTTGCAATTCGCCGTCTGGGTTCCACAGTGTTCTCTCTCCCTACCGAGAGATAGAGAAATATGTAATTCAGGAGACGAATTTCCCAGTTTTTCCGTTGCAATTGAAAAAAAGTAAAAATATTCCACCGGCCATCGCAATGAATCCATGAAGGGACAGGGCTGCTCAATAATTTTGACATATCATTAAATTGGTAAAATGTTCCAAAGGAGAACCGATCATTCCGCGTATAATGAAGGCTATCTATTTTAATACAGTCCTCTCTTCAGAACGGTTGCAATCTATAATTTCAACCTAGTCTTTAAAATGTATTTTGTATAGTCACTGGTTGCGACAAAGGTACGTGTCGTCCTCAGTATAAACGACCGGTTTTAGCAGGAATACTGGTGGGGTTTCCTCAATACCCCACCGGTCCTGATATTCACTTCTTGCTTGATTTTGTGCAAGGGCCCTTTCGGTATATAGGTATGATCCTCTTTTTACCTTCAAGTTCCACTGTGTATGAAATACAACGACATTGTCTATCTTGTACCAACTTTGCGCACCCCCATCTTTCCCTCTTTCGGAGCAAGAAGGGAACCTCTCACTGTTCCCTATGTCTTGCTCACTTTTACCCCCCTTCGACGTATTTCTGGGAAAGAGGGTCCAGCACTGCACCGAAGTGAACTTAATCTCCATCAGTAACCCCAATGAAGAAATCATGGTCATATCGTGCCACGGAGTTATTGGGCGGGCGGGAGGAGATTAACTCAAACCTTAGAATAACACGACGTCCCTTAGGAGTGAAAGGGTGACTGATGCAATGCAACACGAGATCGTGGTATGCACCACTCGCTTTCCTATCTTCAGTCTATTTAATTATCACAATGTTCTGCGTCGCTTGTATGTTTATATCTAAAGTATGAAACCACAAGCATTTAAGGTATAGAGAGTAATCATTTGACTGGACTTGTTACGAGAAATAATTCACGAGAGGTGAGGGACGTTGTACAAACACGAGTGCGCGAATGCGCACGAGTGTTTTACAATATAGTCCCTCGCCTTGAATGAATTATTTCACGTAACCAGTCCAGTCAAGCGATTACTCTGTTTATTACTTTTAATTATTAACGATAATTATATTATTTAACACTTTACCTAACGTAACGGCCTTCGCTATTCTCAAAAATCGCCAATTAATTTTCATTTTTTGTCTCTAAAACATAGGTTATGACCCCTCATTGGAACAAGAAGCTCGTCGAGCTCGTTCCAATGAGGGGTCATAACCTATGTTTTTGAAACAAAAAATGAGAATAATAGCTATCCAAGAATTTTTTTTTGGCAAGTGTCGTCTGCTTTTCATATTAGGTAAAGAGTTGAAAAAACAAAAAAGAAAAAAAACCCAAAACAATGAAGTGCCCATTATATCCACGACAAAGCGTCTTCATTTGCGCGCACGGATACTTGACACAATTGTTGATTGCATAATTCACTTGTGAAATTATCGTTTATAATCAAACCCGGAAAAAAAGTGAGGGGGCACGTACCCCTGTGCCCCCTGTGCCCCACGGCTCCGCCGCCCCTGGTTTTGAGGACAGAGAGAGAGAGAGAGAGAGAGAGAGAGAGAGAGAGAGAGAGAGAGAGAGAGATCTGAAAAGACGAATTCAATGCTTTTGTATATTGTTGCATCACAGTTTCGTCTACATTTTAATTTTTTTTTGTCTACCGAAAAGCTGAGCACATGTTTGTAGATGCTGAAAGACACATTCAACAGCTAGAGTTATATCTTGTCGAATGGTTTTTCGGGTTGAGTGAGCAGAAAGAAGCAGCGACTTAAACTTTCCAGTCCGACATAAGCTTGATTAAAATATGTAGAAGGCAACTGTTCTATCAACGTACACATTAAAACGCTCATCCGACGTGTGTGTGTGTGTGTGTGTGAGAGAGAGAGAGAGAGAGAGAGAGAGAGAGAGAGAGAGAGAGAGAGAGAGAGAGAGAGAGAGAGAGAGAGAGAGAGAGAGAGAGAGAGAGTTATCTGAAGGATTAAACTCGACAATGATATTTGAAGGCTCAAACTAAAAATGATGCTATCATATTTTTTTTTCACACGGATGTTGCAATGGCCGCACATAAGAAAAATATTCAGCACTGCTATACCATCAATGATTAGTGCTTAGAGTTAAACTGGTCATTAAACACTGGAAAACCATTTATGTGTATAACGTTGCCATAGGAATTGAATAACATTTTGTTCGCTTAATTATTTTATTACAACATATAAAAGAGTGACTAATTTCACTATCAAATAAATTGTAATTAAACAAATTTGGCAAGGAAATATACGTGTAATTAAACGGAAAATAAATCAATGAATACATGGTGGTCTGTGAACTAGTTTGGTGGATCCATTTACTTGTCAGTATAGAACTTGACATTGGCTTCAGTGGCATCGGAAGTAAAAAAAAAACAGTGTGTAGAGTACATCACTTTCCACGGGTGGACAATATTTCCACGGACGCAATAATATTAGATTCCAAACACTAATTATAGGAATAAACATCACAAATTTAATTAATGAGGCACGGGTACAACTCTGTTCTTCATTATTTAACCCTTTACCCAACCTAACGGCCAAAACCGGCCAGCGCTATTCTCAAAAATCGCCAATTAATTTTCATTATTTTTTCATTTTATGTCTCAAAAACATAGGTTATGACCCCTCGTTGGAACGAGCTCGTCGAGCTCGCTCCAACGAGGGGTCATAACCTATGTTTTTGAGACAAAAAATGAAAAAAATTAGTTATCAAGAATTTTTTTTGCAAGTGTCGTCTGCTTTTCATGTTAGGTAAAGGGTTAAAATGTTGCTGGTTATGATTTTTATTATCCGGTAAATGCACGCGCGGACATCACTGCCCACACCTGGATTACGACCAATCCACGGCGACTGGACTGTATATGGAGGGAAGGGGGCGCCGAGGGGGTGACTAAACATTTTTTAAAATTTTGCCAAAACACTTACCTTAAATGATTCCTTATTGTAAGAGGCCCGTAGTGCTAGTTCCAATCAGGGTCATACGACATGTGTTTGAGTGTAAACAAATGAAATGTTTTTGTTTTCAAGATTTATTTTGGCAAATGGCTTCTACTTCTGTTAAGCAAAGGCTGGGTAATGGTAATAATTAATTTTTGATTAAAAAACGTCCATGAGTACTTTTTAATTTTTTCTTCATCAAAACTGGGGAAGGGTTCTCCTTCCCCATTTCTGCCGCCAGTGGTTGGTTTCCAAACTTCAACCATTGAAGTACTTCAGAAAGATCGTCGTTATGACGTCAAATGCTTCTGAAAAATATCTGCCTCTCGCTCCATAAAATTTTGAATTTACTACTTATGTAACAAGAGTTCCATTTGAACTAAAACACTTTATGTATGTACGTAAATATCTCCACAAACAACGGAATACGACCCCATCCCCCTGCAACAGCGTGAGTCTAAGAATCTGGTCTCGTTAATCAGACGGAATATGACCAGAGGCCAATAATATAAAACTTTTACATTTGTATTTTCTAGAATTGTATTTTCTAGTTATGACTTTAACTGGGTTAAAATGAACCATTTGCCAGTTGGCAATTTACCATAAATTTTAAAATACTAATAATTCATTTTAGTCAGTTATATTAACAGGTAGAAAATACAATTCTAAAAAATACAATTGTAAACGTTTTAAAGTATTGGCTCCTGAGATTGATTTACTATTGTAATTATATATGTGCATTACATGACAATGGAGATTTAAAAATTGAATATGATACTCAAAATATATATAAAAAAAACAACAAAAAAAAAAAACAAAACAAAAAAAACCCCCAAAAATCAAAACAAACAAACACCCCCCCCCCACCAAAAGGAAAATAAATAAATAAAATAAAGTAAAAAAATAATTTATGGAATGTTTGTCCAGAGTGTCCAGCGCAAAGGTACTCGAGTTGTTATTTTGCGTTTGTAAAATTGTCGCTTCAAAAATCTGCGTGCGTCAGTGACGTCATGTAAGCCTCCTTTTGAGGCTGGCGTGATATGGATTTGAGCTATTTGTGCTAATAGTATAATAATGTTTGTTATAATATACTTCTTTAGCGAATTAGTAGCGCGCCGACAGATAATGAGTCTCCATGGAGTTTTCTCTGCTCAAAATGGAGCTGGGTGTGAGTCACAACTTTTGAGAGGACGCTTTAGGAGAATTTACCTGGTGACGCTAGTAGATATATATCAAATCCAACCACGTTGTTTGCGGGACAATTCAATATTTCGGAAATCATCAAAATAATTTTATGGTGAACAAAAATTAATCTTGCTCGCTTCGAATTCGATCATTTCCAAGCAAGAGAGTAAGCAACTCTACTTCCTTATTTGTGTGATATGTGCTTCTCTACAGAATACCTTTTTACGATTTTATGTATTCAAAACGCACCGGGCTAATTTAGCCAATACTTCACGCGATATCAAAGACAGATTTCACAATCGCATACTCTCTCGGTCGTTTTCTTCTTCGCCCTCTTCCTCCACGCTCTCTCCCCAGCACGTGGTGACAAGGGGTGGGGTGTGGTGGGGTGGGGGTTGTGGGGTGGTGGTGGTGTCTCAACCCCTTATAACCATCATAATTTTTAGCAGTTGGAAATTCGAAGGTATAAATTTCTGTAGTTGGAAATTCAAAGAAATCAATTTCCTTCATGTTATCAATGTTTCAGACTTTTCCGAACAGTCGATTTGAAGTTTCAACCCCGTGATCACAGTTTTTCCGACTGCGATTGAAGATCGGTTGCGGTTACCGACAGAACCAAAGCGATTTTCCAATTTCCGATCAAATTCTCCGACTTTTCCAATCAGCTGACAAAATTTTCCGAAATTCCGACTCGAATCTGTGACCGGTCCCGTTTTTCGAATTCATCGTTCCGTTTCCCTTGCAATGACTAGGCTGCAGGAGGACTATAGAATGAGAGCTATTCAGCCAATAACTACCAGTCTATAGTCCATGTGTAGGCTGGTCAGTGTAAGAGGAAAACGCATGAACCTACCTGGGCGAATGTATTTTTCTTGCGGTTACTATGACTAGATTTAAGCCCGAGGGAAGCCTCATAATTCATCTGAGGGGTTCAAAAATTAAAAATTTTCCCCGAGAAGGCCATTCGAGCTCTTTCTCCAACACCGGTCTATGCGCCCTCGGGAATGCCTATGGCCTGTCGCGCTGTGATCACAATCCAAGTTAGAAATCTAACTGATCATACCCGCTCCCCATTAAAGACCATCTAGCCACGTCCCTGCCTCTCCCACCATTCTATCTCTCTCTCTCTCTCTTTAGTGGAAGGTGCAGTGTGGTAATATAAACGCCTGGCCCTGGGTTGATTAAATGTAATGAAAAATGTGGTTTGAGCCAACTGAGAAATTAGATAAGTCGCTTCAAATGCAATTCTAGTGGGTTTTCCATCTTAGCGGTGTGAATATCAAACATGGGAGCTCCTACATCAAGCAGCACAATGCATCAGCAGTGCCAACCTCATGTAAAAGTATGTAAAATCATCTCCAGATAGCAGTAGCGGCCTCCAGCTAAACAATACGAGGATTTCTTGGGACAGAAATCACACAGACACGTATAAAATATTACAACTCTATCAACAAGACATGCCTTCGCCAAAGACATGCCTTGATGATGTAGTTGGAATATTACCCAGGCGAGATTATTGTTAGAAAACGAACGACTTCTTGGGAATTTGTTTGTGGATAAGTAAAATACACATGTACATGTACTAGTCATGACAAAACTTTTGATTTTCTTATTTATTTAATTATTTATTTAATGGAGTTTAAGGTCATATATACTTATGCACAATGGCTAATCATGACCGTGACAGTTTTACGGGTGGAGGAAGCCGGAATACCCGGAAAGAACCACCGAGCAACGACGAGCAGCTGCCAGCTCCCCAACATCGTAACTCCGCACTGCAGCACAGACAGGGTTAGATTGGTTGAAGACATGCGTACCATCGACGTACAGTACGCCTTAGTACACGGCGTCATCGGGGACAATCGGGGTTAAGTGCCTTGCCCAAGGGCACAACGCGGGAGTCCGAATTGATCGCTCAGACGGTCACCCATCCAATGATTAACCGGGCTCGACGTTGCTTAACTTCGGTGATCTGACGAGAACCGGTTACCGCAACGCCACCGTGCCCCTTTGATTTACTTATCACGTACCATACTGGTACTCCAAATTTGTCATGCAGGGTTCCCACAGACCTCTATTTGTAACCCCGACTCCGGGTGTGTGTGACACGAGTCCAAGTATTGAATCTCGTTCCGAGATGAAGGCTAGCATGAGTTGGGAGCTGTCCTCCCACCCCCTCCACTTTTAGGCGGGTGCCCGGAGGGGGAGCTCCTTTGTAAAATGTTCATTCTTTAGGTGTAAAATGATGCGGTTTCCTTGATTTCCCACCGCGAATTACTCGATCGGACAATAACAAGTTGTGGTTTTCACATGTTGACTATATATATATGTATACACAAGCATACATTCAAGCTCTTTTAGCGAGTGTCGATTGCTCAAGAGGTGCAGGCCCAAACAAAGCCCAGATCCGGGGCTACTACTTCGCTTTCCCCGCTCTTCGAGGTTCCTTGTCCCCCCACCCACCCCCTTCGCGAGTTCCCTTTTAATCTATATGTGTCACTTAATTGACAGCAACCCCGACTTTTGCCGACGTAGAGATAAATTGAAACACGCAGTTTTCAGCTGCAACGGAGAGGCCAGGAGTTCAATAAATGCTAGTCTAAGTGAGTGTGTACGCTCGATGGTGACCAAACTAATTAGTTAGTTGTGTTTTTGTTCTTTCGTGATCAAACCTATGCTCATTATCAAGATCATCGGCTGCAGCAAGTGGAGAAGTACACGCCAGAGACTGGCAACATTTCGATTCGAGATTCGGTTCGATTCGAAATCTTCAGCCTGCTTCGATTCGGGATTCGATTTGCCTTAGAAATTGAGATTCTCATTGTTCCACCAATTAGCTAACTAAATTCAAGTATTAGTGTCAGTAATTAGTCAGGCTGAAGGTTTCGAATCGAACCGAATCTCAAATCGACATATTTCCAGTCTCCGCCCAAGTATTGTGTTCAATGGCGTCCCGTCTAGTTGATAAAGTCAATCAAAATATGGAATTTTCCAGATCGGAATCAAAGTCGTTTTGGAAACGGAACCTCCTTGAATTCTTCTTCTATCATCGGGTCTCCTGTACGGACACCTGAGGATAGAAGAAGCGTTCAATAGAAGACACTTAGACGGATGTTGAGAACATCTCGACGTTTCGAAAATTTCCAAATCAGCGCTACTCGAATCGAATAGAATCATCGAGGCGAATTTCAAAGCCACGGACCTTATTACTGGATGGTTGGTTACAGTGGAAATTAAAAGTCTTGTAACAATTAGCGCAGAAAATGCTCGTTAAATAATGCGCTCCTTACTGCAGAAGAATGAAGTAGTCTGAAATACATAAGAACATTTGCGATGACCAATGCAAAAAGATAATGCGCTGTTACCGAGGTCGGTTGTGAAATCACGAACTGAACCGATCAAATTGCAAATACTGAGAATACAGTATGTGGAGGGTGGAGTGCTAATAAATCGCTGTGGGAAAATTTCTTTCACTCAGTAATTATTTACAATTTCAGAGGACAAGACACAAGAAGCACTTGGAAACTTTCATCACATGGACCACTGGGTTGCACCCGGTGGTCCATGTAATGAAAGTGTTCAAGTATTTCTCTTGCTGTTATGAACAATTATAAATACTTTTCGAGAGGAGAATATATGGCGCTGCGATTAAGTAGTAATCTACTCTCTTCAGTCTGTATGTGCTGTCGAATTAGATATCTCTTTACGTCATTGCATACACATGTATTCCAGTAGAGGTTTGGAATCCTGTTAATGATCTTTATTTACTAGTATAGAATTGTTGGGCACACTGTGTTTTTCTACAGGAATTGATTTACGCTAATGGGGCAGTTTGAGCTTGAGAGGGGCAAAACGTGCACTCACTCAGCGCGCTATTACTTCAAACTAGTGCACAATGTAGTGATATGACTTCTAGTTTCATCTGTAGCTAGCTAGTTAGTTAGTTAGTTAGTTAGTTAGTTAGTTAGTTAGTTCATTTAAGAGCAACGGTTTATGATGGTAGAAGTCCGCACTCATTTTATAAATGTCAATGTTCCACTGAATTGCACTGTATTCGACTGTAGTGCACCTGGAATTTCAAGCTAATTTTACTCTGCTGCAGGAAATCGAATTCAGAAAGGAAAGTTTCGAAGGAGATCAAAATAAATATCGGAAAAAATGAAAAAAATCCATTTACTGAAAAGATAAACACTCAGAAATTTCATTTCTTCATTTCTCTCTATTTTTCAGGAGAATTTTTCCACCCTACAAAGTCCGTGTATCGGGATTAGATAAGAAAGCGAAGTATATCTTACTTATGGACATTGTCGCAGTTGACGACTGCAGATACAAGTTTCACAACAGTAGGTGGATGGTTGCGGGAAAAGCCGATCCAGAAATGCCTAAGAGAATGTATATTCACCCAGATTCTCCAAGCACTGGTGAACAATGGATGCAGAAGGTGGTTTCATTCCACAAGCTAAAGCTGACAAATAATATTTCGGACAAACATGGATTCGTAAGTTGATAAAACAGGTCTTAAAATTCATCAGAATCGATTTTCGCAAATGATTCGGGCAAGGAAAATTGCCCAATGTTCATTCGATTCTTGTCATAGATTCTTAAAGTGCCCTTAAAGGCACTGAGAGAACTCGATACTTTTCGCTCCCTCATAATATAGTAGCCAAAGCTTCAGTAGAAACCACAGACAAGGTGCTGTAGCCTCCACCATCAACAAGACCACCCAAAGCCTATATATGATGGAACATGTGTTCTACATCAACATATTAGACAATGAACTCACAAAATTGGATCTAGAAAATACAATTGTAAAGGTTTTATAGTATTGACCCCTGCAGGTCATGATCTGGATGCGACATATTTCCATAATTAGTGAGTTTTCGTAAACGAGTGTTGCGAAATCAAAACGGTGTCAAGGGAAACAAACGAATGTAATATAATATGGCATCTTGTAGTATCCGTAAGACAAATTCGTAAGATCTATATTTAAAATTAATGGTGAAGAGCAGAGGGGACAGTGACAGGCTTCGGGTATAGAGCACAGCGAATCTCAAATTTCAGATCGAATCGAATCCCGATTCGAACCTCTAATCAGGAATCGAATCGAATTCCGAATCGAATCTCCACGCGTTTCAAGTTCTAGATGTAGCACCTTCTTATAGTCGGAAATATTGTGTTTCTCCATTTAACTGGTAGAGTGCTGGAAGCCCATATTTGGGCTTTATTCTGAAGTGCCGGTACCACAGCTTGAAGGCTCACATTCAGTGGATGTGCTTTGTATTATCTTTGAAGTGATATTATTTAGTCTGTGAGGGGTTGACTTGTTACAATTTATGGGAGAGTGCCTATTGGCACTCTCCCATAAATTGTAACAAGACAAAGACCTGTTTAGAAGATGTGATGGCCAAAAATAATTTAGCACTCTACCAGTTAAGAATCGTAAGCAATGGTGAGTCGTCGATTTGGGCAAACAAATCTCAAAATATACAGAATATCAAAATAATTTCGGAAGCGGAACCTCCTTGAACTCTTCTTCTATCATCAAGTCTCATACACAGGAGATCTTATGACACAGGAAGAGTTCGAATGGGGGGCCACTTGGTTCGACTATGAGAACATCTCGACGATTCGAAACTATCCGAATCTGCACGACTCTTATCGAATCGAATCTTCGGAACGAGTTTGAATCAAATCGAATTCCGAAGCTTCGTGTTGCTCCATTTAGTAACGATGCAAATGGGGACCATTTTTGAAGAGAATGGTTTGCCACACAACGCATTATTTTTGACAACGTAATTTGAATCATGGTGGTGGGAGCACAATGCAAGTGGAGGGGAACAAACCTCCAAGACATACCCGATCTGCCTTGGTTCGGCCCGACGGGAGAAAAAGTTTATAATCGAATACCCGCAAACTTATACGATTACGCTCGCCTCTCGTTTAGACGACCATGCGTCGATGTGGTCACTGTCGTTTACTTTTCCTACTTAATTCATCTTCCAATCCGAAGGCTAGCCTTCGGGTTGGAAGATGGCTGAAGTAGAAGAATGTACGAGGCGGACCGAAGCGACCGTTTGTGGGATTCTTAAGCCCTTTACCCAACGAAACGACCAAAACCGGCCAGCGTATGTCGCGATGAGGGCCAGGCGAAGTATACGGGGTTTACATGGTCTTTTCGGATTTTCCGGCTTTCTTCGTGGCAAATGCTGGGCTCTTTCTCTCCATATTGCCTTATGGTCCTGTCTTCTTCGGTGAGGGCTATTGTGTGAGAAGGTCCTCTCACTAAAGGTGCTACCTCTGTCCGGAGATGGTTGCTTACTCTCGTGTCACAAACTCCACTCTTAGGTGAACGCTCTCAACCTTTTACTTTGAGAGTCCAAGTTAATCTTTTAACCAACGTAACTGCCAAAATAGGCTAGCACTATTCCCAAAATATACAATTAAATTTTCATTAGTTTTTCTAGCTTATGTTGAGCTCGTTCCAAAGAGGGGTCATAACCCATGTTTTTGATGCCAAAAAATTAGTTATTCAAGAATTTGGTTTGCATGTGTCGACCGCTTTTCGTGTCAGGTAAAAGGTTAAGCCAAATACGGCTAAATTTCGTTGGATTTGGCAGATAATATTCTGAAGAAATGCCTGTATGATCATGCGTTTCATGTGCCCATTTAACCCCTTACCTAATATGAAAAGCAGACCACACTTGCCAAAAAAGTTCTTGAATGACTAATTGTTTTCATTTTTGTCTCAAAAACATAGGTTATGACCCCGCATTGGAACGAGCTCGACTAGCTCGTTCCAACGAGGGGTCATAACCTATGTTTTTGAGACAAAAAATGAAAACATAATGAAAATTAATTGGCGATTTTTTAGAATAGCGCTGGCCGGTTTTGGGTTAACTCATATTGTGTAAACTGATCTGTATGTAAAGTGGAAGGCAAGTGTCCCCTGGGCGCTCATCCCCGGTTCCATCGTCTCTGAATTCGTGATCTGATATGAAGCACTTTTTGTTTCTCAATCTACTCAGACAACTTTTATCTCGTTTTGGATCACGTAATAAATAAGATCTCCAGCCCCTCCCCAGTTTAGAGTGAAATTTACAAAACGCGGAGTCTCGGTCCAGAACTAATGCTTTGTAAATTCCACAATAAACTGGGGTCTCGTTGAGGCTTTTCTCTATATAATTCGCGTAATGGGCCCATGAGTAGACCTTAGTGTAAACTGTATTTTATTTATTTCTACTTCTCACCTCAAACTGCGTAATACAACTAATATTCACCAGAGGTGTTCCTTCATGACAACCGCATATAGTATTTACCCGAGAATTTTCTTCAGGGCAAGCACATGTAGTGTTCGCCAGAGATTTTCCTTCGTTACTACTACATATAGTATTCATCGGAAGTGTTCCTTCATGACAACCACATGCAGTAATCACCCGAGGTGTTCCTTCACAGCAACCAACAGTAGTATTCACCCGAGGTGTTCCTTCACGAGAACCAAATGTAGTATTCCCCCGAGGTGTTCCTTCACGACAACCACATGTAGTATTCACTCGATATGTTCCTTCATGAAAACCGCATTTCCTTCCAGACTACTACATATAGTGTTCATCGGAAGTATTACTTCATGACAACCAAAATGTAGTATTCACCCGAGGTGTTCCTTCACGACAACCACATGTAGTATTCACCCAAGGTGTTCCTTCACGACAACCACATGTGCATGTAGGATTTACCCGAGGTGTTCCTTCATGACAATCACATGTAGTATTCATCCGAGGTGTTCCTTCATAACAACCAAATATAGTATTCACCCGAGGTGTTCCTTCATGACAACCACGTGTAGTGTTCACCCGAGGTGTTTTTTCACAACAACCACAGGTACTATTAACTCGAGGTGTTCCTTCGCGACAACCACATGAATTAAGTATTCACCGAGGTTTTCCTTCACGATAATCACATGTAGTATTCACCCGAGATGTTCCTTTACGGTAACACATGTAGTATTCACCAGAGGTGTTCTATCACGACGGCCACATGTACATGTAGTATTCACCCGAGGTGTTTCTTCACGACAACCACAAACAATATTCACCCGAGGTATTACTTCATGACAACCATATGTACATGTAGTATTCACCCAAATATTTCCTTCCCGACAACCACATGTAGTATTCATCCAAGGTTTCCTTTACGACAACTACATGTAGTATTCACCCACGGTGTTCATTCACGACAACCACATGAGATATTCACCCGAGAAGTTCCTTCGCGACAACCACATGTAGTATTCACCCGAGTTGTTCCACCGCGACAATCACATGTATACTGACGGAAAAAGAAACGCAAGTTCAGTTTTGGTAATATAATTCTTTTATCCGTAGACCAAATGTTGTAAAATTTGACACATCGTTACCCCAGTGTACTGTCGGAAGAATCTTTGGTTAAAATTAAGTCAACTATGACCACATTCGACGCTATGTGCTTTCAACAGATTTTTCGACAAAGCGTGCAAGTGGGGGCACTCCCACGCGCTATGGGCTTGAAAACCATACCAAAATGGAAGTTTTGAACAGTATATATCGATTGCAGAATATTTCATTTCAGCTCGATTGAAAAGCAAAAATGCTTCGAATGTCCGAAGTTGATAGGGGTATGGCTATTGCTCTAATGATGCAGGGCCAATCGCAACGTCTCGTCGCCCGGCAATTTGGGGTTCATGAGTCAATGATAGTTCATTTAGTAGGGCGTCTCAGGGCCGCCGGAAGATCAGCTGAACGTCCCATGAGCGGAAGTCCGCGCGTTACGTCGCCACGTCAAGAAGGAGGCATACGTCTCTCACGCCTCCGTATATATATAATGCCCTTGCTATTGACTGTAACATTACAATTTATGGTACGTTGTAAACTCCCAGTCTTAACTCATACCCTAGTCGAGTGCCCTTTGTGATTCGCCAGCCCGTACACCTGCTTGAGTACAACAAGGCGCCACATGCAATGCAAAAGCATTGCGGATGGCACCTTCTTGCACTCAAGGGACGATATATATGATACGTTGTACACTGCCAGTCTTAACTCATACCCGAGTCGAGTGCAAATTTGATACCCCTGCCCGCGGATGCGTCCGGTGCCCTTGTCGAAAGCTGACAAAATTATTGGGAGGCTCCACTGATGAGAACATGTTAATGCCTTTGAAGTGAAAACAGTCTACTCGTCTCTTCAACGCGCACTCAGATCAGAACTTTTTCGACCCCTTCAATATTAAAGTGCTTTTTGTAGTCCTGCCGACCGCTTATGAATAGTGTCGCGTGTTATCCGCGTTCAAGTGGACTAGCAAGGGTAGAATTACAGATTATGGCCTCACTACACCTTCTGTATAAATACACCAATCGACATAACAATAGCGCGGTGTTATTTGAAGTGAAAAAATTCTTGAATTGGAAATTAGACAAGTTCACCCACCACTTCATTTTTACACGGCTATCTTGGTTTACTTTTCCGTTATCGTAAGTGAGAATCGAACTGACAATCAAAATAATGGAGATGCGTCTACCACCGAAAAGCTGCATTGATTAAAGTAAGACAATACTCGTAAGCACTTTCAGTTTTGTCCCACATTGTGTAACGGGATACTATTCCACTCATGTTAACATTTTTTCTATAACCATTTGTCTAGAACTAGATCCATGTTTTAACGCGTCAAATAAACATTTCCAGCATCAACATAGTGTTTATCTTAGCCAAAATAGTTTCCATTACGAAAGTGAAACGACTTTTAATGCCTTGACACGTCATCGAGCTGATCTTATTAAAATACTTTTTTGTGGGAAACATAATCTGATGTAAAAATATTGTGCAGAAAACATAATGTTACGGAAGAGCTTAAGAAACATGAAGAATTTTTCGAAAAGTCGAAATATCGACTTTTTGTCATTCAATTTCAACATTATATTCTCGAAACTTCGACTTTTGATATCGAAATTTCAAGATTACAGTACGTGGAGAGTGTATTATCACTAAATCACCCGCAGAGTGGAGATTCCACACAAGAAAGCACAACCAGCACCAGCAATGTTAGCCAATGGACCTCCGGGTTAAACCCGGAGGTCCACTGCCTGAAACATTGCTTGTGTTTTTTGTCGATATGAACAAAATTTGAAAGTTATAGCTTGGGTGATAACCCCACTCTGTGGGTGATTTACTTACAATCCACTCTCCACGTACTGTATATCTCAAAATTTCGAGATAAAAAGTCAGCATTTCCACTTACTTGATCTTATTTTTTTTTATCGTGCCACTAATTTGCTTCTGTATAATTCTGATGTCTGAAATTCAATTCAAATTTTAAGCACTTCTCTCACTTGACATAACTTTTCCTTCAAAATGAGGGATAATCTGAAGAATACGGGACAATGTGGTTATGTAATAATACCACTAATCTTCGTTTCTCCCTTTCCATATATTCTGTATGACATTTTCAATAACTTTAGTGAAAAAAACCTTTTTTACTTTTTTACACTTAATTTTTTTTTTTTTTTTTGGGGGGGGGGGGGTGCGGGTGGGAGTGGGCTATATAACAGCTTTACACAAAACTCTCTTTTTTTAGTTTTTTTCTGCAAAATAATCTGAAGCATTACCTGTTGGTGTCGGATGTAGGGGAATAACGAAGCTTGGAAGAAATCATTACAGTACAGCCGCCATGGACTGGTCACTTTCCACAGGTGGGCAATATTTTCACGGATGCAATAATATTAGATTTCAAACACTAATTATAGGAATAATCATCAAAAATGTAATTAATGAAGCACCGGGTACTTCCTGGTGCTTCATTAATTAAAATTTTGCTGATTATGATTTTCATAACTGGTAAACGCATGCGTGGACATCGCTACCCACGCGTAGCTTACGGCCTATCCACGGCGACTGTGCTGTACCCCTAAAGTCGGTATAGTTGGGTTAAGGTTATAGGTGGTCTTATAGGTATCCCTTACCCTTGCTGTACTGATCCCAAACTCTATGAATTCTTCCATTTTAGTCCACTGCACATTAAAGGTTCTGTTTCTCAGTATGGTAACAGTATTAACCCTTTACCTAACGAATCGCCAGCACCTGCCCTCGTAATATGCAAATTCAGCAGTTGAAAAAATATTAATTTTCAAAAAATGTCTATAAAACCATATCATGTGACCCCTCGTTGGAACGAGCTCGTTGAGCTCGTTCCAACGAGGGGTTACATGATATGGTTTTGTTGAAATTTTTGGAAACATTTGAAAGAATGATATTCAAAATAATAAATTTTGATATCGTCTGCGTTGGGTAAAGGATTAAAAGTGTTAAAAGTGTTAAAGTAACCAAAATATGATTTTGTTGGATCCGAAATAGTTCTTATTTGTTGGGAACATCGTAAACAAACACTGAAAAGTTGAGGACACCAGATGCTTTTTTGGATATCAATTCTTGACTCCCCAATTGTCCCGCTTTACTAAAAGCAGAAGTCGGAGAAACGTATTATGAGTCCCGAACAGAAGATTTGTATATAATTTCGATATATAATAATAATAATAATAATGTAATATTTAGGGACATTTAATACATCATTATCGTACAATATTAACATTTATCTCTTATTTTGGACGATAATTGCTTATTCATGCGAAATAAAAACTTTGAAATCTTTGAAACTCTTTTCCGTTTTCCGTTATTCCCCCAGTGCCGTTGACAAGGGAATAACGGAAAATAGTCACACATTCCTACCACGAAAGGAATATATTCTTGCAAAACATACCGCTTATGTGATAACTCTCGGGCCGAATCATCCCAGGAAGATGAAAAATTAATTGTAAAGCATATCAAGGGATATAATCAAAGCTTGAATTTCATGCTGGACTGAATCACCGATTCACACACTACACATTTATATAACTGATAAAGATTTCAAATTTCTTTCCCATTGATGTTGTTTGTTGTGAACGTCGTCCAATAAATCCGATTTGAAAGTCGTTAACTGTCGTTCAAAAATCAATGCTACTAACCATATTTAATAAGGAACGACATCTAAGGGAACTCGATTCAAATTTAATATACTAGTAATTTTTTATTATTGTATCAATAATTCTCAAAAAGACGGCAGTGTAATTGTAAGTTCTAACATGTCATTCATTTTTTTTAAAATTATGTGTTTTACACCATTTTGGGATAAAACCTGCTGGCTAAACGTTATCTTTATCCATAAAGTGAGTATTATAGATTTTGATTTAAGAAGCGCACTTTTTGCTACGTTTGTTGTGCCAATTCGACATTACGAGACACAAACAGATATTGGGAAATTGTGCTAGATGCACCACGCATGGGATCGGGATTACCAGTAAGAACGTCATGTAATTCATCTGACTGAGCGTTAAGCTAGGGACACATACCACCGTTTATCTGATAACCATAGAGTATAACAACCGTTGTATATACTTGAAGTATATACAACGGGTGTTGTATATAATTATAATTTATGCGAACGACCTCTGACCTCTTTCAATTCCATTTTCATTCCTTCATTCATGAAACATCGTTATATCACAGGGCAGGTTTTAATTGTACGCTTATTGAACTTTGTCAAAATCCTCTGATGGTGTCATTTCTTATTTATTTTGCTTCAATAAAGGCAGCCTAAAATTTTGCTTCAAAACATTGTAGAAATTACTTGAATGTTAATAGTAATTAGTATGCGGCGACTGCGAACTATTTATAGTCACGGCCTCGATCAAAAGTACTCGCGGAACTGCGCTAATTAAAAGTTCGTCTGCTCTACCTGAAAAAAAACACTTCGTAAAAATTGTAAACAAACGCAAAATTATTTGTTATATTGGGACTACAGCATAAAACACGGAAGAAAACTGGAACTATGTCAAAAAAAGAATAACTCTACTGAAACACCGTTTTGTTACTGTTAATAAAATAGTTGAAATTTATTTTGTTCCAGCGCAGTTACATGATGCAAGAAGTGCAATCGCACTTTACAATCGCCGTCATCGATTTTGTAATGTAAGGGACACAACTCTATGCGTCTTGTCCTATTTCTTTTGTCTCGTAGACTGGTTTTCTTTGGAGGCCCGTGGGAAGCATATATAAGTCGGGTAGACGTACGAGACGGGTGTCTGTTTGTTATCAGATAAAAACAATAAACATATAGTGTGTTTTTATATCTGTGTTATACAACTCGTTGAAATATGGTTTATTTTTTCTCGGCGAAGCCTCGAAAAAATAAACCATATTTCAACTCGTTGTATAACACAGATATAAAAACACACTATATGTTTATTGTCTATTTATCGCATTCATTGAACGCATCCGATCACCGCGTCCGTCAAAACGGTTTCGGACAATATGGTTTCAGTTGCGCATGGCACACACCTCCGGCAACGATTATCGGTTGCGTTCACCGGATCCGTTGATCGCAGTTTATGAACACTGCTCGATTTTTGTTATGAACGGTTCCGGTAAACGCAGGTGAAATTCTATTTTGTGACGTAAAAACGGGGAAGCCCTCACCACAACCATGCCGCGTGCTTACACGAACTTATCAACTGAACAGGTTGGGGACCTAATTGAGGAGGTGAGGAAGAGGCCCTACCTATACAACACACAGCACATATCGTATCACGATACAGAAAAATGTTTGAATGCATGGAAGGCAATTAAAAAATTTCTGAAGACCGAATTGTGCGGTAAGTGATATATTTATTATGATTTATTATGGAGCCTCGATAGCGCAATCTATTTTCATAGTTCTTTGACCCATGGCTAACCACTACAACCAGTATCTTCTTCTCTTCCTCTTCTTGATGATATTGTAAGCAAGAAGGACAATAAGTAGATCATCTTCACTCGATGAGCTCATGACGGCAAAAGGATTTGTCTCATCAACCGTTTTTGACGCTTGTATGTGTCGGATGTTGCCGCATGGTTGCCGTTCGTTCAACGCATCCGATAAGCGGATCCGACAAACGCAATGCGATAAACGGTGGTATGTGTCCCTAGCTTTAGGCGTCTGACGTTATGGCGTGAATGAAATGCTTCGACACAAAACGGTCTCCAGGAAGAAAATTTTCAGACCGCCGATGATATTTAAAAAAAATCAGTATCAGTTACGTAATTCAAGGTTAATCATGGTGAGTTCGGGGACAAGAATCAACGAGTTATTCCTGTATTTCATGTACAACTCAAGAACCCCCCCCCCCCCCCCTCTCAAGTCGGCGTTTCCAGTCCCCCGTACTCCACACATGTTGTGTTCTGTCTAATCCTTTACCTAACATGAACAGCCGACGGCACTTGAAAACAAAATTAATGAATAACTAGTTTTTTTTTCATTTTTTGCGTCAAAAACATAGCTTATGACCCATCATTGGAACGAGCTCAATGAGCTCGTTCCAATGAGGGGCCATAAGTTATGTTTTTGAGACAAAAATTGAAAATTGAATGGTATTTTTTTGTGAATAGCGGTGTATTTATTTATTTATTGGTGTTTAAGGTCACATATTTCTGCACAATGGCTAACCATGACCGTGACAGTTTTACGGGTGGAGGAAGCGGGAGTACCCGGAGAGAACCACCGAGCAACGGCGAGCAACTGTCAGCTCCCCAAGCAGGGTTAGCGTTGGTTGAAGACAGGTGCACCATCGACGTGCAGTACGCCTTAGTACACAGCGTCACCGTGCCCCCATGTGGGCAATGGGGGTGAATAACGATGACCATTACGTTAGGAAAGGGGTTAATATAACACGACAATCTTTGAACTGTGGACTGTAAAATTAGGCAACGCAGTGCTTGCTTTGAATTGGAGAAAGAAAACTGTATGGATGGTTGACTCGGTAAATTTATTTATTTATTTACTGAGGTTTAACGATACTTTCGACAGCCAGGGTCACATCGTGTCGGACAGTTTTACGGGTGGAGGAAAGCAGAGTACCCACAGAGTATCACCGAGCAACGGCGAACAACTGTCAGACTTCCCAACGTACGAACTCCACACCAGCAGGGTTAGCATTGGTTGAAGACAAATGCAGCATTGACGTGTAGTACGCCCTGGTACACAGCGCCACCGCCCCCCCCCCCCCCTACACGTGTGCAATCGGGATTAAATGCCTTGCCCAAGGACACAACGCAGTTGTTCCTGGCTGGGATCGAACAGTGGACCTTTCGGTTTGAAGTCCAATACTATAACCAATGAGCCACCAGTCGCCCGTTGACTCGATAAAAAGAAGTAAATTAACAAAAGATGTATAAAATCAAAACCGATTTATCAATTGAAAACATTTTTTTGTTTGATTTTACCTTAAACCAGGGTGAATATGGACGGTTGTGGTCAACTTCATGTTTTCTATCCATTTAAATATATTTTTCACTTTTTATTGATAATACCAAAGTATGGCCATATGTTGGTAGTCTAAGTTAAATCATAGTTTGTTTCCAATATTCTTAATGTAAATATATTTTTTAAATTTTTTAGTGCTTACCCTATTGGCCGCTTCTATGACGTCAATACGGACATAGAGATTATTGTGACAGTAAGGTAATCTGGTTTGTCGTATTCCGTCGAGTTGACGAGGTCAGATCGCCTGATCACATGAGCTGCCGAAGGCGGACGAGGTCAGATCTCTGGTTCACACGAACCGCCTTCGACGGCTCCAGTGATCCGGCGATCTGACCTCATCAACGAGGAGGAATGCCACAAATCGGATCACTTTAATGTCATAATGGTTTGTTTATTATATACCGTTATGGAAATTCGCCTTTCACGCGAAAAAGCAATATAAAATTGGTTAAAAACAATATTAGAAATTCACGTTATTCGATAGTGTTTATTTACACAAATGAAGCGTACCAAGAAACGGTTGGTAACCTGAGCGCACTCGAGTGCCGTCGTTCTGAGACCAACCAGCTGTTACGGAATCGGGAACCCACTCAGTGTGATCCGACGATCAGGATTCGATGGGTGAAAAACACGGCGTATCATTGATATGTATATAATAAACCCTTTTATATCAGTTATGGTTTCTATTCAACCCTATCGCGGTGTTAATATAGGGACTTGCAATAGGGTTTTAAAACAATTTACAACAAAAAGAAGACGGCAACAAAATAATTGCAATGCGCGACTGGATTCTAGCATAGTCACATCAGTGACACTAAAAACAGTTATAACCGTACTGGTACTGACATTCCTTTGGGTGAATACTCTGGTCATTGGAAACCTGCTTTTGATTTTTTAATATTTCGACAGAATCTCTGTGCATCTTTTTATTTATGCCTCCTTATGAACTTTACCGGACGCAATCATTGCTTCACATATCTTTTGAACTTTCCCATCATCTTTCCAAATACCCTCTGGCAAGTATTCTTAAATCAAGCTGGTCAAAGAGGCACCCCTCTTTCCGCTGAAGTAATCAATCTTTTAACTGGTTGAGTGCTGGAAGCCACTGTAATGGCTTTATCGAAAAGTGCTGAAAGTCACCATAGTGGCTTTACACTGTACACATTAGCTTGTTGCTTGCTGAGCAGTAGAAAAAAATCATATAAAACTGTTTTGTTACAATTTATTGGAGGGTGCCAACTGGCACTCTCCAATAAATTGTAACAAACTAATTATCCATGAACAAAACATCGCAAGACTAAGGCTACTCTTGCTTGTAGGGTGATATCTTTGAAAAATACTCGTATTACAAATCACCTTTGAAAAATAATTTAGAACTCTATCAATTTACTAAATGATCCTCAGTTTCTTCACTTAATTCAGATTGCCTCCCTTACCTCCTTATTTGTGTTCCTGTAGCAATTCAATACACTTCTGATGTACTTTAGACCTTTGGACCTTTGGACGCTTCTTCAGCCTTTCTACATGTTATTATCTCTTCAAAACCAGAAACGGAAGCTTTAATTACTTCAAGACCATACGTTTGTACGATTTACACCCTGTCTTTGGGTTACATGGTTGACAATTTTCTATCCAATAAATATTAGGCTAAACAAAATTAATCATTTGATTCTCAGGCAGCGGCGCATTTCGTTTTTTCGACCCGCGTTCGTCATATTTATTTCGGAGACAAAATTCAGAATCTATAAAATTATCATAGAGTGCGATTTTAGCGGTATCGCATCGTGATTTGCGATGCAGTATCTCGTGTACATTGATACAGTATTATTTTTCTCTTCGCGAAATGCGATCCGATTCTCATATGTATGTACAAAATAAATATGTATTTAACTGGTTGAGAACTAGATTATTTTTGATGGTCTAAATTTGTTCATCAAAAATTATTTTATTACAAATTATTTAAGAGTGCCAACAGACACTTTCCAATAATTTGTAATAGAACAAATTTGTATGAACAAACTTATTTACGTTTGACTGAATACGAATCATGGACAAGGAAAATGTTGGCTTTCGTACTGGTACCCTCATTTATTTTGAAAGGCCTGATTGTGGTTTCCAGCACTTAACCAGTTAAAAACTCCTTGTTATTTTGATCTCCATTTTAGTTGTTCTGTATTGATTTTATGTTGTATAATCACTGTTACAAAAAGACCTATCAGTGAAATCAACATGGACGCTCTGGTATTTACTTTTAGGCTCTCACAACTGGATTTTAGGCATCGGCGACCATTCCATCAGGAATGAAAAATAAAAATAGAAACCGCCCTCCCTCGTTCGTTTAAAAAACAAATTGCCTGAGAATCAATTATTTAGTTTTGTTTGGCCTTAATAAGATATTGAAAACAATGTACCGGCAACTTTGGAACAGTTGCTTCTTATGGACCACCGGGCATTTCACTGTATGGAACTTCGTAATAAGCGAATATGTCTTACTAACCTTATTAAATTTCTTGCATTCTTCTTGATTCTCATTGGCAAACAATCGTAATTATTTTTAGCAACGGTGAATAGTTATTCACGGAAAGAAATCCGACACAAGTCTAAATTCCTGGCAAAATATTACATGAATGCGAGAAGTGGGGTGGGTGAGGTACCATTCATTATATTATACACTCGGTCCGATTAATGACCCATTTAAATAGAAGACCACCTTTCTAAGATGTCGGTGCACCTGTTGTATAGTACGGCCGCTGTGGACTGGTCACTTTCCACAGTGGGCAATATTTTCACGGACACAATAATATTAAATTCCAAATACTAATTATAGGAATGATCATAACAAATTTACTTAATGAAGCACCGGGTATTTGATTCTAGACACCACTGATAAGTATATTCATCAAAAATTTAATTATTTATTTAATCTTATTTGTTTTACAAGGATTGGAGAACAAGTTATGCAACTTATATTAACGCTTCTCCTTGGCCCAATGGCGTAGGTGTGTGGGATGATCTTCATAGCGGCAACTTCGAATACTACGAAGGGATCTTTAGCCTGCACGGAGTGTGTCTCTCCCCGCACAGAGGACATCCATTTTACGTCCCCACCCGATAGGACGATACGCTGTGACAGCATCAACCCCACAATTGATGCTGACAGAGAGTGTTCGGACACCTCGAGAACTTTCCCCAACCGGGGATCGATCCCGGGACCTCTGGCATGAGAGACCAGCGCACTTATCCACTCGGCCACCACTCTCTAAAGTGGTACAACCCGGTGCTTCATTAATTAAATTTTTGCTGATGATGATTTTTATTACCTGGTAAATGTATGCATGGACATCACAGCCCGCGCGTGAATTACAACCATTCAAGATGCAATGTTTTCAAAGATACAAGAATTGCAGAAACGGCCACACTCTTCTCAAATCTGCAAGGTGATGGAATGGAAAACGCTCAATACATTCTTATGGGAAAGTTGCATTAACAATGCAATTACTGCGAGATAAAGTCGAAATTTCAGGACAAGTTTTCAATTTCCTTATCCAGGGATGTCATTTTTAGAAATGGATCACTACGTCTCTGTTTTGTAACATTATTATTTTGTTGTTGTCGATACGTAAAATATAAAACAGGACAGTCAGGTTTCAAAACAAAAATATATCCACACAAAGATTTATGGTGATCCTCAGAATTTAGATTGTACGAAAATATCATTTGATTGAAGACCGAGCTACAGTTATCAAAGAACTTCCTGCTTCCATTTCCATGTTTGTCTGCTATCCAAAAGAGTCCAAAATAAGAGAACAACAACGCTTTTAGTTGTCCATCTGCAGTGACTTTTGAGAACATCGAAACATTAACTTTCTTTGCCACACAATTATATTCAGTGTCATATTGATCTGTACCGATCTGATCGCTTGAACCTTGTAATATGAAATTGGTACCACCGAAATCGCATCTCAACTTGTATCGACAGTATCTAAACCCTTGTGGTTAGATTATTGAAATGAGGCCCAAACGCTTATGAAATTACAGATAAATGAACTCATTAACCCGTTATCCAACGCAGATGATATCAAATTTTATTATTTTAAATATGATTTTTTTGAAATTTTTCAAAAAATTTCAACAAAACCATATCATGTGACCCCTCGTTGGAACGAGCTCGACGAGCTCGTTTCAACGAGGGGTCACATGATATGGTTTTATTGAAATTTTTTGAAAAATAATATTTTTTCAACTTCTGAATTTGCAGCACATTACGCGGGCGGATGCGGGCGATTCGTTCGGTAAAGGGTTAACTGAAATAATCGTGGTATTCTTCACGTTTCATTGACTTCCTATCAAATTGGTTTCAATCAACAAATAAATTGTTATTGTTGTAAAATCGGCCGGGTCTGATAAGCAAAACCATTTTGGTATATAATTTACTGGAGTTATTTATTTTGACCATTTTTGGACTTTGGGGAGAACATTTCCTGAAATTTGGCCACAGTTAGGTTGGACGATCTCTTAACGCGACTTACCAGCAAAATTCTTGAATAACTAAATTCTAACCCTTTATGCAATATACAGGGAATCAAAATTTGTTATTTTAATTATTTTTTTAAAGGTTTTCAAAAAAAAATCAACAAAACCATATCATGTGATCTCTCATTGCCACGAGCTCGACGTGATCATTCCAATAATTGGTCACATGATATAGTTTTGTTGACATTTGTTGGAAAATATTTTTTTCCAACAATATAATTTGTATATTTTGCGGTCGGATGCGGCCGATTCGTTAGGTAGTGGGTTAAAAAACATTGCAACTGAGAATTGTTTACATGTATGACCTCTCAATGAGAGGTCAAAGCTATGGTTTGGAAGGAAAAATTAAAAAGAAGTACAACAGTTATTGCAAAGGCGGTATTGTAAATAGCGCTTTGGGGGATATGAAAGTTACATTAGGCCAAACAAAATTAAATAATTGATTCTCAGGCAATTTGTTTTTTAAACGAATGAGGAAGGGAGGTTTTTATTTTTATTTTTTATTCCTGATGGAATGGTCCTGCCTGTTGGCACTCTCCAATAATTTGTAATAAAATAATTTTTGATGAACAAATTCAGGCCACCAAAAATAATCTAGCTCTCAACCAGTTAAATAAATATTTATTTTGTACGTACATATGAGAATCGGGTCGCATTTCGCGAAGAGAATAACAATACTGTATCAATTTTCACGAGATACTGCATCGCAAATCACGATGCGATACCGCTAAAATGATAGTTTTATAGATTCTGAATTTTGCCGGTAGGCACATAGAACACATTGGAACTCAGGGGACGACTTGTTGCCACCGTAGTCACTTTAAACACATTTTGACTTTTAACATGCAATCTTTATTTGACCAGAACTGTCTGTTGGAATTCTCTAGCGACTCGTTTTGCCCATGACAGACCGCTTTTGCTTTGTTAAAACTATTTTGAGATTTTTTCATCACATTTAGCATTTCAAATTCTCTATATTATAAAGGCATCGTTTCAGACCATTCTCAATTCCATGCACAAATACCAGCCTCGCTTCCACCTCGTACGAGCCAATGATATTTTGAAGCTTCCATACAGTACCTTCAAGACGTTTGTGTTCAAAGAAACAGAGTTTATCGCCGTCACAGCTTATCAAAATGACAAGGTAATAGCTAGCATAACAATGAACTGTTAGGTTCTTACTGGTTAGTTGCGTCGCTTCATCCTAGAATAGGCATAGCATTTAAGACTGCAGCGTGGGTCAGCAGGACAACGAAGTCACATGGCCGCCCAAGCGCATTACTACAAAAGCCCATGTCACACCCATATTGCATCGCGGTATCACTACATTTCCCTCCCCACTAAACAGGGACGGGGGCCACACTACACGCTATTGACCAGGACACCAGAGACGCTGAAAGAAAAACTGAGCGTGGATATTCCTTTCGAACGGATGTCAATGCCTGAAGTCTGTTTTTTTGGTTGTTCAACGACACTTTCAACAGTCAGTCACACCGTGTCGGATTGTTTAAGGTGTGGTGGAAGCCGGAGTATCCGAAGAGAACCACCAATTAGAAGCGAGTAACTTTCCAACTTACTAAATCGGCACAAGCAGCGTTAGCAGCGGTTGAAGGCAAATGCACCATCGACCTCCAGTATGTCTGGGTACACAGTGCCACCGTGTCCCCACGTGGACAATCGGGACTAAGTGTCTTGCCCCAAACACAGTGCGAGCCAGGGTCGACTGTTAGCAGTTCAGTTTTAAGTCTTGTGCTCTAACCAATGAGCCACGCCACTTCCGTCGGAAGTTTGCACTATTCTCTGGAAGAAAGACAATCATTCAGGGCGCTGTTAACTCTTTTGGCGCGGAATAATCTGAGAAGCAGAATTCTTAGCGCCTAATATTCATCAGTAATTTTACAGAAAGTATAGGTTGTTAGACTAAAGCGTTATTATTTTAAAAGATGTTCTAATGATCTCACTGACATTTTTTCAAATGACTTCCTGTATATATTTAAATGGCACCTTAAAACTTTCAAGGGACGATATCGTTGTTCATGGATAGGACATAAATGGTGCATGAAACATAGGAATACGTATCTTTGTTTAACCCTTTACCCAACGAATCGGCCGCATCCGCGAACTATGCAACTTCAGCAGTTGAAAAAATATTATTTTTCAAACATTTTTAACAAAACCATATCATGTGACCCCTCGTTGGAACGAGCTCGTGGAGCCGTTCCAACGAGGGGTCACATGATATGGTGTTGTTGAAATTTTTAAAAAAATTTGAAAAAAATTATATTTAAAATAATAAATTTTTATATCGTCTGCGTTGGATAAAGCGTTAAAAGCATTTAGAAATGGACATACACAGTTGGCTAAAATGTCTACTGCAGTACCTTTCCGCGGTCTGCCGTCTGTCGACTTAAGTCGCCTGTCGCGTCAAAAGAATTGAGGGAAGTACTTTTATTTCTATTTGTGAACATTTCTGAATAAAATAAAAAACGGGGTGAACATACAAGGTTGGGCAATATTGCAGGGACGCAAGAATATTAGATTCCAAACACTAATTATAGGAATAATCATCAAAAATTTAATTAAAGAAGCGCCGGCTTCTACTTCATTAATTAAAAGCTTCCTGCTGATTAGTTTTATAACCTGGTAAACTCATACGTGGACATCACTGCCCAAGCGTGGAGTACGACCAATCCACGACAACTGTACTGTACAGTAATGTGAATGCAAAGATTGTCTCTTTGTTGACCAATCGCGACCTGATCGCGTCACATTTGCACCCATTGGTCGAGATTTTATAAATAGAATATTGGTACCTGAAGACTGAATGAATCAAAAGAAACAAACAGATTTGTTTTTCGTATAACAAGCAATTAATTAAAAATAGAATGTTTTCATGTTTGGAATTCACTATAAGAAACCTCCCTAAAATCCATTCCAATGAGGGACCATTAGCTGAGTTTAACTCTCTTTGCTGACCAATCGCGACCTGATCGCGTCACAGCGTTTAACTGCTTCTTGATAATATTACTGGCTGGTTTTTCGGCCATTGCGTTGGGTAAAGAACCGCAATAGATAGATTTACACTAAGGCTGACAGGGTTAGTTACTCAGTTAATAATGATTTTTTTATAATCAGAAAGTGTAACTAAACCTGTCCAGCGCAAGGATTTGTCCCACTTTCTGGTTATAAAAAATAAAAACTGCCACAACACACACTTATGACATCAATAGAAAATAAAGTGAAGTTTCCTTTTGTTATTTCATTTATTAAAAGTAATGAAAGGAAACTTGGCATTTTATGACAAGCCAATTAGAAGAAACTCGTTTCACAGGTAATCCATCATTAAGAATATCTATCAGTATCATACCTACAAACACTAAGTGTCCACTTTGGCTTTTTGTCTTGCGAATGTGTTTCTACAGTAATTTGCAAGTTTTTATTCTTCTCAGGAAAAACGTTAGCAAATCTCACCTCCTATACTTTTTATTTATGTATAAGGAGAGTGTTTGTATTACATACTACGATGCGCACACTATTGACTAAAAGAAAAGAAAAAAGTTGCGTGACATCAAAGATGGTGAACAAGTAGCTTTCTTATTTTTTACACAGGTTTCTATATAGAATATACCCATAATAGCTTGGTGTACCAAATGTTCACAACGAGTGGTGAAGTGGTGTTAACCGCGAGCCTATGGCGCGCGGTTAACCCCACTTCAGAACGAGTGGTGAACATTTGGTACACCAAGCTACTTTGGGCATATTTTATTTATACCATGGTCGTCAGATTATTAAGCGTCTCTATTATTTTTTCCCGATTTTACTGAGTAGCAGACGTACATACGTGCGAAGCTATTTTTGTTTACATTAGCATCGGTGGACGGTACTTCAGCTGTCAATTTTATCTCCGAAACGGAATGGAAAAAGAAAGGGATCTTTTTCATTTTAATAACATAATAACATACTATTTCGAGGAGTTATGGATGCCTTATTAACATGAGACAATACAGGCTTGTTAATTTTTGGCATCTTATGAGGTAAACCCATTTAAAAACGTAATAAATAATTGCCACTTTCATTTCACTCTTCGCGAGGCGACGTGCGATAAATTTAGACAAGTTCGCATTCAGGTCGACGTCACCAAAGGTCAACTTGGATGTAGTTCCACTGTAGGTGTAAATTTTATCTATTGAAATCCCATTGCTGTCGTGTTCACCACAGTTGGTGTGTAAAGCTAAAATTTATGTCATGGCTTTTCATATATATTAGAGTAGGTAATCATGGTATAAACATAGAATAATACTCAAACGTTTAAACTGATTGGGGAAAAAAATGTAAAAAACAGCTTCTATATTTTTATACTACTCTACAGGAAAATGCTTGATGTTTGTGAAATGATGCGCTCCCCAATGATACAAAGTCGCAAATATTTCGAAATTTCTTTTTTTATTCGAAATTCGCATGTCCTTAATGTTAAGTTTACAGACAGCTTGTTGGAATTAAGGGGAGCTAACTTTTCTGTAAATCTCTTCCAATGTCGAAAATACAATTCGTCGCCTGAGTGCTAGAATGTCCTATGTCCCATAGGGGACATAGGACATTCTATCACCCAGGCGACGAATTGTCAGCCACGCGTTTGCACGAAACTATATAACTGGAATGGTTGTTGCCAAACGTTTGAATCAGTGATGTTACATTGCAGCCTGAATACAAAATCAGTGAAACCAAAGATATTTTTTGTTTTTTTCACACCAGGGTCCAAATTGCGGACATAGTGTTTTCTTATCCTGCAAAGAGAAATGACGTATTGTGATTGGTTACCTTTCAATGTACATGTAGCTGTATTCTGGCATTTGAAGGTCTGTGTGGTCAAGGGAGATAAAGCTCACTTGAAAATAAGCCTTTTTCGAAACTGCCATCTTGGACTTAAATCTATGCAAGGTCACGGGTCGCAAGGTGTAAATGAAGTGATTTCCATGTTCATCGCGTTGAGTTCTGTGCCAGCCAAATCAACTAGTTTTCTGAAATATCAAGTTTAAATTCGTAAAACCGATGTCATCATTCGAATTAACTGATGGGGCAACCCTAGACGATGTTAAACGATTGAATATCGCAGGTTTATAGAGTTTTTTTTTTACGGGGGCGAGGACTTGTTTTGAATGGCAACAAGGACACGTATGTTGCACGAAGTTTTTCGGCTTGGGAAATCCCTGGAAGATGTAGAAAACAGTGCCCATGACCACGGAGTAATGACACCGCGTGCATTCAAACACCATTTATGTCAATAGAAACTCAATTCGAAATAACGAACGTTCTCAATCAGTATTGTTATTGCCTTAAACAAATGAATGGTAACCTTGGCTAAATGTTTTTTGAATTCTCACTAATGAATGTAATGGGATCCGAAGCACTTCACCCGCTCTCTTCTCCCATTGCTCACAACGTGTTTTCTTGAAATGTTTACACCCCGCGACCTGTGACCTTGCATCGATTAAAGTCGAAGATGGCAGTCTCGAAAAAGACTTATTGTACCGAGAGAACAATTACGTCTGAAAATTAAAGCTGGACGTTTTTTTTTTGTTTTCCTGTTCGGTTCCGGTGTAAAAGGAATGGAAGTCCGTAGGAACGTTAGTCCCTCTGGACTATTATTCCGCGTAATTATAGTCCTAGGTCTAACATTTCTAGGAATAGTAGTCCGGCGGACTACTATTCCTAGAAATGTTAGACCTAGGACTATAATTCCGCGGAATAATAGTCCAGAGGGACTAACGTTCCTACGGACTTCCATTCCTTTTACACCGGTTCTGGCGGCAAACCGAAAAAAACGAACCGCAAGACCTAGCAAAAGTCAGTCAAACGTTTTACTGTGTTTGTACATAAACTGATTAAATTATTGTACTGAGAGTAAACTGGACTAATGACCCCTGGGACTCTTGTCTCTTAGATAAACCGGCAAAAGGCATAGTACGTCGTGTTCTCCTTGTCATATTGTCCCTTATTCACTTGTCCACCGCATGATGTGACAATGAAAACACAACATAGATAAGATGAACTTTATTCATTTGTTCCCCTGACTTATGTTTTTCTATGACTCAATAGACTTAGCAACTGATCTTCTACAACCCATAGAGGGCGCGGTGGCTCAGTTGGTAGAGGTGCAGGCTGCAAGCCGAGAGGTCCGCGTTTCGAATCCCACCTGCGGCAGCCGCGTTGTGTCCTTGGGCAAGACACTTCACTCCCATTGTCCACGTGGGGACACGGTGACGTTGTGTACTAAGGCGTACTGCACGTCGATTATGCACCTGTCTTCAACCAATGCTAACCCTGCTTGTGTGGAGTTGGTATGTTGGGGAGCTGACAGTTGCTCGCCGTTGCTCGGTGGTTCTCTCCGGGTACTCCGGCTTCCTCCACCCGTAAAACTGTCACGGTCATGGTTAGCCATTGTGCAGAAATATGAGACCTTAAAAATCAATAAATGAATAATATCTACAACCCATAAGAATGATCAAAGGGAAGCTAGGCAATGGAGATACTTACAAGCAGAGTTTTTTGTGGTGAGTTCTGCCGTACCAACAACTACACATTATTCCAACGTTAAAGACCTTGAAGTATTATTTTCTATATGTTCCTGAGACATAAAAAAACCGTAACCGAAATCGAGGCTTTTTCCTGTAACAGACGGAAACCGAAACCAAAGCTGAAAATTCTAAACCTCCCAGCTCTTCTGAAAATAACGTTACATCCGGGGCGTACTGGGCCAAGAAAAGTGGCCCCAGGCAACCCCGGAGAAAATTTTGATTTTGCGAACTGATCGAATATGGCTTCCTTTCATCTGAGTGCGATCAATGGCAGTCCACATTGAACACATTTCGATGGCATTTTTTATCATCTTTATCGATCATTCGACAAAAAGGGTTCTACCCGGGGGTGGGTGGGGGTGGGAGGACTCCTCGGGAAGACCATAGGGCGGCTCATTCGGAGAACTTGAAGGAACGCTGTTTTCCGTTCATTTGAGCGAACAGTGGCAGACTAGACGACTGCTGGTATATCGAAATGCCCTCTATGTGGACTGACAAATGGCAGTCCACATAGAGAACATTTCGATATACCGACAGTCTGTACAATCAGATCCAATTCGCCTTTGGGTAATTTTCACATATCAACAGGTAATGGGCTGCATCAATTTTGGGTACCCAGTAGGGCCCACCGGAAATTTTCCCGGCGGATCATACGGCTAGTCTGCCCCTGCGTTACACCTGTATGTTTTGAAACGTAAAGAAACAAGCAAACACGGTGATACTTACAAACTATACAGAAATAGAAATAGAAACCTGGCGAACAAACATAATACCATCTGATACAAAGGATAATAACAATTCTGCAGTTAACCCCTTACAAACATCAAAACCAGACGACACTTGCAAAACAAAATCTTGAATAACTAATGTTTTTCATTTGTTGTCTCAAAAACATAGGTTATGACCCCTCATTGGAACGAGCTCGACGAGCTCGTTCCAATGAGGGGTCATAACCTATGTTTTTGAGACAAAAAATAAAAAAAGAATGAAAATTAATTGGAAATTTTTTAGAACAGCGCTGGCCGGTTTTGGCCGTTAGTTCAGTAAAGGGTTAAAAGAATCTGACGATTTATTTTCCTCTCCTCACCCGGATGCGAGGGACAAGGAAGGAGGCTCAACCGAATATTTTGAAACATTCTTTGTTTTATTGTGATGAAGGTAACCTTTCTTATGTGAAATCCGTTATACGTGTCTTTGGCAGGGTTCACAACACCCGTGAACCGTGTCAGCATTTTATGTCCTCCGACGGTATACTGTATGAAAAAGAGTACAGGGTGTTTGTGCTAAAATCCAGTTAGTACTGCGGTTCCCATTTACTAATTAACTGTACGTTAAAAAGTTTTTCTAAGTTATTTATTTATTTTTTGATGTTCAAGGTCACATATTTCTACACAATGGCTAATCATGGCCGCAACATGGAGATAAAGTCAGGTTGAGCCATACCCATCTTGCCCATTTTGGAGGATTTTCACCCCAGGCATTGGTTACCGGGTCCTATTTTACCACAGCATGTTTACTACATTAAGCAAGCTCTGCCTCATTTCCTGAGGTTCCATGCGGATTTTCTAAGTTAACCTTTAGACAACAAATTGACGAGATAGGAAACTCGATGCTCTGACGTAGTATTCAATCGTTTGAAATTATAAGAAATGACACCCCTCCTGCTCGTTCCAGTGCAGGATAATATACACTATCTGGGATGAATTGGGCAGTAAAACGTTCTTGAACGATGTTTTGTAAAGGGTTAATCTCCACCAAGTTCGTCCGAAGGATACTTGATTGACTAATGAACGAAGTAAATGAATTTTATAGATGAATAGTACATTTATTTATTTATTTATTTATTGGGCTTTAACAACACTTTTCACAGCCAAGGTCACCTCGTGTCGGACAGTTTTACGACTGGAGGAAGCGGAGTACCCGGGAAGAAACATCGAGCTACAGCGAGCATCTAACAGACTAACAACGTACTAACTCCACACACGCAGGGTTAGCATTGGTTGAAGACAAGTTCACCATCGACGTGCAGTACGCCTTAGTACACAACGCCACAGTGCCTCTGCGTGGACAATTGGAATTAAGTGTCTTGCCGCAGGTGGAATTCGAACCGTGGACCTCTCGAACTGCAGCCTGCATCTCTACCTACTGAGCCACCGCGCTCTCTGAATAGTACATAGGCAGAGACATTTGTATTATTGTTACACGGCGAACATAACGCTTCAGTATTCAAATATTTGGTTTACTTCCAGATCACACAGTTGAAAATTGACCACAATCCGTTTGCCAAAGGATTCAGAGACAACGGAAGCGGAAAGAGGGAGAAAAAGTAAGGAAGATGAAGTTTTCTAATACCCACTTTAGTGTAACCCTGAAAGCGGTCTCTTTCTCGATCGGATTGCGATTTGCTTGCTATCCGATCCCAATACATTCGCGACGGTGGATCGAGATTTAATAAATATAATTTTGCACAATCGTGACTGAATAAAGATAAACAAACGAAAATAAGATTTTACATGCAGCGTGTTTGTATTTTGTTTTCAACAGGCGAAACTCTAGTGAGTTTTTGTGAGCAGAAAAACGGGCAAAGAAGTCCGACCAGGTCACGATCAGGTTGAAATAATCTGTGCGCGTTTATAATAAAGGTACTGTACATCACGTGCGCAGTCAATGTAAGACTGGCAGCCAACTGGCTACATTTCGTGTTCAGGTGTCATAATCCAGCCACGCGCCCTTATTATGTAATTTATGTTCACCTTTACAAGTTCTCAGATGCGGAAATGGTGTGAATAATTTTCTCAACCATATATAATCGTTGTGGTCCAAAGTAGATATGAGCTATGCTTCAGTGGTGCAGACAATACTTTAAAAATTTGTTTACAATTTCAACAAAATGTGAAAGTGGGATCAGGTCAGACTAGTCCACTTGCTGCAGGCAGCATCAAATTGGCGTTAACAAGCAAAATGGAGTAGTTTTTGTATGGTGAGGAGTTAGTGATGGAAATTAGTAAGGATCAGGTGGGGGAAGAGAAAAAAAGAGAGTTGTACACAAAACGTAACGCAAACTAAAAGTCGTAAACGGAGATGCGTCAAAGCAAGAGAAAATATAGTTCAGCTATCCGAATGTCGCGGCTTCCCCAAGTGGGGAAGCCGCGAGGTTCGGATAGCTGAACAAAGAGAAGAGGCAACTTCGGACTTCATAAAGACAATGAGAAACAATAACAGTGTCAGAAAGCTATAACGGATCTGAGAATCTTCGGTCTCGGGCTGATATGAAAACGATTCGGGACACACTGCTGAATAGGTTATTTGCACACGACACGCAATATCTCCGTATTCGCCTTCCCGTAGCAGAAGAGACTGTGGGAGCAGAGTGCTTGGAGTTCTTCGATAGTACCGGTACACACACCGATGTGCATTGACAACAGCGTCTCATGTATACTTAGTTCGGCGAGATTCCCCCTTGCATGGTGTTTGCGCAGACGACAAATGGCGGTGACGAACAAAAAGATGATGAGTGTTTCCAGTTTGGCAAACCGGAAAACTGATTCTTTCACAATGTAACATCAGAAAAATATACCGTTAATTTGACACAGTATGCTGATAAAATTCTCCACCAGTTCTGTTTAGATAGGAAGAATGCTGCGTTCAAACACGCAAACCCGAATGGTCAACATAAACACTGAGAGACATTTTTATGGTGTGTTTCAGTTTTCTCATCGATCCATATTTTGTCGAGGTGAGAAGGGTGTGAATTGACTCTTCGAATCTAAAAAAACTGTGTCGACTCGAATCCCGAATCGGCTCACGCAAAGGATTTCAATTCGAATGGATTTTCGAACCGAATCTCACGCCTCTTTAATGTGGTGCACCTTCTTCCAACCGTAAATTATTTATTCATTTAATGGGGTTTAACGACACTTTCGACAGCCAGTGTTATCTCGTGTCGGACAATTTTACGGATGGAGGAAGTTGGAGTACCCGGACAAAACCACCGAATAACAGCGATGAACTGTCATACTCTCCAACGTACTAACTCCACACAAGCAGGATTAGCATTGGTTGAAGACAAGTGCACCATCGGCGTTCAGTACGCCTTAGTACACGCAACCACCATGTCCCCGCGTGGTCAATCGGGATTATGTGCCTTTCCCAAGGACACAACGCATTTGTCCCTGGCGATGATCGGTTTGAAGTCCAATGCCGCAATCACTGAGCCACCGGGCTCTCTCCAACCGTTAGTATTTGCAGTCTCAACTCAAGTGTTGTATTCACTGCGACTCTTCTGTTTGGGCCAGTCAGACAAGTAGTGTCGGAAGCGGATTCTCCTTGAACTCTTCTTCTATCATCAGGTTTCCTGTAAGGAGACCTGATCAGGTGCGGTCTGGGCCAAGAAAAGTTACCGGGGAATGCGCCAAGGGGCCCCCAGACTCGGAGAAAATTTTGATTTTGCGAACTGAACGAACGCCGCTTCTTTGCATCTGATCGATCAGTGGCAGTCCAAAATAGAGGGCATTTCAATATGCCGGCAGCCTATGCAATCAGATCCATTTCGCCTTTTGGTCATTTTCATGAAATTTCACGTACCAACAGGTGTTGGGCTGCATTAATTATGAGGGCCCCATTGGGAACGAAATACAGGTGGCCCACCGGGAATTTTCCCGGTGGACTATTCGGCCAGTCCGCCTCTGGACCTGATGATACAAAAAGAGTCCTAGAGGAGACATTTAGTAGGATAGAACATCACGAGGATTCGAAAATTTCAGAATCAGCGCGACTCGAATCGAATCATCGGGACGATAAAGAATCGAATCGAATCAAATTTCGAACCTTTGCTGGACTTTGATGATGTGCTAAAGCTATAAAGTTCTTCCGTTGAGGGCACTGTGCTATCAACGTGTTGCTTCAGGGATCACGCGATGCCCTTGCTGTCGCTCGGCGGGTATTGTTGCCTTCCTCGGCCACATTATGAAAGCATTTTTTCTCCTATGACTTTATTGATCCCATGCCTTAAAAATTAAACGTGTTTTTTTTTAAAAATGCACTGACAAATCGTTCGCTGAGTTCCAATGTGTTCTATGTGCCTGCTGGCACATAGAACACATTGGAACTCAGGGGACGAAATGTGTTGTAAAGAACAGAGGGTCAACACCATTGACAAACTTCACATAATTGTTTGCTGATCTTTAGATAAAGAATGTGTATATACATTTGAAATATCACTTTCCGATTACATTGTTTTCACAAAAATGCAGGCCTGAAAATTACCCGCGAACGACCGTTTAGGTTACGTGGGGGTTACGTCAATTGTAAAATGCGCGAACGAACTACAAGTTACGACAAAGTAATATAACATAGCGTTCTTAAATTACTTATCTCGTATGTTTTAACAGAAACACTTGACAATCTTTCGAAACTATCTCAACTCAGAGGTTGCGTACTGTATCCACATAAGCAAAGAATTGCCTGATGTTTCCATCTTAAAAGAATTTCCACCATGATAAATAACAACAGCTAACGTGCGATCTCGCTTTGGCGAGATCGCGCGTTAGTTGTTGTTATTTATAAAGGCGGAAATCCCAGTAAGACAAAATTATTATTTAATTATTTATTGGTGTTTAAGGTCACATACTTAAGCATAATGGCTAATCGTGACCTCGACACGTTTTACGGGTGGAGGAAGCCGGAGTACCTGGAGAGAACCACCGAGCATCGACGAGCAACTAACAGCTCCTCAACATTCTAACTATGTTCAATATCCGCTCAAGAAGGGTTACAGCGGTTGAAGACATGTGCATCATCGACGTGCAGTACGCCTCTGTACACGGCGTCATCGTACCCCCATCTAGGCAACCTGGATAAAGTGCCTTGCCCAAGGACACAACGCGGGTCGTCCCGGACGGGGATCGAACTCGGGACCTCTAGCCTAGAAGTCCAACAGTCTTCCACTGAGCCACCGCGCTCCCCAGTAAGACAAAAAAGCATGACTGGCGAAGTAAAAACAAAGAAGGCGGAGAAGCATTACAAAACCCCTTTTCCTACGGGTTACCATCACGCTATGTAGCGTAACCTGCCAACGGGTTACGATATAATGCCTTTATTTCCTGGCCTGCAAATATCTGAATTAGTAAACAAAAAATAATTCCATTGACGTGTTTCCACTATGACAGTATTATTTTCTGCATGGATTTCTCCTATCGCGCTCAGTAATTTCTAGCTCTCCTACCGCCAAGATCTGGTGTGGCCATGTCATGACCTCAACATCGATGTCGGACTACCTGTCCAGAGATTATAAAATATTTTGTTTAGGTCAGTTTCCTAGAAACCAGTGGTCACAGGAATTTTATTATTATAAACCAATTACAGATAAGAGATTTTGCGATATATACAACTCGAACAATTGTGAATGGATTTAAAACATATTGGAATGTAGTTTGATATCCATTACCATCAGCCAGAAACAAGAAATGGAGTTCGTTCACACTTTCAGCCAGCAGTGATGGTACTTTGTAAAAATGTCGACTGATTTGATTGATATGTGTTTTTTAGTCTTTCACAACAATAACTTGATCGAGTTCGAAAATCAGTGCAGTCTAAGATTAATTAAAATTAATTTTATAAGCCTGATATCCACACGAGTGCTCTAGGGCTGAACAAACTGAAAGGTAGGGAGCTAAAGGTTATAACGCCCATTTCTTCAAGTTTCTAGTCTTTTTGATCGAGGAAAGTTAGTTGGTAGATGTGTGTGTTCAAGCTTTTGTTGAATTTGTCAAGTGTTGTGGTGTTTTTACGTGTGGTTGTAGAGCATTCCACCATTTTGGGGCAATGACCGAAAAAGCTCTATCGCCTGCTGTAACAAATTTAGACATGGGTTGGACGAGATTAAGAATAGCTTAAGAGCGAAGCGGTCTTCCAGGTTTGTAAGCACATACTGGCAGACAGATAGGATGGTGCCATTGCATTCAGACATTTGAATGCGAGTAGAATGATTTTGAAACTGGATTCCCAGTGAAGTTTTAACAGAATTGGGGGTTATGTGACAGAATCTGCGAATTTTTGTGATCTTGCCGGCTGCACAATTTTTCACGTGCTGCATGTTTCCAACCTGTGTTATAGAGCAGCCTATTAACAAGGAGTTGCAGTAGTCTAGGCGACTGGTGATGAATGCATGAACTAATTTTCCTATTGTGGACTCATCTGAAAAGGCCCTAATTTTACCGATCCTCCACAGATGAAAAAATGCCATCGACAGAAATGATTTACATGTCTCCCGACCGACAGAGTTTCATCCACGAAGAATCCCAGGTTTCGTACAGATGAGCATGGTGTTATAGACACAACATCCACGATTGTGGGCAGTTTAGAAAGTTCAGATATTTGTTTTGGCATTCCAAAGTAAATTATTTTTGTTTTGTCTCCATTCAGCTTCGGGTAGTTTTCGTTCATCCAAATTTTTATGTCAGCTACACAAGCCTCAAGCTTGCTGCATGCAGTACTCTCTGCAGATGGTCGAAAATGCATATACAATTGGGTGTCGTCAGCATAGAAATGGTATTCCAAACCGTGTTGACGAATTATGTCACCAAGTAGAAAAACATATATTGTATACAACAAGGGACCGAGGACCGATCCCTGTGGCACACACACCAAAGCGCAGCGTGACTTTATTGGATACAACACCCTTTATTACGACACTCTTCGTACGGTTTTCTAAGTAGGTGATGATCCATTGTAGGGCATTTCCGGTGATGCCGCATCTCTCTTCAAGCCTACGCAGAAGCAAATTGTGATCTATGGTGCCAAAAGCTGCACTTAGATCTAGCAGGACAAGGCAAGAGTCCCGTGAATCACCATTTTCGCTTCAAATCGAATCGTGAATCACCATTTTCGCTACTATTCGAATTCGAGTCGAATCTGAAGCGTCTGGAAGATGACCGACTGAGGGACGGGGATGCTGTAAAGCTGATTTGTTCCGACTGTGATTGCTCAAGTCCCGACTAATAAAATTTTCCAACTACATCACCAAGGCATGCCTTCGTCGAAGGTATGCCTTTGTGATGTAGATGGAATATCACCCAGTAAGGATTATATTTCGAAAACAGAACCGGGTGCGAGAATGATCGGTACTAGGCATTGCATACAGCTAGCCGCTAGCAACAGCTCATCATAGATATTGCTTGGAAACTTTACATTTTTTCAACAGTTTTGGTGTTTAGTGAGACTTGAATTAGCAAGGCCGATGGCATAGGTACAGATGTTGTTTCTGTTTAACTACACTCAGTCTTTATTTTCAACATTTTCTATATACCATTTCCACCAAAACTATACGTATTGTGAGACGACGAAGATGACCGATGCCAAGCTATATTCCAGTGACAAGATTCGAATGGAAACGAATCGTGCAGCCGATTCGAATCGAACCGAATAGCATATTACGATTCGAATTACGACGCTTCGCGGGGCCCTAGTAGTCCGACTGTTATTAACGCCTTTATGGCCATTAATTACTACATTTATTCGCGAAAATGTTCTCCAACACAATAACTTTGTTTGAATTAAAATAGTTGATTGTATCCTGTGTGTTTGTTGCTTTTTTTTTACCCAGCTGGGCCCAGTGCTATAAAACTTTTACAAGTTTATTTTCTAGAATTAATTTGTATTTTCTAGTTATGACTTTAAATGGGATGAAATGGACCATTAGCATTTTCAAATCTGTGACAATTTTCCAGCTGTCAAATTGCCATATCTTTTAAAATGCTAATGATTTATTTCAGTCAGTTATATTAATAAGTAGAAAATACAATTCTAGAAAATACAATTATAAAAGTTTTATAGTATTAGTCCTGGTGGATGCGAGTTTTTTATTGTATTCTTCATATATAGACGCGTGTTAAGTTCAGCCTTGCAGTAATTCAGAATTTAATAAAAACCCTTATTTTTAGGCGCCTCTTAATGCAGTCTGACCAACAGATAATGGCTCAAACCTCTTCAGCAACGCATCTCAAACAGAGAGAATTATCTCGACGGAAGTTTGAAATCAAAGTAGACATTAACATCAGCGACAACAAACCGGATTATCCCCGAGTTCTGTCGGACGAAGAAAATTCAAGTGATGACGAAGATGGGAACATTGACATCTGTGAAGTTGATAATTCCGAGAGCATAACATTTCGGAAATCCTTTCACGAGACAGGTAATTAGTGTAAAGAAAATATATCTTCGAAGAAGCACAAACTACCAGTGTGTGAAGCTTCATATATAAGTTGTCTAGGGCTTATATTTCAACAAGAATCCGAGAATCGATTCACGCATATATTCGAGCAACAAAATCAGCGAGAATCCATGTAGTTTCGAGCTGCACTTCTGCTAGGCTTCACGTGAAAGTCATTTAATCCTTTACCTAACATAATGGTAGCAAAGTAACCAATACATGACTTATTTGACCTGAAATATCTTGACACTTTGTGAATAAAATTGTACAAATATGGCTGTCATTGGAACCGGCTCATTGAGCCGGTTCCAATGACATCCATATTTGTAAGGTTTTATTTGTAAATATTGTTTATTTATTAAAAAGTTATTAAATTCAGTTTATGTTTAAAAAATTAAAAAGCGGTGTTGGATAAAGGGTAAACAGGTGTTATCAGTATACAACAAGGGTTCACCCATGGTGGCCTCATGGGATCCCAGGACATTCATAGCAGGTATGGATTCTCGCAACCATTTTCGCAAGAATCCAAATGGATTCTCCCAACTTTATATGAAATATCAGCCCTGACCTTCAGATGTTACCAGTAATTTGGGAACTTTAGTACACTAAATAAACTTGTTAATGTGCACTATTTTGGGTATTTTACAGAAATGAGCTACAGAACTGTGATTCAAAAGCAGACAGAAAATTACGACTCGATTGCGATCTGGGTGAAATCTTACGTCCACTTTCTTGCCCACGACAAGAATTTCATCTGTCGAAATAAATTGCGAAGACATTGCATCTCACAGGGGAGTAGATAACTTTTTTCTATCGCGGAGGAGGTGGGGATGGGTGGGTTTTGGTGGGGAACCCAAAAAATATTTCAATGGACCGATCAAATTTTTCACCAAATTTGTGCCCTTCGGTCACCCAAAACAGGTCAGCGATAGAAAATTCAGCCGAAAAGCATTCTGTTTTAGCCAAAATAACAATAGTTTTATTTCCAATATGCATAATTTTACAAGAAACAAAAACAAACTCAAATTATTTTTCCGACGAGCCGAAAATGTTCCGACAAAATTTTTGGTGGCCCCCCTCCCATGCATCAAGGGCAATATCATCTCATATTAAATTCTCGTTTCCTTCTTTTGACTCCGTCTTGATTTCGCATTCTTTAATTTATGAAATATCGACTCGCTGGTTAAGTGTCTAGCAACCTGAAAGCTTTTACAATCAGTGTATTTTCTAGAATTGTATTTTCTATCTATTAATGTAAATGACTAAAATGAATATTTGGCATTTTAAAAGATATGGCAATTTGCCAACTGGCAAATTGCCGGCTCTTTGAATATGCTAATGGTTCATTTTAATCCATTTAAAGTCATAAATAGAAAATACAATTCTAGAAAATACAATTGTAAAAGTTTTATAGTAGGCCCCGTTCGCGATCTCGTCGAGAAAGAGGCCACGTTTTCGATGGACAACACAGTATTATAAACGAACACTTGCCGTGAGTGGATAAAACTATCCGCCATTTTGACTATTAACAAACCCTCGATGAGGACATGCATTACCCATCTTTAGTGTGGCTAATATAGATCAAGATGCTGTGAGTCCGTACAAGGAAAACAATTACGATACTCAACCATTAAAACGTCATTGGTGCGTTCGTGTTTGGAATATAGGGGTGTGAGCTTTCACTTGCTACAGTGAAAATTTTTTTCGTGTAACCTTGCAAGGTAATAGCTTCTCCACATCTCAGAAGGGTGTGGACTTTTTCACAATTACGTAACGGCAATATGCGTCACGTACATATTTAAAAAATAAAAATACAATTGTCGTCTTTCATACCCCGTGTTTCTCGGTTCATTACGACCGTCAATTTCGGAAAAGTAAAGTTTCTTTGTTGCATGTCCTTCAGTAGGAACATGTGTCCTTGAATTACTTGGCTTATGGTCGAATAATTCCCCAGTCATCTTTGGGCTTACGACTGTGTAGGATTTTCTCGAACCTAGGATGGTTTTTTGATAGGACACAATCGTGACGATTGCCTCTGATTTCAGCTCAAAATTTTGTTACAGTTACTCTATACGACAGGTCTTCAATGAACATACCACAAGACTGCGGTAATCGTACGGCTGTGGTAAGACTACCGCACGGTTATAGTATGACCATTGATGTCCTCCGAGGATTACATATGACTTGTCGTGCGATTAACAAAGACTTGTGGCGACTTGTCTTACGACCATCGTAAGATAACGCAGGATTATCAACGATTAACCCTTTACCCAACGTAACGGCCAAAACCGGTCATCGCTATTCTCAAAAATCGCCAATTAATTTTCAAAATATTTTCATTTTTTGTCTCAAAAACATAGGTTATGACCCCTCGTTGGAACGAGCTCGTCGAGCTCGTTCCAATGAGGGGTCATAACCTATGTTTTTGAGACAAAAAATGAAAAAATTTAGTTATTCAAGAATTTTTTTTGCAAGTGTCGTCTGCTTTTCATGTTAGGTAAAGGAGATCAACTAAGTTTATAGTACGACGATCGCACGATGATCATATGACCTTCTAAGATTTCTCTACGATCATCGCCGCTGAGGTATATATATGCCCTGCTCCGTTAGGGCTTACGGTTATTGAAGATTGTGTAAGTCTGTTGTACGACGAACGCGCGACAACCTCAGACCGATTAAAGATAACTTGACATAAGTTACGATTGTTGACGACCAAATCAGTCGTAGCCAGATGTTTGTGCATGCTCAAAAACCTTGCCACAACTAAAATCAGTCGTACGACTGCAAAAGAATCTCCAAGACCTCCAGGGATTACTGGAGATTTTCCACGACTTGTCGCACGACTTGTTAAAGATTGCTCACGACTTTGTGGTCGCAGATAATCTTATCCTATCGTAAGCCCTAGTATGACTTGGATTTAATGTACTTACCTGGAAATTCAAAGATCCCGATAGGCAGAAGAAGTTTATAACCTTTACCTTACAAGACTTGCATGGAAGCGATAGTTGGATTGTTTTCAAGAATACCAATAATTTTAATATTTTTCCCCAAAATCAAAGCTGATGACTTATCATTGTTGCGAGTTCTTCCCGTTTGTGTCAGTGAGGGAGTCACGAGCTTTTGGAAGCACAAATTAAAAAAAAAAAACCCATAAAACTTGCAATGACGATTTTTTATTCTGTGATACTGGAAATAAATTGTGAAAGTCAGGCATTCAAGATGCCTATTGGATCGACCCGAAGACTGTTCCGAGTTTTCATTAGTGACATGTTTAACCCTTGCCCAAGGAAATCTGCAGCATCCACCCACGTGATTAACAAATTAAACTTTAAAAAAAAATAATATATTTCAAAAGAAATTTCAACAATACCAAATCGTGTGAGTCTTCATTGGAACGAGCTCGAGCATTCCAAATGCCTGCTGGATCGACCTGAATACTCTTCCAAATTTTCATTATTAGCACGTTTAACCCTTAATAAGGAATCGACAGCATCAACCGGTGTAGTTTACAAATTAATCTTTTAAAAAAAAAAACAACAAAACCATATCGCGTGATCATGCATTGGAACGAGCTCGTTCCAATTAAGGGGTCACATGATATGGTTTTATTGAACATGTTTCAAAAATTTGAAAAAACAATAATTAAAATAATACATTTTGATTACCTGTGCGATGGGAAAAGGGTTAATGGCGATGATCGACATATCCATGTGGAACTATTTGACTTCATGCTCAAAACGAGGATGAATTTTGTTATAGTCACGGATTGTTTCTGGTGATAGTGAGTTTAATGCTAGTAATAACGTCCCCTGAGTTCGAAAGTGTTCTATTTAAGGAATAGTGCATGGAGTTGACTACGCCCATATAGTGCCCAGTGAGGTGGTGTAGTTCCCGCCTCGAAAAATGTGACTTCGACAATGGAAAAGCGATACATTTTTCCACAATGATTTCTTTCCGGGTCGTTTTGTGGATGTTGTGCCTCTGTGAATCGATATTTAAATTTAGCCTGATTAGTTTTATTCGCCCAGTAACTCGTTGATGTTGGATAGAGGAGAGAAAGCACACCACCTTGGTCCTAACAGCCCTCGACCGGGGAGCATTTTCTCGCCTAACCAACATCAACTAGTCATTTATCCTCCACAAAGTGAATCAATATCCATGACTCCAATCCAGACAAAAGTTTCTCCCCCACTTTTCGTGAAACATACGCTTGTCCCTGTGAGACAGCAGGGTGGGATATTTCTATCCCACCCACCCCACGTGACATACTCATTTGCATATTTTATTAGGTCGCCGGATCAATTTCATCATCGTCCACACAATTGTAAATAAACAAAATGATTTCCCGCAATCCACGTGCCATTCAAAATCAACAATGTTGATTTGTTTCAACCCCATGTTTCTCTGCAGATTTAATAATATCACGGCGCAAATTTATCGATCGATCAATAATCTCACAATGCCCTTTACATTAGAGTTTGAGACGCGGCAATTCATTAACGGACAGTGTTACAAACCAATTTTTACGTATATACCTAACTTTTGTACGATCTTTCCGATGAAATTGTTCGTTGCTCAAAAGAACTACGACTTGATAAATTGGGTATGTCAGCACGTGACCGCCAATTATCTATAATGACGTAATCCTCGTGTGGGGGGAGAAAAATCATCCTCGATGAGTCTGAAGGTTGGAATGGGGACATCTCACCCTCGGGCAAGATATTTGAACCAGGCCCTCGGCAAGCCTCGGGTCTGGTTCAAATATCTTGCCCTCGGGTGAGATTTCCCCATCCCACCTCCAGACTCATCGGGGATCATAAAAATCCCAACTTGAAAAATTAAATACTAGGGATTATTTCCAAATGAAACAAAATACTGCATTTTGATTGGTTGAGAGGTACGGTGTAAATTGCAATCCACAGTGGCTTTTTTACACCGTGTTTAACCACGGTGTAAAATAAGAATATACAAGAGCAAGCTATATGGCTAAAAAGTACCCATTTAAAATTATTAATTCATACCTTCTTCTCGGTTATGTTAGAACAAAAATAAAAATACAGGAAATTTAATATTTATGTGCAATAAAATATTACAGATATGGATGTCATTGGAACTTGCTCATTGAGCCAGTTCCAGAGACATCCATATTTGTCTGGTTTTATTTAAGAAACTTGCAAGGTACAAATTTTCTGTCAGTTTTTGCCCACAATGTAGGTTAAAGTATTAAGTACACCAAAATTCTTGGAAATAACTCCGCTATCCTTGTGTTTTCCAGGGTGTATGGGAATTTACACCGGTTTGGGAACTCATACACCCTTCGGCTTCGCCTCAGGATGTATGAGTTCCCAAACCGGTGTAAATTCCCATACACCCTGGAAAACACAAAGATTACTAAAAATGTGGAGCACACCCCCTTTCGCTACTCCCCTGGTGCGAGATAGCATTTGTGACTTATTCTATTCTCTAGAGTTACAAATGCATTCTTTCTCTTTCACGTTGGTTTCAAAGGACGCGTTGGAGAAACGAGAATAAATGTTCTTCAAAATGAATGTCTAGAGACTCACATGAAGCATGAAGCTTGTGATATTTATTTCTGTCATGAATGTTTACACCCCAACAGCAAACGGTGTAATTCGCAGACTGTTGGTGTCGTACAAAAACATTTTGATGATCGGCCAAATAAGTTCAGTGCCGTACACATATCTCATATCTCGCTCTCTACTGTAACTTTTCAAGATAATATAATATCCAAGGCGGACACGAGCTAATGTACCTCTTTTTAATGATGAAAAACGAGAGAAGTTTTTAAAAAAGAGATGTGAAAAAAGAAACTGTTGTATATTATCTTCGAGTCGTGGTGTACGGACCTATACCAGACCTCTCCAAAATGTCTACTGATGATCACTTTGAAAATTTTGAAAGCAAATGATAGTTTTTGATGCTGAAAATTATCCTAAACTACTAGTATGTCTCGATTCGATTAGAGATCGTTCCCACGAGTCGATACGATTCGAGTGGCGCTGATTAGAATATTTTCGAATCGTCGAGGTGTTCTTAACAGGTAGAACACTGGAAACCCACATCTGGGTTTTATTATGAAGTGCAGGTACTAGTGCGTCTTAAAGACTTCATATTCAGTTGATGTGCTTCATATTACCTTTGAAGGGAAATTATTTCATCTGTAAGGAATTGCTTTGTTACATGTTATGGGCACATAAATTGTAACCAGACAATGACATGTGCGTAAATTTTGATGATCAAAAAAATCTAGCACTCTACCATGCAGTTAAAAATATCTCTTCTTGATCTAGTCTTCTTTGATCAGGTCTCCTCTACAGGAGACGTAATGATAGAAGGAGAGTTCAGGGAGATTCCTCTACAGGAGACGTAATGATAGAAGGAGAGTTCAGGAAGGTTTCGCTTCCAAAAACTCCGTTTTAGAATATTCCGCTTTCTGCACTGTCTTGCCCAAAGAGGCAAACCTATGTGGAATACATATATACATTATCATGACTTCATGCATGTCCTGTAATTTGTATCAGATTCGAGATCGTGTTTACAATCGGATCGCAACGAGCCATGATGCATATGTTTTTTCCATGTTTTGGGGTGCAAATTAAGTTGATTGTTAGACAAAATACTTTATAGAAGATTGGCTTTAATTGTTACATTCCACGGTTGCATTGAAAAGAGAGGGGATTCGATCCGAAATTCCATTCTAAATTCTTTGCCTAATTCGATTCAACTCGCACTGTAAGATGCGCCTAGCCCTATCCAACACTCCAATAAATAAATCGGAAATTAATAGCCTGCTCACTCTTACTGGTACTTTTTTCTGTTTCAGTACCAGATGTGGAAAATAGTTTTAATTTTGCTTCAGTCAAAGATTCTAATAAAAACGATAGCCAGACAGATGCTACTGCGCTGAACACCTTTGAAAAACAGACGTCAGTGTTTAAAACAATGGAGTGTGATTCAACAGGTGACGAAACGTGTAGCTCGGAGCAATTCGATTCTTCTGGAGCATTTAAAAAATATATTGAAGAAACAGGTAAAAAAGGCCTCCAAGACGTTAAAGTCGAGAAAACACTTTCGAGTGACAGTTGTATGGAAGAGTTACACGAAAACAGTCACCAGTGGAAAACTAATGCTAGTGTTCTTAGATCTCCAATGGAGGACACTCTACATGACACTAAAGCACATATTAACCAAAAGAGAATCAAGGACGAGAAATCTTCACCCAACGTCTCGGTATATCACTCGGATGTAAAAAATACACCTTTCTGTCCAATATTTCCGTTTGCAGGAGTGTGTCCAAATTCATCCACATCGGCGTATCCCTTTTCCATAAACCAACTTTTACTTCATTCTAATAAACCGTCTTTTTCTCAGAGCAGACTGTCCCCAAATGTCTACAGCAATATTATTGGTTTAAAGAAGAGACCGTGCTCAGAGGCGGACAAACGGGATTCCTTTTATAGACCATCTGTTCGATTTTCCAACATAGAAGATTTGATTTCTCCAAAATGCGAGGCACAGAAATCACCCTCGTTATCCGAGTGTTCTTCGTCTTCATCGATGCTTGATTCTCCAACTGGACCCATATCCACGAAAAAGATATGCCATAGAAATGCGCCCTATACATTTCCGTTTTCTAAAAGACTGTACCAAAATCTTCCGGAACCGAGCGATACTGTGCGCTCTCAATCAGATGGCAGAACAGAGAAAACCGAAAATACTTCAGTCTGTTCAGTGGTTATATCCTCTTCAACTCAATCAAACGGGACGCTTTCTCCGTCGCTGTCTTCAAAAAAATGTGATTCCGTGAACACGGAAAACAGTTTTGACGGAACCACGATGCCTAATTGATATTATGATAAGTGGACGAAAAAAAATGATTTTAATAAATTATTCCAGTCAAATGATCTAACGAACTGATTTTTTAATCAACTAATTTATATTTTATCTGACAAATCGACCGGAATGAGTTCGCAAAAAAACTGTCCTCAGCCCATAGGTTTTGATTCCTACTCAAAGAACTCGTTTCGATATAGTTTCGAGGTCGAAATGAATGATTCGGGAATAAATGTCGGTAGCGCCATCTGCAGGTAACGTTATCTAATAATGGATTAATCTTTCAATTGAATGTACCAAACTACATACCCGAGTCCTTCATAAAGCAAGCTTCAAATTTTATTTTGCTGAACTAAATATGTGTGGTGAATCCATCCTTTGAGCGAGCTCTTCAGCTCGTTCTAACAAAGAGTAGAACTATATTTTGAAACATTTTAGTTGAAGTCACCTTTCGTTCAAATAAGACGGAGCTTTTTTGGTGTCCCTCTATTTCTGTGTGATGGAGGGGTATCTGTGCGTGAGAGGGGGTGTAGATGTGTGAGTATGTTCCTGTTTATATGAGGGCGCGTTTGTGGGGGGGGGGGGGGGGGGGGGGTATGGAGATGAGATATCAGTGTGAAAGATTATTCATTCTGAAAACAGTTGGGTTAAAAATCAACCCAAATCAACTGGTTTGAGTGAATATGAACCAATTTTGGGTTGAGTTTTAACCCAACTGATTTAAGAGTGCGATGGCACGAGAGAAAAGACAAAGAGCTGAAAGAGAAACGAAGGGTAGCTAAAATTAAAAGCAAACGAATTCTATTTATCTTGCAAATGCTATTAAAGGGAGGCTATCACTATCTTCGAGTAGTGTTGGGGGTGGGGGTGGGGGAAATCCGACCCTAGGGAAAAAGATATTTGACCTAGATTTGAGGCTTGCCGAGTGACTAGGTCAAATATTTCTCCTGATGGTATATTTACCCACCCCACCCACACCATTCGAGAATGATTTTTCTCCCACTTCACCCCACAAAACGTCATCGAAATCAAAATTCTGCTCGTGCGATAAGAATTTACTGTCCTACCGATTGATCGAAGATAAAAATAAATTTCACATTCGGAATGAGCATGCCAAAGTTCGCTATAAACCAACGGTATAAAAAACGAAAACCAGCGTTAACTCAGGCCACTAATGCATTAACACATTGAAACAAGTTCAAACTGCTGACATTCGGTGACACCACCTTGGGAAGTGTTAATTTCAATGACGCCGCGTGGGGGTGTGGTGGGAGAAAATCATCTACCCATGGATTTGCGGTGAGTCGATAGATGTTTCAACTGAAGCGAAGTTTACCAAATGCAGATGATGAGCTTGGGTGGATGAGGATCAAGGACAGGATAGACTTATTGAAACTCGGTTATCTTAACTATTTGGTAAATCTCCCCGGCAGCTGATGGTGTAAAGTAATGTTCCTGAGAATTTCCAACTCAAATATCAAGGCAGGATGGATGGTCCAAGTCCTTTGGGGGTGGGGGGGGGGGGGGGTCACTGTTGTTCAAGCTGAGGTCGCTGTCACTGGAGCTGAGGGGACAAATTGGGGAAAACAGTGAAAAGGAGTGCCAGATGTGTAATTTGGGCGTGGTGGAGACCCTGGAACACTTTCTTCTAGAATGCCCAAAATACCAGTCTAAAAGAATAAGATTCACTGGGAGTATAATGGGGGAAGTGGAATGGGAGAATGAAGGGCATGCAGTAAGTGAGAGACTCAAAGGAGAGGATTAATATGCTAATCGGAGAGATTGGGAAGAATGGGGCAAGGGATGTCATCAAGCAGTTCGTCTCCGAGTGTTGGGAGGAGAGAAGAAGCGTGGGAATAAGGAGGCAGTTGGGAGTACAGGGGTAACCAAGGCCTTCTCATCCGAGAATCGCGACAAATCAACGGCCGGCCAAAGTGTTATTATTATGATAAAATAGTCTGGCGATCATTAAATATTCAAATTAAGATGGTCACGTGGGGTGGTTAAAATAGATCTGTCTCCTCCAGGTATTTCACATCTGTCCCCGAAGCAGGGAAGTTCGGATTAGTGGAACCCTTTCAATGGTCGTTTGTTGACGGAAACGAAACCGCTTTTAATTATAGCCAGAAAACACAAAAACACCAGCACCAGTACCAGACCTCTTCTCCTGTGCACTTTCCTCCATTTCCGCTCCCAGACATGATGCTGAAATCTTCTAAAATTGGAGAGGGTCAAAAGGGGCCTACCCCACACAATCCCGTCGCGAATTCGGCGCACGAAACCATTTCTTCTAGGTATCTCCTCCAGAACACGTACTCCCCCCCCCCCCCCCACGTACAAGATATGCGTGTCTCATGTGAGAAGGCCATGTGGGATAGATATCTATCTCACATGACCCACATGACCGGCTTATTAGCATATTTAATAAGCGCAGGAGTATTCAATCATGGCACGTTCTTCTGTAAACAAACAACATGGTGTCACGTTTCGGAAATATCAGCAGATGGACGTTTGTCAAAGAAAACAGAAATAAAAACACAGACCGCAAAACCAAAGGACATTTGACTCTTTTATGTGAATTTTTGGATGAACGCCAATATGAGTGAAGCGAGTTGCACGAAATTCCCGTCGAAAGGTTATGCGAAGACATTGTAAAATTCATAATATGACGTCATCGGAATGTGTCAATGTTCATTTCGCTACAAATATTTAACCCCTGCCTTGCCGACGTTGGGATTTAATTTTGTGGTATATACCTGTGGTATATACAGAAATTGTGGGTGCTCTTTCCGATAAGCAAATCAGTTTTTTTTTCAGAAATGGACAACAAAATTGTTCGATATAGCTGATGACGTCAGACTATTTTGGTGGGGGAAGAAAAATTTTCCCTGATGGGGGCGGATGTGAGATGGGGAAATCTCACCCTCGGGACAAGATATTTGGTCCAGACACTCGGAAAGCCTCGTGTCTGGCCCAAGTATCTTACCTTTGGATGAGATTTCCCCATCTCTCTTCATCACCCACCAGGGATAATGATAATCTTATTGGCTAGGTGGTGGGATAAAAAAGATAATTATTCTCTGACTAGGGCAATTCATCTTCCCCCAAAGTTTAATACTAAACACGTTAGTACTATAAAAGCTGGAACGTCGATGACATCATCGAAGTTGCGCGGTGACGTCACGCTCTTCGCTTCCATTATAGGGCGAAATGATAAAAAGTGAAAAAGAATCAGCGTTTGAGTATAATATTTCTCTCGGAAATGTTGACTTGTTTTGTACCAATATCCGACTACAACGTGATCCGATCTTAATTATCTGACAGTTTTTATGGCCACTGTCAAGCCAGAAAATAAGCAGACTGTCATCTGAAAAATGAGGTCCCCAGAGGGTGAATGTAGTGATGCTACCCTGCACAGCAGGGTGGCATCACTAAATTTACCCTTTGTAAACCTCAATCTGAATCAGGGTCTCAAAACTAAACAGAAAGAGGTATCCAGAGGATAAATGGGCCCACTGTATGGGATAGCATCATCAAATTAACCCTCTGGGGACCTCATTCTGCAAATGTGAGACTGCTTATTTTCAGGCCTGACCACAGTGCTGTTTCCCATAAATACGCGTCTACTATATTGATAATAAAACCGAGAGAATATTTGCTCCCTTTCCATACAAGGGTAATGAATCTTCCAAGTCAATTTAACATACTGAAACGAGATGTCAATATAGGAATGACTGCACTAAATATTTGAATTAGAGTTACCCGCCTTGAAAAGGTGCACACGGAAATGATGCCATTTCAAAATCCACAGCATTGAGAAAATATATGGTTTCAATAAACGTTTGAAGTATTCTATACTAGTACCTTACATTATTGTTGAATATTCCAGAAAAATAAAGAGGGTTATTTGATGACTTTTGAACCTAAAAATACTATTGACTATTGGCGTGTTTTTGTTGGACATTCTCTGAAAAATTTGCGCACGTGACCGGTAAATTTTTACCTCTCAGTTTTTTTCTCTTATTTCTTGCATGACCCCCCTGTTTTCGGGTCAGAGAGTTGTCTGGAGGGCTATACTTGACAAAGATAATTGAATGCCAAAATTAAAGTGATGCGATCATAATTTTTGTTCGCCCGAACGTTATAATGGTCGCCCATGGGAAAATATTTAGTACTGTGATACCAATAATGTTATTGCACTTCCACAAGGACTTCATGACGTAATGCTTCCATTACGGCTCCACTGCACTTTCACACAGGGATAAATAGAGAGCATGTATTGAAACTAACACAATGCTTACTGCAAGTTTATTTTTTTTTATCTTACAATCAACATGTATTTTGTCTGTATTAACTCCGCAACTATCGTGTATCCGACCCCCTGATACAGATGTTTGTATCAGGGGGTCGGATACAAGCATGTTCCTTTCGCGTGAGTTCCATTTTTTTCTTTTTGTTCATCCGTACGAATAAATAGTTCGTTATATATTCGTCTACATTCTTGACTTATCCCCAATATATTGTAAGATAAAATGATTATTACCATTATGTGGATGTACAAAATATGTATCCGAGTCTCACTCCGAGTTCTAAGGGTAGATCACGACTCGTCTTCGACTCGTCGTGATCTGCCCTTAGAACCCGGAGCTCGACTCGGATACATATTCTGCAGATCCGCCTAATGGTAATAATCTCTATGTATCAGGAAAATGATACTGGGGGATATATGTTGGATAACAGAATTGAAAGTTTTGATTGCTGAGCTAGAGCCTGATAAATAAGCGTAAATTACCATAGGAATTTAACCCTTTACCTAACATGAAAAGCAGACGACACTTGCAAAAAAAAATTCTTGAATAACTATTTTTTTTCATTTTTTGTCTCAAAAACATAGGTTATGATCCCTCGTTGGAACGAGCTCGACGAGCTCGTTCCAACGAGGGGCCATAACCTATGTTTTTGAGACAAAAAAAATGAAAAAATAATGACAATTAATTGGCGATTTTTTAGAATAGCGCTGGCCGGTTTTGGCCGTTACGTTGGGTAAAGGGTTAAGGAAACAGTAGACATGGAAAATTGGCTATTTTTAAGATGTCATTTTTACACGGCCTTGCTCTGAAGCGTGTAAGCCAAAAAAAAAAAAAAAAAAAAAAACTGAGACGGAAAAAATAAAAATTGTTTTTCACATTTGAGAGAGAGAGGATGATATATGTGCCAGTGATTGGGGGTAGTGGAAAAAATCTGCTTTTGAGGATTATGGGTGGATGCAAGTGGCTGGTTTCACCGTTTTGATGCATTTTTCCAGATTGAAGCTTCGCAATTGACATTCAGATACTCCTTACACATAAAGTTTGTTTATTTCTTCTTTGGCAGATAGTATTGTCTGTTTTAGTGGATTTAGAAAGGACCATGCTTGTCATGGGTCAGACAATTACGATTTTCAATGTGTGTGTGTGTGGGGGGGGGGGGGGGGGGGTCTTAATCGGGCGATGGGTGGTCGTCGGTATGACGGGACGACTATGGTTCGGCCAGCCGTACGGAAATTTTAAATTCCAGGGTCCCAAAACTCTCATTTCCATGCATCTGAGCGGATATTTGGGGATTTTTCAGGAGATGTATTTGAAAGATTTCACACTTTGAGAGCCGTTAAAAAACGTCGGTAAAGCATACAGGTGAGGTCTATTTATCAGCTTCTGTCGTAACGACCAAAGCTGATAAATAGACCTCACCTGTATGCTTTACCAGACGTTAACAGTAATTATACTGTCTGTGGATTATCTCGTCTGGGGGTGGATTTGATACTTGAATGTCTCTAAGATTACGATCTATTTCAGTTAACCGACTTTTTAACAGACTGTATACATTTTAGCGTTTGCTGCCACTTACTGCAAAAAATGATCCCGGAAATCCATCGAAACTGAATCAGTACGAGAGAAACATAGCTGACGAAAATATGGGGAGGCTCTGGATCCGCCCCTTGTTTTACCAGTCATTGGTTGTGTTAAAATATATGCATACAAGAAAACATGGCCCTGCAAAAAAAGTGGAGGGGCTGAAGCCCCCACCCCACCACCCCCCCCGGTCCCGCCGCCCCTGAAAAAAAGATACTGCCGTGGGATAAACGAATTGCATTTATAGTGACTTTTCCTGAATAAAATATCGCGGAATCCAGACCAAATGTGTATACTTTAACTATAATCCCGACGCACTAATATTACAACCACATCATCTAGGCATACTTTCGACGAAGGCATGACTTGATGATGTAGTTGCAACATTTCATCAGTCGAGACTTCAGCCATCACAGTCGGGTGGAATTGGTTTGTACTCTTCCCAGCCCAATCGGTCATCTTCGCGACACAACTCTCTCTCTATATATACATGGAGTTTAAAATATGTATAAAATTAAATCCAAGCAGTTTCATCTTCACAGGACTTCCATTCATTGAGATTCCCGTGTCTGAAGGCTGGAACCAAAGACCAATACATTTTGAGTAAATATAATTACAAAATCTGTTGCGTAACAAAATAATATTTTTATCCCACGCATAGTAGGTTGTAAATGATTAATGCTACGTTTGGGATAAATATATATATATTAATTATTTACCCCATAATAATTAATGCCACGCGTGGGTATAATATATATATATACCCTCACGTAGCATTAATTATTTACTCACCACTACGCATGGGATAAAAATATTATTTTGCCACGCGACAGATTTATCCTATATCTATCCACATACCACAATCTAGTAACACCGACGCACAACGAGAGCGATTAGAGCTATGCGAACGATCTATGAAAATAAAATCAACGCCCTTCTTTACAACTTGGAATTTTGACAAAGTGTCTTATCAGCAATGTGCGTCTTTCTGCAAAACCCCAGACAAATGTGTTTCCACAGTATTATGATTACAAAGTTTACAAAGGCAGACAGGGTTTATTCGATCAGATCACGATTGGATCGCGATCTGGTTGAAAACTCTGTCGGCTTCCTGTTCACAAGGCTTTAGACTTTCACTGTTAACAAAGAAGTGTGAAAACATTAAATTTCAGACACAATTTTCATTTATTGCTATTCACTCGGTCTTGATTTCGCAATATTTTATTCATAAAAGCTTGATCCCCTGGCGTAAACATGTCGCACCCACATCGCGATCCGATCTAGGAGGACGCTTTTTCAATCAAAGTACTGTAATTTCAACGATTTGTGAAATCAACATTACAATCAAAGAAAGATTGTTTTGGGTAGTTCCATGTCAGATCACCCAATAACCCACCGATTTTAAATTAACTTGGTGTACGTGTTTGGACTCTTGCAAATTAGGGCTGTAACGAATAATTAATTAATCGATTGTCGATCGGTCACGCTGAAATCGATTAGTTTTTTTCGTTGTCGAAGAATCGGTAAATTTTACCCCGTATTAGACGTTTAATAATTAAAAACAAATTTGATGAAAAAGCTATTGTTTCTAAAGGTAAAAGGTCAAGGACGTCGACGTTAAACCCCAATGAGACGTTTGAAGCGTTTGCCTTTTTGGTACATTCAAAGCTTTGATGTTCTGAACTTTTGAACCGTCAGTGTAATAATCAAGACCGGTCGGCAGTTGCGAACTTGAGGCAAGTCAACTGACTTGAACTTCATTTTTAACGACTTCAAAGAGAGGGGTCATCTAGGAACGATTAATCGTTTATTATCGATTATTTGCGACGATTAATCTATTCCTAAATTAAAAATTCGTGACAGCCCTATTGCAAATAGTACTAATACCAGGTTTTAATAAATTTTGGGTGGCCGTATTTTTCGGGCAACTTTTTCAATCTTCGAGACCGAATTCAGGCAGAACATACATATAGAACGTTAATCAGTCTTGCAGCGGATGGGAGGAAGGGAGACTTGGGGCGCTGACAGAGAAAGTGCGCGCGCGCGAGAGAGAGAGAGAGGGAGAGAGAGAGAGAGAGAGAGAGAGAGAGAGAGAGAGGAGTGTTTGTTAGAATTTTAATATTCGCAGCAAAATGTTTAAAAGTGCCCATTTTCATCCTGTTTGCATGTGTTTACAGACATCAGGATTTTTTTCCCAAATTGTTAATATTACACCCTCCTCGTGGGACCCCTGCACTCTAGAGTCACTTGGGTTAAAAATTAACCCAAACCAACTGGGTTGAGTGAACATGAACCCAGTTATTGGAGTTAAAAAATTAACCCAAATCAACTGGGTTGAGTGAATATATGAACCCAATTGGGTTCATATTCACTCAACCCAGTTGATTTGGGTTTATTTTTAACCTAACTGGTTTTAGAGTGTGGGGAGGGGAGCATTTATGCTTACTGTCTGTGGTAAACAAGTTCCACTTTACTGGTCAAATGGGACGCAAAACCAATGCCTGGGGGGGGGGGGGGGATATTCCTCTAAATTGAGCTGCATTGGTATAAATGATAGGCTATATTGAATTTTCTATCTGATTATGTCGCCGTTATGATACAACCAGATATGCTGAAAGTGACCTTTAGCAATAAATAAATAAATAAATAAATAAATAAATAAATAAATAAATAAATAAATAAATAAATAAATAAATAAATAAATAAATAAATAAAATCACACCCATTACCGCAAGATCGACCACAAATACTTTTATTGTCCAGCCTTTAGAAATTACACATGCTGTTAGACGCCCGGGGCATTTTGTGTGGTGAAGAGCCGTCTTGAGTGGATCACCGTCTTCCTGAACGACACTAAAATAAAAAAAAACGCCTTTTTTCAAAGTTAAATGAAACCAATAAAAAACATTGTAATAAGCAATATACGCTATCTTAAAAAGTATGTCCGTCTATTTTATTTCATCAGCATTTAACCCTTTACCTAACATGAAAAGCAGACGTTACTTGCAAAAAAAATTCTTGAATAACTAAAATTTTTCATTTTTTTGTCTCAAAAACATAAGTTATTACCCTCATTGGAACGAGCTTGGCGAACTCGTTCCAAGGAGGGGGTCATAACCTAAGTTCTTGAGACAAACAATGAAAAAAATAATGAAAATTAATTGGCGATTTTTGAGAATATCGCTGGCCGTTACGTTGGGTAAAGGGTTAATGTATTTTTTTAACTTTCAAGTGACCTCCTCAGTGCATTTTCGTGAATTTATAAGGCAATCCATACAAATAAAATGTCAAATCAAAATCATAACCCTTTGAATCTCAGAGGTCCCTTTTCCGGTCCAGTGACCTGATACGTCATACTTCCATTATGCAGAATGCTAAGTGAATGTGTGGGGTAGACCAATCAATATTTTCAACGCACAGCCTTTGGGCTGTGCGTTGGAAATATTAATTGATCTATCCCCAAACAATAAACATGAACCCTTCCAACTAGTAACTACACCAATGGAACTGACATGGAAGATACCACAAGGGATCAAAGGGTTAAGCGAAATGAAACTACGAAAAACACATTTTAGCAAAACGTTTTCAATACCATTTTAAAGAGCATGTTATGAACTATTTGACTGAATGTCTGCCTATTTTGTCGAAAACGAAAGTTTATATCTTTCACCCAAAGACCGCTATAGTAAATTAGATTTGGTTTCGTCTCCAGTTTTCACGCTCGCGCATCGAGGAAATTAAAAAAAATCTTTTTGAAGGTTTTCGCTAGATTACGAATTGACAAGCATGAATATTGAAGACAATATTTCCATGAAAATTCTACAGGTACCGGGATATCACATCACAGAATATCAAAAATCTAATCTTCCCTGATTTCCCTGGAAGAAAAACCCTTGCGATTAAGCCTTGGGCTTTCGGCAATTACGGCGACAAATTCTGCACAGTACGAGAAGGGCTTTGGAGTCTTTCGTCTGTTGGGGTTTAACGATAGTTCCGACGGTCAAGATCACATCGTGTCTGGTAGTTTTGAAGGATGGAGGAAGCCAGAGAGGAGAGAACCACAACGAAAATGAGAATATCTCCAACTTACTATTTCTTAGCTCACAGCTCCACCAAGCTCCTACTTGGGCAATCGAAATGACACGCCTTGCCTTATGACACAACGCAAATGACGTACATAAGGTTTGGACTGCTGTGGACTGTTGGATCTGATATTCCATGCGCTAACCAATGAGGTACCATGTTCCCAGACAAGGTTTTTCGAGCAAAGCCCTTTTCCAACCTAAAAAATTTTCAACCCCATACTCCTATAAGTGTGGAACCGTTTACTAGAAACTCTACGAAACAAAACAACACTCATTAAAAAAAACACGTGAGCGCGGTGGCTCAGTGGTTACGGAATTGAACTTCAAACCGAAAAATCCACTTGGGGTAACTATGTTGTGTCCTTGGGCAAGACACGTGATCCGATTTCCCAAGTGGGGCACGATGAAGTTGTGTACAAAGGCGTACTGCACGTCAATGATACACCTGTCATCAAACAAAGCTAACCCTGCTTGTGTGGAGTTAACCCTTTACCCAACGTAACGGCCAAAACCGGCCACCGTTATTCTCCAAAAACGCCAATTAATTATTTTTATTTTCATTTTTTGTCTGAAAAACATAGGTTATGACCCCTCATTGGAACGAGCTCGTCGAGCTCGTTCCAACGAGGGGCCATAACCTATGTTTTTCAGACAAAAAATGTAAAAATTAGTTATTCAAGAATTTGTTTGCAAGTGTCGTCTGCTTTTCATGTTAGGTAAAGGGTTAACAGCTGTTCACCGTTGCTCGGTGATTCTCTCTGGGTACTCGGACTGCCTCCACCCGTTAAACTGTCCGACACGAGGTGATCCTGGCTGTAGAAAGTGTCGTTAAACTCCAAAAAATAAATAAATTCACGAAACACATGTTAATATATGTCGGATTGACCACCCCCCCCCCCCCTCCCCACCCATGTTTTAGTGGCAAACCTTTTCTCACATCACTCGAATTGAATGAAAATAAATGGGAATCTACCTGCACTTCTCAGTGTGAGCTGTGTTATGGGACTTTGAACCCCGATGACATATTTCATGTCTGTTCAAAGGCATCAATGAATGAGTCCATATTAATTGTATGGTGGAAAACCAGTTAAACCAATTAATATATTCACGGTGCAGCATTGAGGCTGCAGGTTGAAAATATGGATGGGTCTACCTCATAAATTCAGGGAGCAGCCATCTTACTTAATGAAATAGACTTCATCAAAATTCCCCATGTTGGGTCACGTGAGCGTGGGCACACGTTACTTTTGTTTCTAAAACAATAGACACTTGTGCAACGAAATATGGAGCCAACGATAGCGGTTACCGTCAATCGTTTCAGATGTCTCTCATTTCCTTACGTATAAATAATGCAATGCAATAATAATAATGCAATGTTAACGTCTAGAATTAACCGCAATGCTCTCTGACTTACATTATTTCCCCGCAACAAAGGTGTTCACACCCTTTGTTCATTCTATGACATTCTCAGCTCAGTTCAACGGAGCGTACTGCCGGTGCTCCACAGACGGGCACACAAGGCAAGCACCTCAACAGGTCCCTACTTTACACCAAGGTACGGTGTGGATTGAGTAGTACTGGTAAACATTCCCAACGTCCACAGCTGGCATGTGATGCAACGTCGCAGAATCACACACCCAAACTTCGCGGATCGTACACCAGCCACTACTACACTGCAAAAAACTATAGGTTCTCTTTAGAACCAAAACTGGTTCTAATCTTGTACCTAGGATGGAACCAGTTCTGTTTAAACAGTGTTTATTTCAAATCAAATAAATTCATAAAGATTAACATTAAATATTAACAGAATTAAACATAAATTGAGAGGGTTTCAGCCGTAAGTTTAGCGCTTATACGAGGTTGTCTCATATCATTATTAAGCAAAGGAGATATGAACAGTTGGCATATCGAACCAGTTTTGGTTCTATACAGAACCAAAACTGGTTCGATATGCCAACTGTTCATATCTCCTTTGTTTCAAAATGTTTGGCGACTGCCTTGAATAAGCTCCAAGTTTACTGCTGAATCTACTTTAGTTCATGTAATATCCTGTTAAAATTGAATGCTAATCTTGGTCAATTTATTTGTTTTTAAATAAATACTGTTTAAACAGAACTGGTTCTATCTCAGAGACAAGATTAGGACCAGTTTTGGTTCCAAAGAGAACCTATATTTTTTGCAGTGTACGGAAACCACCCGAACCAATCGCCGAATGGTCACCCGTCCACGGATTAACCGGGCTCGACGTTGCTTCACTTCGGTGATCTAACGAGAACCGGTCTCGCTTCGCCAGTGCTCCATAAACCATCTATGAAACTCCCGTGGCAAGGTACTGACACAATACTTTATTTATATCAATATATACTGTGTCAAAAAAGAAAGTATAATAAACTTTGAGGAGCAATTATTTTTAGTATTATCGATTTTAATCCCAAACAAATTATTTTAAATTCATATTTCGAGTCCAGCTGTATGAATTTGTATAATTTCATGTTCTTTCTGTTGCCAGCGTCACGTCAGATCGTCGCAATTCAGACACGGGGTGAAATGAAAAGTTCACACATGCAGTCAATAGCGTGTATGTCCACCATTTGCCTCTTGGATGGACCTGACAAGCGCATGGACCTGACAAGTCTATGGATGCCACCCTGTGGTATTGCGTTCCACTCCTGCCTTAGAACATTACGTAAATCGCCTAACACATGAAGATCATGAGGTCGTACCCGACGGTCCAATTGATCCCAAAGATGCTCGATTGACGACAAATGTTGAGAAACTGGGGGCAAGGAAGAATTTGATCCTCTGCTCATCAAGAAAGTCACGTCAGATATGCGCCACGTGACACCGGGCATTGTCTTGCTGGAATACCTGCAATCCTACGTTAGCGTTGAACAACGGGACAACAACAGCGTTAAGAATTTCGTCCCTATATCGCTGTCCATTCAGATTACCATCGATGAAGATCAGCTGCGTTCGATGGTGCAAGTAAATTTCTGCTCAAATCATTACACTACCCCCACCGAAACGGTCGCATTCCCGCACGCAAGCATCAGAAAACCGTTATCCTCGTCGGCGATACACTGTTGCCTTACCATCAGCGCGCCGTAGACAACATCGTGATTCATCACTAAAAAGAACTGTGCCCCAACGCTGCTGAGTCCAGCGAACACGCTAACGTACTCAGTCCATTCTGACGGTACGATGACGTTGGGTAAGGATTAGTCCGTGGTATGGACGCCTACTTCGGATGCCGTGTTCAGCGAGTCTGTTGCGGAAGTTTGTGCACTGATTCTATTGTTAGTTCTACCAGGAGTAATTACTGCTGTCCTCGTCGCCGGAAGGTCGTAACTCTTGGTCGACCTGAACACGGTGAGTCGGCAGTAGATCCAGTGGTTCTATACCTTCCAATGAGACGGTAGATAGTGGCCACAGTGACTCCGAACTCAGCAGCGAGCTCATCTGGAGGTATCCCAGCCTCATGCATACCAATGGCACACAACCTCTGATTTTCGGTTAACGTTGGCATTTTTAAAATCTCGGAAGACAAAAACTATCGTGTTTTCTCAATAACGCATACTCTCTAGCACAACATAACACAAAGAAAATCGTCGGTCAACCATTGAATTTGACATTCTCGGGTAGCACGAGCTATTTTGAAATCCGTAGCAAAATTGTATACGGTTGGGTGGACAACAACAACATGTCATTAAACTCTTTGCACGACTTCTTGTCCACAAACCTGCAACATTAGAACTATTATATTTCATCCTTTATGCTATTTTTTTCACATTTGTTTCTATTGTACTTTCTTTTTTGACTCAGTATATTTCGAATGGCGAACTTTCGAAATGGTAGCTCAGTTTCGCTTTGCATAGCAACGAAGATACGCAACTCGATTCAGACTGTACGCAGTCACATTTCAATGCGTTCAAAACCTAAAGTTTTGTTTTCAACCTGGATTTATCATATTATTAATTAACAATATTACATTTGACACTTACTGTAAAAGTTCATTTTAACACATATGACCAAACGCTTAAGCACCCCACGAGACTCAATATAGGGAATGCTTATCCCCTCTATTACAACGTCATGATACTCTACTCGAAAAACAGTCTTTTGGGTTCGCGGGGTTAAAAGATAAGAAAACAGACCACCTAATCGTTTCACGGTGTGTCGACAAGAGTTTGACAGCTTCGGCTCCGCACTATAGGGAGGTTGAGTACCGTTGAAATGAAGAATTGTTTTCAAATTATTAATTCAAGTAAAATGTAAACACGGTGATGTGGGAACAAACGAATATTGTGTGTGGATAGCATTGATCTGACTTACATTTTATTAAATCCTCCATCACATCATCAGAAACGATTTAAATCTCAAAATCACTGGAACTGAATTATGCTAGTTCTCTGGTTTTATTTACTGTAAACAATACTTTATTTGTCTTAAACCCTTTCACCACTGAGTTTCTAGATGAACTTATTCAACAGAGTTTAATTTACAACAAAATTCTCGTCCCTGATATATATTGTCAGAAAATTGACTTTCGATAAAGTTATCTTCCTGCAATTATGAAGCAATGATTTGTTGACAAAAACCTGTGACATCAGTACAAAGCCAAGTTTCCGTTTGTTACTTTTGCTAAACGAAGCTGGGAGCTGTCCACTATTTCGTTAATCAAAAAGTTACAAAAGGAAACTGCTTTTTTTGTTGCAAGCAAATTAAAAACAACCACTTCACGGATAATCCGTCATAAAGGATATCTATCTGTATCGCACAAACCAACAGTAAGCGTCCATTTTGTTTGTTTACCCAATGTGTTTTTACAGTAATTTGCAAGTTTTGTTACTTCCCAGGAAAAATGTCCAAACTTCAACTCTTAGATTTTTATATTAACCCTTTACCCAACGCAGACGATATCAAATTTTATTATTTTAAATATCATTTTTGCAAATTTTTCAAAAAATTTCAACAAAACCATATTATGTGACCCCTCGTTGGAACGAGCTCGACGAGCTCGTTCCAACGAGGGGTCACATGATATGGTTTTGTTGAAATTTTTTGAAAAATATTTTTTCAACTGCTGAATTTGCATATTACGCGGGCGGATGCTGTCGATTCGTTGGGTAAAGCGTTAACTTTTGGTTATGTTCTGTAACTTTTTCCTGCTCATCATATCAACAGCGAAACCATCGTGAAATATAATACAGACATTGTTCTTCATGATGGTTACGCTGTTGATATAATGAACAGGAAAAAGTTACAGAACATCAAGAGATGGTGAAAATAGCGTTTTCTTATTGTTAAATGGGTTTCAATAGAGAATAATAGTGAAATTTTCAAACTGTTTGAGGAAAAACGATGTAAAAATCCAGCGAATTTGTATCATCGATACAATCACCACCATAACTGAACAACCACCAATTAAAGATACATTAGAAGAAACACAAGAATTTAGAAAAAGACACGAAACATTTTGAATCAACACGTTTAAAACCCTCTGGCACGCACGCAGGCACGCACGCAGACACGCACGCACGCAGACACGCACACACGCACGCACGCACGCACGCACGCACGCACGCACGCACGCACGCACGCACGCACGCACGCACGCACGCACGCACGCACGAGAGAGAGAGAGAGAGAGAGAGAGAGAGAGAGAGAGAGGCAGACAGACAGACAACAAGACAGGCAGACAGACAGACAGGTTTATCTCAGGACCATGGTGGCACAGACTTCAAATAAATGGAAGAGGAGACCGGGCGGTAACTGTTTATAAGAAGGTTTGGCGGAGTAATGGCCAATGTTAACAGACTCATGCTGGTGACAAAAGGTGGTACAAGATTAAGATAGCTTGTGCTGTCCAGATCCGACCTTTAAGGGCAGCAATGGAAGAGAGGAAAAGTGTATTTACCAATTTTGCTAACTAGTCGGTGACGAAAGAAAGTGGAGTTAAGAAAACCTTTTTGGTAAGCTAATGAAGGCGTCAGCAGTTTCGAAGATCTCGAAGTTGCTTTCGTTCGAGTAGAATTCACTTCCGAATAGAAGACCAGTATTTTTCAAAAATTGTAGTTTACCGAGAGTATCTATTCTTATGTGGTCGAAAAGTGAACAATGAAAGAAGTAGTGACCAGTTGTTTCGCGTTCGCCACACAAGCATGCATAATGTCCCGATAAGTGGTTATTGTACAAATCATCGTTCAGGTTACTGCAATGTAACCGGAGTTTGCAGTGTAAAATTTGTACCGTGTGGGATTAGTGGTTATAGTAGAAGTATAGTACTCTTGGCCTGTTGGAATTAACAAATACTTTAAGGTTGGGAAGTGACTTATTAAGTCTTATTTCAGCGAGCAACTTATTCCACAGTCTTGTAGTGCAAGGAAGAAAGGAGTTGTGCTGTTCGGTACGGCATTGTGGGGTGGCGAGGTCAGAAGTATGGCGTAGACTGGATGAATGTCTTTCTGGGGATACAGGTGGGATCATGTTGGAGATATAGTGGTGTTACGTCGTGAAACATCTTAAAATATTGTGATAGTTTGTGCTTTTCACGCCGTGTTTCTAATTTTTCCCACCCGATTTTAGTAACAAGAACGGTTCTACCTGCACTTCCAATTCCCCCACCCGATATGATACGCGGTGCCTCGGTCTGTAATTTGTCTAATTCGTTTATTTGCTGGCTGACGCAGTTGTCCTAAACAGTATCAGCGTATTCTAAAAGAGGGCGTATAAAAGCAAGGTATATCTTCTCAAGGACTTTGCGGTCGAATTGCTCCTGTTAGATCCACCGGACTTGTAATATTAGTATCTTTATCTTGAACAGCGCTAGATCCTTTATATGCGCCGGGTGGACTATGATGTTGTGTTGCTGTATCTGTATATTGTACAGCGCATTAGTAGTAGAACAACCTCACAACTACTAAAACTGTAAGTATGTAACCGTTTGTGGCAGTAGCTGCGGTAGCAACAGTAGTATGGTTGCAGCAGTTTTAGTAGTCGTAACAATACATGTATATATAGTTGGTGTTTAATTGTTGCTAAAACAAATTAACCGCTAAGAGTGGAGAAAAGATGGATCGACTCAGGTTTCCCGACCGATCCTAATGTTCATGCCCGAACCAAATCATTTCATCAGCTCTTGGCAAAAAAGGTTATATCTTTTTAACCCTTTACCAAACATGAAAAGCAAAACAAATTCCTGAATAACTATTTTTTTTTCATTTTTTGTCTCAAAAACGTATGTTATTATGATCACTCAATGGAATTTGTTCGACGAGCTCGTTCCAATGAGGGGTCATAACCTATGTTTTTGAGACAAAAAATGAAAAAAATAATGAAAATTAATTGGTGATTTTGGAGAATAGCGCTGGCCGGTTTTGCCGTTACGTTGGGTAAAGGGTTAAAACGATATCTTACGGGTCAAATACATGTACACCTCGAATATAAGCAAAACGTTTTAACCCTTCACCCAATCCGAAGAGCAAACGACACTTGATAAAAATTTCTTGAATAAGTATAAATTTTTATTTTGTTGCCTCAAAAACATACGTTATGTTTATGAGCAAAAAGTAGAAAGAACAATATAATCTGAATGACGATTTTTGTAAATGGCACTGGCCGGTTTTGGTCGTTAAGTTGTTGGGTGCAGGGGTAAGCGAACGTAGGAGAAAATAAAATATTAACCCTTTACCCAACGAAACGGCCAAAACCAGCCAGCGCTATTCTCAAAAATCGCCAATTAATTTTCATTTTATTTTTAAAAAAATTAGTTATTCAAGAATTATTTTTGCAAGTGTCGTCTGCTTTTCATGTTAGGTAAAGGGTTAAAATAAATAAATAAATAAAAAAAAAAAATGACCGGACGACAATATTTTCTATGTAACCCGAACAAAAGTATTGGCTTCTTGTTGGATAAGAAGTTAATCCACGTGCTTGATATACAGCCATCATTTTCTCTGCTGCGTTCAGGGTTCAGGTCTTTTATTTACTTGTTACCTGCTTGTCATGAGAATAAAATCACATCACTTTTCGGGATCATAAAAATATGTTGAGTTTATTAATATCGTAATATGTCACGATAGTCCATTATTTGCTGTCATATTAAATCATGCATAAATCAGCAAGGCTTTCACGATATTAAACAATATGAGTGACGCAAATTTGTCGACTGAAGGAAACGCCACGCGTCGCTATCGAAAATAATCCGACCTTACTTTCAATTATAGTGTCAAATAACAGAATCTGAAGTGTTTAACGACATCTCGACAGATTCGAACACCAAAGCATGTCTATGTTTTCTGTTGTGACGTGAGAGTTGTTATTTATCACAATTTGTCAGCATCGCAGCCGAGAACTTGTCGCCAGTTCGTTTACCTTGGAGTATCTTCCAACCTTTTTCAGTTTACCAAAACACTTCCACTAGAATGAGTTGGCGCAATTAAGAAGCAGTCTTATGTTACATGTCATCCATTATCGTTAAGTGTGATAGGCTGTTTGAAAACTGCACCACTCTAAAGCCGAGAAAAACGTGACGAGATCCTAAAATATTCAGGGGCCGATTCAGTCCAAAAGCAAAACTTAATTAGTACAGTTTGTTTATTATACCCCCGACTTCAAATGAGGAGGTATTTAGTGGAGACCTCCGTCTGTCCGTCCGTCTGTCCGTCCGTTCCTCCGCCTGTCCATTCGTCCATCCGTCCGTCCATTCGTTCGTCCGTCCGTCCGTCCGTCCGTATAAATATTTTTCCTTGTATCTCAGCCACTGTTACTCCGATTTGAATGATATTTGGTGTTGTGATAGAGCACCATGGGGGACGATACCTGTGTAGCGTTCGTTTCGTCAACACATTTTGCCCAGAGTTATGGCCCTTTTTCACTCTTTCGACTTAGAAATTTTTTTGGGGTGGGCATTAGCTGCTCTTTGCGATGCCTGACCTCTTGATTGATATGCTTTTTTCTTTCCCAGAATTTCCCATTATCAAATCTCGGCCGAGATGAACCAAGCTAGAGTTATCGTCCCTTCTTGATGCGCTACAAGTCGCAACCAAATTGTTCACCTCGAAATGTTCACAGTAATTCGTCGAACGCAATGCGGGGAAATATTGACATTACCGGTTACGATGGAGCCCTGGGTTTGAAACACAGTTTTGTATGTTGAGGTATTAATGATGGCAATCCGTAATGATTAGGTGGATGAAGAGAAGAAAGAAGAGAGTTGTACAAAAAATTCATCGCCAGCTAAATTTTAGAGTCATAGCAGAAATTCGTCCAGGTGGGAGAAAAATATACAGAACCACACTTACGTTTGAATGGGTTAACGATTACTGGATGAGAGCGAGTGGCGCAGGGATACCACGAGAGCCGGTAGGCTCGAGTGGTTATCCTAGCGCCACACGCTCGAGTCCAGTAATCGTTAACCCATTCAAACATAAGTGTGGTTCTGTATTTATTACACACCCAATCATGAAAAAGAATTCACTGTAATTAATCGCTAATTTAATTAAATAGTCGACAATTTGAACGGTTGAAAGAATTTTAGACAGAAACGGGCAATTTTGTCAGAGAACCAGTCTTATGTCTTTGACCTTGCCATCTGTAGAATCGCTGTTGATTCATTTTATTCGCAAAAAAAATGTCGATCCGAACACTCAAAACTCAAAAGACTGCGTTCTGCATATCAGACGTCACAAATTATGAGGTCTCAAATGTGTTTTCAAAATTGTGTGTGCAGGCATCATTGTATCTGGAGGATGGAAAATGTTCAAGGATTTTAATTTGACTACTGCCACAATTTACGGCTATCGCATGTGGACTGTACATCGGCCATTTCTGTTCTTCACTGACACTGTAACAAACGTACACACTGGACGAGAAAAGACATTTTGTGCAATAATTAACCCTCCGGGGCATTCATTCGTTTGGAGTAACTGAGCCTGAGGCAGTTTGAGATTCCATTCGGACTCGGAGTGAACTCTGCAGTCTTGCCTGGTAAGTTTGTATTTTTCAACATTATAAAGTTTCTGACTTGAAATTTAGCCTTCTTTTTTATTTTACCTTAAGTCTTGATAACCTTTGTTTGAAATGGGCTGCACTTACAAATAAAAGCTTTAGGTTGTCCACATAATACTACACAGATATACAAAGGGAGAAATATATTGCATGATAATTTAGTTTGTACACCTTTTTTACACCCCCCCCCCCCCTCACCCCATCTATAACCTGACAGCATTTTCTTGAAAGCTCACGAAATGAGTATCCAACATATAAGCTCCAACTTATTTTGATTGATAATATTTTCAAAGATTGATTAATGTTTACATTATTTCATTATTTACAAAACTTCACCAGTTTGTTATCTGAACGGTTCTGTCAATATTTTTTTCTTGGTATCTGGTTCAAAACAAAATAATTTTTTATGTGTCTGCTCCAATATCTTGTCAATCTTAAATTTGGTATTCTGAATTTACATTTAGTAAGTAGTTTTAAAGAGGACTGATAGAATGTGGCTAAAATGATAGGCTTTTGGAGAACATTTTCTTAGGGATGGGGGCAGACCAATCAAACTGCCCAGAACTTTTGTTTCAAAATTCAGGCCCTTGCCTCGAATTGGCCTATGAAAATGCTCTTCCCACTGTCCTGATATTTGCCAAAATTATAAAAATACCCCCTCCCTCTGAACAATCTGTTCTGAAAATACCAGTCCTTTTCAATGAAAACTGCAAAATTAACTGCTTATTGGTAAAGAGGGTGAGAGTGCCTCAACTCCCACCCCACTCCCCATCTTATACACCCATGTAGCTAAGTCACATAGGTGGCATTCGATTTAAGTTTTGTTGCTGAGAATTAAAGCAAAATAAGAAATATCCTTGTATAAAACAGAAATACTAGCAAAAATCCTAAATTAGACATTTAAAAATACACATCAATCTGTGTCTGAAAATTATTGTCATATTGTTTATGTTTTAAATATTCTAATAATTATTTTTGAATTTCAAGGAAGTCATCTCATAAAACTGACAATATATTGCATTCATCAGACCACGTGTAATTACCACCCCTCCCCTCTTCGTGGTCTCATTCCCACCCTACTCGAGACTTTTCAGAATTTCTGTAGTGGGTAGCTGGTAACATTTTTTAAGTTCCCCAGTACAAACTCCAGAAAGTCATATTTTAGCAATACAATATCCCTCTTAAAAAAAGGCCTTTCACCCTGCCCCCACAAAAAAATTAAATAATAAAATAAACTGTTGCCCCAACACCCACTAGCACGTAAAAAACATTGGTCCCACAAATGTAAAATTCCGAGGTTTTCTTATAAAACCAGGCTTTTCATTCTTCTGAATTTATTTTCTTTATTCAGCTAGTGTGGGGCGAGGGGGGGGGGGGGGGGAGTGGTCATCTAGTAAGGGTGGAATTGGAGATAGTTAATCGGCGTGTCGTCGTCTGTTTTTCCGCTTAATGTTAACCAGTATTCAAGATTCATTTAGTCTTGCTTCCTGAGGAATACTTCACCTTAACATGCTTTTCAAAGTATGTTTGCGTTGGCAAACGTCCTACTTCATTGCCGAAGTGTGAATCGAATAAGATAAGATTACAGTTACACAGTAGGCCTCGCGTCGACTCGCCGGCTGCACGCAGCGGCGAGGGCAACATTGTAACACAGTTTTATAGGAACTGTACTAGTGGCTGGCTGCAATATCGAACCCAATTGGACTTTTTTGCACTAAAATTAATTTAAGTTTTCCTCGATTTTCAATAACGAAAGCAAAGGTTGAGTTTCACTCTTCAATTTCATAGCAGAGATCATGTGTCTTTCATGACTTTCAACAGTTTTTAGCATAGTTGTGCTTCAAACATTTTGTGATGAGAGTCGGTAATTCCGACAGATAAATATAGCCGATGGTTCTCATTGGTTATATTCCACTGAACGCTGCAAACTATAAGAACCAGTCTAACGAGAGAACTTGTGCACGCGAAGGGTACTTTTTATCGGATTGCTCTAGAGCTTTCTGGTTAAAATTACCGCATGCCCCTAAAATCCATGTGATCGTGACAAATACAGTTACGGGTGTGTAATAAGAGGTAGTTCATGTAACCGAATGTCGCGGCTTCCACAGTTGGGAAGCCGAGATGTTCGAATCGTTGAACAAAGAGAAGAGGAAACTTCGGAGTTTGTGAAACAAATGAGAAACAATAACACTGCCAAAAAACTATAACAGACTTGAGAACATTTTGTAATTATTTGTTTTGGTTTAACCCTTTACCCAACGCAGACGATATCAAAATTTATTATTTTAAATAACATTTTTTCAAATTTTTCCAAAAATTTCAACAAAACCATATCATGTGACCCCTCGTTGGAACGAGCTCGACGAGCTCGTTCCAACGAGGGGTCACATGATATGTTTTTGTTGAAAATTTTTGAAAAATAATATTTTTTCAACTGCTGAATTTGTATAATACGCGGGCGGATGCGGGCGATTCGTTAGGTAAAGGGTTAAAAAAATAAAGAGGTTTCATATTGGCCGATATATCAGCCCTCCGTAACCTCATATCACCCTTAGACCCCCGGCCTCGGGGTGATATGAAGTTACCTCGGTCTGATATCTCGACCGATAACATAAACATAACACAACATTTATTAGTATAAAACACCACCTATTGGACACTACACGAGAATATACAAGTAACATGAACAATAATATTACTTAAAACATTTCAATTTCATGCACTAATTTTCCCTTATCAAAGTACTATATTTTATTTATTTGATACGCTAAAGAACATGGAGATATGAACCAGAATTTCTCATACATTTCACCAAACATATCATACTCATATGAAACTGCCCAAGTTATAACCTCTTAATATCATGCATGTCAATGGAGGTGAGCGATCGATCTCTCCCTCTAAGACCACTTAGAGCAGCCTGATTTGAAAATAACGAGAAAGTAAATACCCATCGAGAAAAAAATCGATATGAACTAAGAGATTCTAAAAGACGTGTTCGCACAGTTATTTATTTATTTATTGGTGTTTAAGGTCACATATTTCTGCACAATGGCTAACCATGACCGTGACAGTTTTACGGGTGGAGGAAGCCGGAGCACCCGGAGAGAACCACCGAGCAACGGCGAGCAACTGTCAGCTCCCCAACATACCAACTCCACACAAGCAGGGTTAGCATAGGTTGAAGACAGGTGCACCATCGACGTGCAGTACGCCTTAGTCACCGTGCCCCCACCTTGCCCAAGAAAACAACGCGGTTGCCGCAGGTGGGATTCGAACCGAGGACCTCTCGGCTTGCAGCCTGCACCTCTGCCAACTGAGCCACCGCGCCCCCCCCCCCCCCGCACAGTAAATCTAATGAAAACATAGCCAGTCTATTTTAACCCTTTACCCAACGCAGACGATATCAAAATTTATTATTTTAAATATCATTTTTTTAAAATTTTTCAAAAAATTTAAACAAAACCATATCATGTGACCCCTCGTTGGAACGAGCTCGGCTAGCTCGTTCCAAAGAGGGATCACATGATATGGTTTTGTTAAAATTGTTTGAAAAATAGTATTTTTTTCAGCTGCTGAATTTACATATTACGCGGGTGGATGTGGCCGATTCGTTGGGTAAAGGGTTAAACCTAAAGGGTCCGGGTAATTGTCCAGAATTTTAAAGAGTAATCTAAGTAGTATAACATGCCTTATTAGCCGAGCTTTGCTGGAGCAGCTCGTGTTAAATTCCCATAGAATCCGGAGCATTGCCGGAGCAGCTTTTCCCGTGCAAATCTTCGGTTCCATCCAGCTAGACTCGGCATGTTATGCACGTACTGCATATATTGTATGCTCTACTATGTATAGTGATATATGTACACACATGGCTATGGGTATATAGTATGGATATGTGATGGAAAATTGCTGGAAGTGGAATTTCATCTTGAAAGTTTTTCCTTCGAAAAGGTTGACGTTGGCAATAACATCATAGAGACATTTCCCGTTGGTGTTGTCTACTGTACAATCCGACATGATGTTGTACGGGTTGGGGTGTGTTGGGCTTCTCATACTGGATTGATATGGTAGTATAGTGTTGGCGTTATATACCCCTGTAGGCCCCCTGCTAGCCATTGGCAATACTAACTAACCCAGTGCTTTATATTTTCCTATGACTGGTATAGGTTGAACGTAGTGCTACGCCAGACAGTATTGCAGGGTGGGAGTAATGCATGATCGTCTAGTGCGTTAGTATAGTATAGGTGTTAAATAAACCCCTATAGGTCCCATCTTAACCCTTGAAACTACTAATATAACTTAGTCTTTATATTATCCTCTGGCCAGTACAGGTAGTTCGTAATGCAGGCCAGGCGGTATTATGTGATGGGTGTGAGTGTATGTGGGGGGGGGGGGGGGGGGGGGGGGGGGGGAGAGGGGGTAACGCTTGGTTGTACTGCGGCAGGATATGATGTACCCTTCTACCCACGGCGGTTCAATGTTAGGCTATAGTACTATTGATCCACTTAAGAGATGGTTCTGTCCTACGTTGTTATAGGTAGTACATAATGCTAGGCTAGGCGACATTGTGGGGGTGTGGATGTGTGGTAATGCATGGTTGTCTAGTGCTGTAGCATAGGATGTACGGTCTGTATACCTTGATGGTTCAAAGTTAGCCCATAGTACTTTTGGGCCACTCAAGGATTTATTCTGTCCTACAGTTGGTACAGGTAGTGCATTATATTAGACCAAGCGGTTTTGTGACGTGGGGGTGGGGTTAATGCATGGTTGGCTAGTTGGTAGTATAGCATGGGCGTTAAATGCCCCTGTTGGTCTCTGGTATTCCTATTCCATTGAAAGTATTTTACCATCGGGGGTTAGTGTAGGTAATATATAATGTTTAGCCACGCGGTGCTGCGTGGTAGCCCTTGGTAGTTTAGGATGGCAGTATAGGATGTATGCTATGTACCCGTGTTGGCCTACTGTTAGCCCTTAGCATTATCAATCCCAATAAGGAGTTATATGTTTCTGGGTAGAATATGATGCTAGGTTATGGAGTATTATGCTTGATTGTATGGTACAGTAGTATAGTATGAACTGTCTGTACCCATAGATCTACTATTAGCGCTTTATACCACTATCCATCTAAGGCGTTATGTTGATTCACAGTTGGTATAGGTTGCTCAGAATGCTATGTCATGCAGTGGTGTGATGTAGGTTTGTTTGTCAAGTACAAACACTAGTCTTGTGTTGTGGTGGGGTATGTTTTGTTATCTAGTACGGCAGTATACAGTGCGTAATACTTACCCCTGGTGATCTACTATTATCCCTTAGTATTGCAAAACCACTCAACGGGTTGTACTATGCGTGGGCAGTTCGAAATGCTTGGTCATGTGGTTGTGTGGTATATGCTTGGTTCCTAGTATCATAGTAAAGTATAGGTTATCTTTTGGACATTCCAAGGCCTAGCCGATGTTAGAGATAACTAGCAAGCCTGTAGTAGTGCTACAAGGCAGTAAAAATGGCACACGGCTGTAATGGTGGTTGACGACTTCAGTAATGTTGACTAAAGTGGAAGCTGGTAATAGAAGGGATGGTAGTGACTATGGACAAGTCAGCAGTAGTAGTCTAAGACCTATGAAGGCCATGGTTGGTCTAGAAGTTAGGGACGAACAGGTACGAGGAAGCATAGCTATCGTCTAAACGGTATCCTCCAATATGTATTCTCCAATAGTACATCACCATGCCATGGATATACCCCAAATACACAGAACGACACGCGCGTGTCGCGTTGTGTTTATTACACGCATTTCCGTCTGTAAAAACAATTATTAGAAGCACACTCGGCAAATCATTTGGCAACTATAAACAAAAAGAACACATTTGATCGCCAACCAAATTTGCGAGGGAACCAGAGTCACTATTTCATCCCTTGAGTTACAATGTGTTCTATGTGCCTAATTTTTAGCTATCGCCAGCGATTCAAAATGTAATTGCGGTGCACGATTTGTAAAATGTTCCAATGAAATTTCGCTTCTATTTAAAAATAGTCCGCCAGCGATTTTCGTTCTGCACACATGTGCGGAACAGATTTTCATTTTCCGCATGGTTTAGTGTTGGTGTTGCAGCAGGCGGAGAGTACACAGAACAGACGTGTAATAATACCCAGATGAGCATAATCGCCATGACAGTAATTGCTCAATGAGCAAATGCGCTGACACTCTTCGACGCATTTCAGAAAATAGGGGGTTTTATGTCCAAAAGGGGATTTTGTAAGTTGGGCGCCGAAAAATGTGAATGATGATTTCATCGAATCTGCAAAAGAGCCATGAGAGTAACTGCACAATGAGCAAATGCTCTTGCGACTCTACAACTCATTTCAGAAAAAAGTGTTCTATGACCTAAAACGGATTCTGTAAGTGGGGTGCCGAGAAAAACGGATCATGATTTCATCAAATTAAGTAAAGAACAGAGACTGGAACATGCATTACTCGGACGACTCGAATCTTGTCAGACAAATGTGGTATCGAGCAATGGCCACACAACAAGCCTGAAAATAAGCAGACTGCTATCTGCAAAATGAGGTCCTTAAGGGTGAATTTGGTGATGCTACCCTGCACAGCAGGGTAGCATCACAAAATTTACCCTCTGTGAACCTCAGTCTTAATGAAGGTCTCAAGCCAATACAGAAAGATGTACCTAGAGGATAAATTGACCCAATGTATGGGATAGCATCAGCAAATTCACCCTCTGGGGACCCCATTTTGCAAATGCAATGGTGCTTATATTCAGGCTTGGTACACAAGTCACTGCTCTTCAGTTCATTTGTTGGTGTCCATGTCACTGCGCGTTAGTTCATTTAATGATGTTGTTATTGTCTTGTGGTTCCTGAGACCAGCTAAATACCCCTTAATAACCCTTTTCGCCGACAATGCTTTAAACGTCTAAGAATACGGGTGCAGAGTATTAAAATAGGTTATATGGCTTTACCTTAACTACACATCTCTTATCTACAAAGACTCTGGAGAGTTCGACAGTCACCCACCTCTGGTCGGTGGTTCTCTTCGGGGACACCGACTTTCTTTACCCCGCAAAGCTGCCCGACACGATTTGACCAAGGTCATTGAAGTGTCTTCAACCTAAATAAATAAATAAATAAATAAATAAATAAATAAATAAATAAATAAATAAATAAATAAAAAGGCCAGTAGTAATCTATAAGCAGACGACATTTTTTGAATTGACGGTCATCAATATTTTTCACTGAAAGGAACACAAGGAAAAAAATGAAGAGAAAATTTTCATAACGAACTATTCACCAGGTATTTAAAAAAATATTAGCAGCCACGACATGAAATTTGGCAAAAAAGTCGATTTTAAAAGAAATCATTGGTGGAAGGATCACTACTTTAAAGGCCGTTGTAGAACAATTACAACCCCCGATGAAAGAAAGTAAATGCGATTTGACATGTAGCAAATTCAAATACATTTCACGGTTGTCATCTGTCCTCGTGATGATTTAAAGCTTACTATCGCTGCGATATAGTCGAGTTTTTCAACCCAAATGTTACATTTGGGTTGAAAAACTCGACTATATCGCAGCGATAGTAGGCTTTAAATCATCACGAGGACAGATGGCAACCGCCATACAACCGCAACAACTACACGTTGGATAGAGTCCTACGAATATAAAGTTTCCACTCGAATGCCCAAAAATTTCGAATTAAAGGAATACCGAACACCGAATATGGACGATCGCATGGTTGTCTGTTCGCGGCCTACCGAGTCAAGAGGACTTGATTCGTTCCGACTGTGATGGCTAAAGTTCCGAAAGACAAAACTTTCCATTTTCATAATCAAGACATGCCTCGGGCGAGAGAGAGAGAGAGAGAGAGAGAGAGAGAGAGAGAGAGAGGATAATACTGTCTGTAACCAAATGACGATTATATTTTACATTTGGGAGCGTCACAGTTATAACACAGGTATGGCGGTAATATCTTTTTGAATTCAAGTTACCCGCCTTGTAAAGTTGCACATGGAAATGTTGCAGTCTATGAAACTAAGGAGCCTTGAGCATAAAATATTGCTTCAAAAAACCTTTGAAGCATTGTACTGAAATCATGCATCGTTTTATGAATATTCCAGAGAAAAAGGGGTGATTTGATGAATTTTGGGACCAAAAAAGTATAATTGACCATTCGTATGTATTTGATGGGAATTTCCCGAAGAACATGTTCCCGTGATCGGTAATTTCCTTCTTGTTAATTTTTCTCTCTTATTTGTTGCATGACACCGTTTTGGAGTAAGAAAAAAACTGTTTGAAGGGCTGTACTTGAAAGAGATATTTGAATGCCCAAATTAAAATAATGCGATCATAATTATAAAGGTTGTTTATGGGAAAACATGCAGTGCTGTTATACGTACAGTTGAAACTAGAAGTCATGTGATTGTATTGTACACTATTTTGAAATAATAGTTCGCTGTTTAAGAGCGCCTTTGTCACTGTCAAACTGCACCATTAGCGTTACTCAATCCCTATAGAAAAACATTGTGCCCAACTCTGTACAATTCTATACTAGTAAATAGAGATCATTAACCCCATTCCTACCCTCTACTGGGATACATGTAATGACGTAAAATAGATATTAAAATTCGGCTGCATAATTATACAGAATGAAGAGAGTGGATTACTACTTAATCGCAGCGCCATATATTCTCCACTCGAAAAGTATTTATAATTGTTCATAACAGCACAAGAAACACTCCCCCCCCCCCCCCACTGCATGTGTAAGATACGTCTGTCCAGGGTGAAATAGCAGGGAGAGACAGATGTATCCCACCCCACCCACGTGACGTTATACATTTATAACGTTATTATGACGTTATGCATATCGTATCAGTTTCCTGCTACCAACTAATTCATATTGACGAAATCAGAATGCCGTGTGATCAAAGTTTGATGCTCTAAAACTCTTTAAACCCCAAGATGCCACCATTCTTAATTGATTCCGTGGTATATACCTTTGGTATATACGTAACTTTTGCATGCTCTTTCCGATGGTGTCATTAGTTTTAGTGGGATGGGAAAATTTCACCCTCGGGACAAGATATTTGGTCCAGACACTCGGCAAGCCTCGTGTCTGGCCCAAATATCTTGCCCTCGGGTGAGATTTTCCCATCCCACACCCGTACCCACCAGGGATTATAATAATCCCACCCCACCCACGTGACGTTATACATTTTCAACGTTATTATGACGTTATGCATATCGTATCAGTTTCTTGCTACCAACTAATTCATATTGACGTCATCGCAATGCAGTATGATCACAGTTCGATGCTCTAAAACTCTTCAACCCTCAAGCTGCCACCGTTCCTAATCGATTTCGTGGTATATACCTTTGGTATATACATAATTTTTGCATGCTCTTTCCGATGGTGTCATTAGTTTTTCAAAACAACGAATACCAAATGAGTTGAGTATATCTGCACGTGACCGCCGATTACCTCTGGCTAACGTTACCGCTGTATGGTGGGGGGGAGAAAAATAATCCCTGATGGATACGGGTGTGGGATGGGAAAATTTCACCCTCGGGACAAGATATTTGGTCCAGACACTCGGCAAGCCTCGTGTCTGGCCCAAATATCTTGCCCTCGGGTGAGATTTTCCCATCCCACACCCGTACCCACCAGGGATTATAATAATCCCACCCCACCCACGTGACGTTATACATTTTCAACGTTATTATGACGTTATGCATATCGTATCAGTTTCTTGCTACCAACTAATTCATATTGACGTCATCGCAATGCAGTATGATCACAGTTCGATGCTCTAAAACTCTTCAACCCTCAAGCTGCCACCGTTCCTAATCGATTTCGTGGTATATACCTTTGGTATATACATAATTTTTGCATGCTCTTTCCGATGGTGTCATTAGTTTTTCAAAACAACGAATACCAAATGAGTTGAGTATATCTGCACGTGACCGCCGATTACCTCTGGCTAACGTTACCGCTGTATGGTGGGGGGAGAAAAATAATCCCTGATGGATACGGGTGTGGGATGGGAAAATTTCACCCTCGGTTCAAGATATTTGGTCCAGACACTCGGCAAGTCTCGTGTCTGGCCCAAATATCTTGCCCTCGGGTGAGATTTTCCCATCCCACACCCGTACCCATCAGGGATTATAATAGTAAACTTTCATCACGTGGACTACCGGGTCCAACTCGGTGGTCCAATTGATGAAAGTATGCAAGTGCTTCTTATGTTTTGTCCTCAGAAATTGTAAATAACTACTAAGTGAAAATCTACCCACAGCGATTTAACCCTTTACCCAACGCAGACGATATCAAAATTTATTATTTTAAATAAAATTTTTTTTAAATTTTCAAAAAATTTCAACAAAACCATATCATGTGACCCCTCGTTGGAACGAGCTAGACGAGCTCGTTCCAACGAGGGGTCACATGATATGGTTTTGTTGACATTTTTTGAAAAATAATATTTTTTAAACTGCTGAATTTGCATATTACGCGGGCGGATGCGTTCGATTCGTTAGGTAAAGAGTTAATAGTAATCCACCCTCCACGTACTGTAGTCTCAATATTTTCTTTCTGTTTGATCGGTTCGGTTTGTGATTTCACAACCCACCTCACTAACAGAACATTATATTTTGCATTGCACATCGAGTGTTTTTCAAAGGGTTTGGAGCACTATTTTTTCTTACCACGTCCGTAAATAAGGCAGTTTTTTTTCAAAAAGTATTGAGTGCTTATGCTTATGCGTTTTGGAGAAAGAAAAAAACTGTTTGAAGGGCAAAACTTGAAAGAGATATTTGAATGCCCAAATTAAAATAATGCGATCATAATTATAAAGGTTGTTTATGGGAAAACATCACCCCCACTGCCCATGTGGGGGCACGATGACGCCGTGTACTAAGGCGTACTGCACGTCGATGGTACGCATGTCTTCAACCAATCTAACCCTGCCTGTGCTGCAGTGCGGAGTTACGATGTTGGGGAGCTGGCAGCTGCTCGTCGTTGCTCGGTGGTTCTCTCCGGGTACTCCGGCTTCCTCCACCCGTAAATCTGTCACGGTCATGATTAGCCATTGTGCATAAATATGTGACCTTAAACATCAATAAATAAATAAATAAATAAATGGGAAAACATGCAGTACTGTTATACTTACAGTTGAAACTAGACGTCCTGTGATTGTATTGTACACTATTCCGAAATAATAGTTCGCTGTTTAACTCTTAACCTGCTGAGTATTTTCTAGAAATTTTTCATCAAATCTAGTCATGGCTGCTTTTAAGCAGCCATGACTAGATTTGATGAACAATTAATATAAATGTAGCTCAAGAAATCATTGGAGAAGAAATCCATTCAATTTACAGGGGGGCAAATACGATTACATGTGCCAAACTTATACTTATTTCAGTAACAAGAGAAACCATGTGCTGGGCAGGAATAATCGCCATCAGCATGCAAAGAGTTAAGAGCGCCTTTGCACTGTCAAACTGCACCATTAGCGAAACTCAATACCTATAGAAAAACATCGTGTCCAACTTTGTACAAATCTATACTAGTAAATAGAGATCATTAACCCCATTCCTACCCTCTACTGGGATACATGTAATGACGTAAATAGATATTAAAATTCGTCTACATAACACATCGAGTGTTTTTCAAAGGGTTTGGAGCACTATTTTTTCTTGCCACGTCCGTAAATAAGGCAGTTTTTTTTCAAGAAGTGTTGAGAGCTTATGCAGGTTTTCCGTTTTTTGTTTTTTTAGAGTTGCGTTTAATGGAAGTTGTGAGCTTTTATCCATCCCATCTTACTCATTGTGTTGCAGAGCAGAAAAATGTGCTGAGGGCAGTACCAGTTTTTTAGCCCATTTCCTACTGTCTGAACACCTTTTCTGTTAAAGAACAACTTTTCTGTTTTTGACTCAGTAGAAGCCAAAAGTTGAATTTGAAGCTGGATTTGAATGAAGAAACGATTCTTTTATCACATTGAATCGGTAAAATGCACTTTTGGTAGGGGTGGGGTTGATTATAGGTATGACAGTACCAAGTATTTGAATTAGAGTTACCCGCCTTGAAAAGTTGCATTCCAAAATGATGCACTCTCCGAAACTACGCCGCCTTCAGAGAAAATATTGCTTAAAAAAATCTTTGAAGCAATATTCTTGCATCATTACTGAATATCGCAGAGACAAATGAGCGGCGATTTGATGAATTTTGAGGCCGACAAAATACAATTGACGATTGGTGGGTATTTGATGAGAATTCCCGGAAAAAATGTACCCGTGACCAGTAGTTTCCTTCCAGACCATTTTTCTTATTTTTCTTATTGGTTGCATGACCCCCAGCTTTGAGGAAAGAAAAAGTTGTCTGAAGGGCTGGCAAAATTTATTTGAATGCCCAAACTAAAATGACGCAATCATATTCTTTGTCACACGAACGTTGTAATAGTCTACTCTGGGAAAAGTATTTAGTTCTGTTATACCTCTTATCTCAAAAGGGTTCTTTGACTGGATTATAAGCGATTCTCGATGCATGATTTGCCGCTCATTGCGGCGTCTCTTCCTTGTCTGTCAAACCTTTCTTCGAGCTAAAACGTTTGTGTCTGGTATATCTCAAGGCGATCTGATTGGCTCAATCCACTGAGATAAAAAAGACCTAACAGCCGTGATTATGAACAATCGGACTAAAAAAAGTCTGCTTCCATGAAACGAGTTTTCAGCTTGCGTCACGATGGGGTTGATACAAAAATTATTTATCGATGGAACTTTGATCGAAGGGAGGTAACTCGAAATTAATTTCAACACTCATCCTTCAACGTGGCTTTCCCAAAACTGAAATAGTTTTTGAGAAAAAAACTTAAATTGAGTCAAACTTCCCCACGCTGCCTTCCAGGGCGAAGCATCGGGGTGTGGGGGTGTGGGGTGTGTGCCACATCCTCCCAAAACAATCCCCCGATCATGGCCTTCGTGGGGCAGAGGTTGGGCAAGAAATTATGAAATTCCAAGTTGGGTAGACGTCCTTGCTTGACCGACGAAAATATGCACATGCTTTGGAGTCCTCAGTTGGGCAGACGTCCTTGCATGGCCGACAAAAATATAATATACACAGGTTAGAAAGTGCAACAAATACCCGACTAAATATATCGGTAGAATTCCTCACCAGGGAGAGAGTTACTAATAACAAGTGTCGAGGCGGATCGGTGATTACGGCATTGGAGTTCAAACCGAAAGGTTCACGGTTCGATCTCCGCCAGGGGCAACTGCATTGTGTATTTTGGCAAGACACTTAACCCGTTACCCAACGCAGACGATATCAAAATTTATTATTTTAAATATCATTTTTTTACATTTGTGAAAAAATTTCAACGAAACCATATCATATGACCCCTCGTTGGAACGAGCTCAATGAGCTCGTTCCAATGAGGGGTCACATGATATAGTTTTGTTGAAATATTTTGAAAAATGTAATTTTTTCAACTGCTCAATTTGCATATTACGCAGGCGGATGCGGGCGATTCGTTGGGTAAAGGGTTAATCCTGATTGCTCACGTGGGGCACGATGGCGCTGAGTACTAAGGCATACTACACGTCAATGGCACACTTGTCTTCAACCAATTCTAAGCCTGGTTGTGTGGAGTTAGTACCTTTGGGAGTCTGACACTTGCTTGCCGCTGCTCGGTGATTCTCTCCGATCACTCCGGCTTTCTCCACCCGTAAAACTGTCTGACGCGAGGCGCCCCTTACTGTCGAAAGTGTAGTTAAACCCGAATAAATAAATAAATAAATAAATAAATAAATAAATAAATAAATAAATAAATAAATAAATAACAAATGATTTTTAAGACCATGACCTGTAGAAAACACCCATGTGGTCGCGCATCTCTACCTAGCTGGTGTGTAATTGACAGAACTGTCACGAAACTCTAATAAATTCCCTACCATGTACGTATTCTATCAATGGAAAGTATATATGTAGCGTATAAGTCTTTGATAAAAGAAATTAGGTATGTGCCAAAACGTGGGCGATATGACCGAGCCGTTTAGCATCGACTTTCTACACCCCTCAAATTCGTTTGTTGGTTAAGCCCTGGTGCCTACCAACCGAGTAAATAAGGTAATCATTATTGTTAAATTAGAACTCAAGCAGCATAATAACTTAGAGTATATTGAAAGCCGCCGATGATAGCACGCGGTTAGAAAATTGGTCTTGAAAAGGTTCAGGCTTGAAGGCATGTAATTGGAATATTAGTTAGTCGGGATTCTCGGGATAGTTAAAAGATTCAAGACTTCATTGAATCATTTTGTGGATACATAGGATATAGGTGACGCAACGTTTTATATAACCCATTAAACCGGCTAGCGCTATTCACAAAACTTGCCGTTCATTTTCCATTTTTTAAATCAAAAACACAGCCTGGCTCAATAAGGGGTTATAAGCTATTTTTTAACGCAAAATGGAAAAATGAGTTATTCATTAATGTTGTATGCTTTTCATGTTAGGCAAAGGGTTAATCAACACGTACCGTAGTACCGGTACTACAACTCAGTGAGCCCCCAACAACCTCAATCAGGTATTACAGAGCTTCATTTGTATTCCCGATCGCATGTGTGACATAAGTTCCATTTATCAAATCTAGTCTCGTAAGTAGAGTGCACGACTACAAGCAAGAGCGAACCGATATCTAAAACTCTCTTCCAGACAAAAAGTCCTGACTGAAAAATTATTTTGGAGGAAGGGGTCACCCTAAAACCACCCTTAGCAACGCCCCTGATGACACCATATGGATGGAATAGATACAAATTGGAGCATTAAGAGCCACGAGCCTAACAATCGGGTCATAATGATAACTGTATTTGAATGAATTGTACTGACCATTATGTGGTAGCTTTGTTAGAATCCAACGAGTCCTACATTTTACAGATGTTTGTGTGTGTGTGTGTGTGGGGGGGGGGGGGGGGGGGGGGGGGGCTCTCAGTAACCTGATGTATGACCTGGCGTTGTCAGGATTTTATAATAGGAGTTTTCACAGCCAGTTTGGTATGGGAACAAACATGTTATTCGGAAGGCAATTATGTGGAGGATGCTCGGGGGTATTCCCTAGTCTTAAGTAAGGCCTTTCGGTCATTAACCCTCCTCCCAGTTCCCCTGAATGGGAGTGGGAGGACAGGCAACGACCGTAGGGTCCTAGTTAGCACTCCGCCTTCCCCGAGAGAATTTTGCAAAATTCATTGCTCTTAGAGAGAATCGGGGCATTTGGAGCATGTTTCCCTATATTGGAAACCCTTTTTTTGGGGGGGGGGGTTTCTGTGTCATACGGAACTTGCAGTGGGCTTATGTTTAAAAGGAGGCGAAAAATTAAAGGAACATGTCCCAGACACCCAGCCCCCACATCACCCCGTGGCTAAGCCACTGAGTATGAACTGTCCTTCTCAGTCTGTAAGATTAAGTTATTACTGATCCACCTTATTTATTGTTGACTTACCATCTAGCTTCCCCTCATCTACAGACAGTTTTTCTTCACCCAAATGTTAGGTGTATATACAGTACAGTGATCACAAAAATATCTAAAACTGGCGACATATACTGAAGGGTACTTGATTTTATTCACAGTGTTGTAGAATCGGCCCAGCAGTATACATAATTGTGTACCATGGCACTGATAATGGGGTAAATATAGGATTCATACCAGTACAGAAACACTTAATTAAAAGTCTTTCCTGTTTAGGCCAAATGGTTCGAGCGTTTTTAATTTGAAAATCCAGTTGATTTCGGAGTGACGGCGTTTCTCGGTCGTGTTTGGGTGGTCCGGGTCGGCGTTAAGTACCTGTATCATACGGTACTGAAGGTCCGTAAGTTTATTCATGTGGTTGTTAAAGTGTATGGCTACTGAGTGTCAAGTGTGTGCTCTTTAATGCGGAGTTTAAAGTGGCGTTTAGTTTCGCCAACGTAATTGTCATTCGCAAGGCCTTCGCCAGACACCAAATATATATAATCCCTGGCTAATCAGTATATTCCGCCTCTGACGAAGTTCAACTAAGAACGAAGCCGGTTAGGCTAGCCAAGTAATATAACACATTAGGGATAACTAAAACACTAGACCCTCTCGAACTTTCATAGTCAGTTTAATTGATTCATACCAGTAAACAAAGCATTCAAATCAGCAAATGTACTCTCTTTTGACCCCAAACATCAAACAACATGTGATCAGTTCTATAGTACTATGTGTTATTCAAAGACACTAAGACCATTGTGATTCATCATAGCTGCGCTCATCAAGGAAACATGTTTTGCCCCTAACACAATGCGCACGAACACCAAGTATCAACCTGACAATGACGGCACAGTACGGGCACTTACACATGCTCTCATGACAATCACGTAATCCCACTATCCACTGCCACTCATGAACAGTAACATAGAACTGTAAGCATGTAGCATTAAAGAAACTGTTAAAGTTATTTATTTATTTATTTATTGGAGTTTAACGACCCTTTCGACAAACAGGCAGAGTCACCTTGCGACGGACAGTTTTACAGGTGGAGACTTCAGACTCCCCAACGAACTAACTCCACACAAGCAGGGTTAGATTGGTTGAAGACAAGTGCACCATCGACATACAGTACGCCTTAGTACACAGCGCCACCGAGCCCCCATGCGGGCAATCGTGATTAAGTGCCCAAGGACACAACACCGTTACCCCTGGCTGGAGTCGAACCGCGGACCTCTCAGTTTGAAGTTCAATGCACTAACCACTGGCACTGAGCCACCGCGCTGCCTTTGTAACCGAATTGTCGACCGTGTGATGAATACAGTGAAACTGTCCAGCGTCCGGTCAGCTGGTGTCTTACTTTGACTCAAATGCTATATTTAAAGTCTCAGCATGGAATTGCTGGTGTTTTACTTTCAACTGATTTTATGAATGTTGTTTTGACTTTTAGGTCCGTCCATGGTGCGCCAATCAGTGCATGCCCGGGACATTCTGAAATACAACAATTTTAGGCTGTTACGGGATAATCCAATTCACATCCTGAAGACTTTGCCATACAATACGGTCGCCCTGGACTGGTGACTTTCCACGGGTGGACAATATTTCCACGGACGCAATATTTGATTCCAAACACTAATTATAGGAATAATCATCAAAAGTTTAATGCTTCATTAATTAAAATTTTGCTGATGATGATTTGTATTACCTGGTAAACGTATGCGTGAACATCACTACCGACGTGTAGATTACGACCAGTCCACGGCGACTGTACTGTACAGTTGATCAGATCTTGTCACGTTTGATAAATCAGAAAAATTATATTATTGTATTTAGTGTCAATGTCAAATCAAACGCCAATGACTAAACAGACCTCGAGTTTAAAATGGCTCACTTGCAGCCTCATTATCAGGAACCTGACTTCCCGTTCTGGGTGAATTGCTTTTGGAGTCTTCTGATTTATTGGGAGGCACCAAGTGTTAAAACCAAGATGGATACACCTTCAACACAACCGACAATGCAGAAAACAGATATACCGCGAACTTAACATATTTTGCGTGAGGGTCTTTGTTCGGCAGTCCTTTCTGGAATAATCCCACTCACTGTATGAGGCGTGTGCAGCGAAGGGTTAGCGACTGGAGGTGATGACGGAAAAGTACGGTGTGGCTGCCAAAAAGCCCGAGATTTTCCGAGATTATCCGATTCGCTTCTACAGTTTTCTTTCATTTGTAACAGGATAATAATAATAATAGTGACAGTGGTGATCATTTTACTGACAACTGGACATTAGAATAATCCTATTAATTTGCTTATAACTTTTAACCCTTAATTCCCCATACAGACACAAACTGGCCCTTTAATATTGCAGTGAAAAAAGTTGTCCCCAGAGTATTCTTCCTTGAGAACTGGTAGGATGCATTTATTTTGGCGTTTTTTTTCATCACTGTTGGATGCCTGTACAGGCAGTCAACAATAATGTAGAAAGACTGTCAAGTCGTCTGCAACCGTGTACTATAAGTTACAGGACGTTCAGGTGGCGGATACGGTATCATATGAGGCGAGGTGAAAACAATATTGGACGAGGCGGTACGCCGAGTCCAATATTGTTTTTGCCGAGCCTCACATGACACCGTATCCGCCACCTGAACGTCCTGTAACGTATTTATTATGCCAGCGAAAACAAAATAACAATCAAATTTGAACGCCGGCACATTTTCAAAACTGGTGCAAAACGCTATGTAAGTTGTAACAAACGTGCACAATTGTCTTCCTGTTTGTGTATAATTTCCTTGACAACACAGACAACAGCGATAGACGCTTTTCTTCGTACTGTCACTTTGTCTTGAGTGTGCAGAAAATGTCCGAAACGTCCGATTTTATAGAATTCGAACAAAATAAATGTATCTCGCATCTTTTCTTTCATAGCTGTAATTCATTTCTTACAATTTCATTGTAGTGCAGTCGCTATTTATATTTTATCCATTTTCGAAGCGACGTTATCCATTTACCACAACAGAGACTACAGAATGAGCTCAACGAGAAAAAATGAAATTAATCTATTCCCGGGATAAGACAATTTTTTTCGCAGTTTATTTATTCACACTATATATATTTTTCAACTTTCTAACAACGCATTCATGGGTTATATATTTTTTCTAAAGCTTTTAAAATATCGAGGCGAACACCGTACCCAAACTGTTGTGTGTTAGCCTCAATAAGCTTAGACCCGATGTCAAGTTAGGGCCAGGCCGACTTATCCGTTATCGGTAGATCGAATACAGTAGTATTTTTCACTTCAAATAATTAAATTTACATTTAGAAAATAAATTTCACAATAAATTTATTATAAAACGAGAGAAAATGAGACATATAGACACGGAGGGACGTTTGATTGTACTGCAATTTCTTCAATATGGATATAAAAGCACCTCGAGGTGAGGAATTTCCACGTCGAAACAAAATGGCCGTATTAGGTCACCTCGGGCTGCAGGTGACCCAATACGGCTCAGTACCGTCCCACTATTCGGGGGCTGTGATTGGCGAATTTCATTAGCTGGCATAATAAATATATGTACAGTAGTTATAAATAGGGCTGCACGGTATATCGATAAACCGATATATACCGGTATTCAAACCAATATCGATTGAATACCGGTGTGATTACAAAAATATCGGTTTATCGTCATTATTTATTTACACACAATTTAATTTTCAAGATGTCTTGAGTTTTTTAACTGTAGCCCCGAATGAATAATATTATCTCTTTATCCAAGTAATCGTCTGCTTGTGCCCTCGCAATATACAAATTCAGCAGTTGAAAAAATAATTTTCAAAAATTTCAACAAAACTATATCATGTGACCCCTCATTGGAACGAGCTCGTTGAGCTCGTTCCAATGAGGGGTCACATGATATGGTTTTGTTGAAATCTGGGGAAAATCTGATAAACTAATTTTGAAAATAATAAATTTTGATATCGTCTTTCGAACCGCATCATCAAGGCATGCTAATTCGTTCCGACTCTGATGCCTCGAGTCTCGATTGTGGTACTCGTGTTCATATATCTGAACAGTTTTCGATATACCGGTATACTGCGGTATTTTTTTGAATACCGATACCGGTATTCAGTTTTGAATACCGTGCAGCCCTAGTTATAAACATAAAATGAATCTGATGACATAAGGAGGGTTAAGCAACAAATTATTTATCATGCTTTCCGTACGAATTTGATCTCATAATTGCATAAAGGTCGTAAAGTGGATGCCTGTTTTTGGATGAATATATTCTAACCTGTTCAGGAATCATTCTGACAGTAACTTACATTACACAAACTGTTTGCTGTGTGTTTCAGAACATTCTGCAGGGAATCTTCTACCCTCTTTGGGAAAGGGTCCAGGGCCCATGCAATTGGTAAAATTCGTGTCATGGAGGCTCCAATTGGGAATTTGTTGGGTAGAAGAAACACACAAAAATAAGAAGTGTTACCTTCATATTGAATTGAGAACATTAATACATACGCTATTATCCTATTACATGTATAGTACATACAGTACGTTTTATTACAAACAGTCCCATGAAATAATGATCAGTCTGTGTAATCTCTATTTAATGAATTGTTCTTATTCTCTTAAAAGATGAAGATATTTTTGTGATAGTCTACGTTCGCTGGCTTTGCAGTTGTGTCTAGGCAAGTCTTGGCTGCCTATGTGGGCAGCCAAGACTTGCCTAGACACAACTGACATGGTTCTTGGGATGTACTCTCAGGTGCCAAATAATAGTGATGGCTGAATAACAGTGATGACTTGCATATTCATCAAAAATTAATAACAGTGATGGCGTTTTTGCTGTATATCTCATTACCAAATAACAGTGATGGTTGGAATTTTCCTCCAAAATTAATAACAGTGCCGACACTCTTATTTGGCACCTCGGAGTAACTTGCTAACCTGCCGAGGCACCTGTTTTGTTGCAGTAAAAGTGATGAAAGTCAAAATTAAGCCTTCAAGAATTAAATAGGAATTAAATTTTTATTTGAATGAGGACTGAGAATTGGGAAATTTGGGGTTTCAATTGGGAAAAATCATGCCAAAATGCCATTGGGAAAGGGTCCCATATTCGGCCCCTGTAAACACCCAAAAGAACCACTGTTCTGTAAACATTTTTCAAACGTGCTGCACGGTTCTAATCGCTGATTAGTAGCATTTATAGCCCATAGTTTTTTCCAAACAAAATATTCTATTGCTGTTGAAAAGCCCGAAGCAAGAAAACTATGGAACACTAGTGCTAGTAATGGGTGAGTGGATATAGTTATTTGCTGTCGTAGTTGTAGTGGTTTCTGTAGTAATAGTTGAGGAATTTGTTGTTGTTATAGTTGTTTATGTTATTGTTGTTGGCTCTGTTGTGCTTGTTGTTGGGTTTACAGTTGCAGCTATTAGCCCTGTTGTGGTTGTGGTGGTTTCTGTAGTAGTTTTGTTGCCGGCTACGTTCTGATAGTTGGTTTTGAAGTCGTTGTTGTTGGCACTGGTAGATGACGGTTTTATAATCGTAACTGGTATTGTAGAGGTTGCAATGAGTACTGTAGTAGTTGCCAGCTCTGTTGTTCTTAGTTCTATTGTAGTGGGTTCTGCTGAGACAGTTCGTCACCTGAGTGCCAGAATGTTCTATGTCTCATTCTAGCACTCAGGAGACGAGTTGTTCTGTAGTTGAAGTTTTAGTGGCATATCGAATTATTTTTACTCCCCCGAATCCGCATGCGTGTAAACAGTGGAAAAGCTTACAATCTAAATTACTATAGCGATCTTTGGGAGAAAAACGAAAAACTTTCATTTGCCACAAATTTCATTTTTTTACATAATGGATGGATATGTGATAAAATATTTTATAACATACTTTTTAAGATGGTATCAAATACGTTTTGTTGAAATTAGTTTTTAATGGTTCCTCCATTTTTGTTTAAACTTTTCACTTTTTATCCCAGTACATCACCTTATTAATTTGTTGAAAAAGACGGAGGGGGTAACTTCAAAGTCCTAAACATGTGCTAAATCCTTATGAGAAAATTTGGACGGACATAGATTTGATGAAAGCAATATTAATTTTCTTTGTTCTATAAATATATTTTGGATATATTAATGGTTCCATTTAACCCTTGAAAAGTGGTCTTTTTTCTCTGTTTGTGACCTTGCGACAAATAGTACCTCTAATCCATGAAGACAATTGCATGTGAAATAAGACCGCTTGCGCGTTCGTGCGTGAAAAATGACGGGAGATAACTCGAAATTCTCGCCCTTACTAAAGGACTAGAAATAGTTCAACATGGGTTATGTGGCCGCATTTGTCGGCTTTACTGTTGTAGAAGTTATTTCTATAGTTGCAGTTGTTGGCGCACTTGTCGGCTCTGTTGTTGTTATTGTAGAAGATGAGACTGTAGTAGTTGTTGGCTCTGTTATGCTGTTGATTCTGTAGTACAGACTGGTCGTAATCCACGAGTGGGCAATGACGTCCACGCATGCGTTTATCAGGTAATGAAAATCATCATCAGCAAAATTTTAATTATTGAAGCACCGGGTTGTACCCCGGTGCTTCATTAATTAAATGTTTGGTGATTATTCCTATAATTAGTGTGTGAAATGTAACATTATTTCGTCAGTTGGAATACTGCCTACCCCGTGGAAAGTGACCAGTCCACGGCGGCCGTACTGTAGTTGTTAGCTCTGTGGTTGTGGTTTCTGAACCAGAAGTTGTTGGCTCCATCATGGTAGTTGTTACAAACATAACTCGTTCCAATGAGAGGTAATAACCTTTGTTTTATAAACAAATTTGCCAGCTCTCTACCATAATAATAACTGATGATTTGATCATTCTGCGATACTTTCTCAATTTGATCGGGAATTATTTCATATCAATGGAAATTCACAAGATCTCCAAAACCGAATTTACTCCTGGAATATCGGGAAATACACCACCTTTCTAGCTGGAGTAGTTCTTATAGATCAACAAAACCATATCATTTAATCCCTCATGGAACGAGAACGATGTACTCGTTCCAATGGTGAGTCATATAATATGATTTCGTTGAAATGTTTTGAAACATACCTTTTTCAACTGCTCAATTTGTAAATTAAGCGAGTGATTCGTTACATAAAGGGTTAACTCTGAATTCATAATCTAGAGACGACTTATTTTATTAACATAGGTGTCATAGATGAAGACACAGTGGTTTCGTGTGGGGAATAACTTTTAAGCGATACAACTTCTGGGCATGAGCTCAGCACCATGCCAATGAGACTATTTGAGGTTTCGATGACAATTGCTTGTTCCTTGTTGACTTTGTGGGTGTGGGACGTGGTTGCTCCAATTACACCGTACTGATGGTTTTACATGTTGAAATTTAAAAAAAAAAATCAATAGCTCAATTTGTATATTACACGGGTGGATGCATGTACAACTATTTCTGTCCACCTGGATGCGCATGCGCGAAAAAGTAAGTTATTTTCTGTTTCCAATTTACTGTAGCTGTCAATGTGAGAAAAGCGTAAAACTTTATTTTTCATCCAAAATTGTTTTTCCATCAAATGTGCGTTCATATAATCAAATAGGTTAGGATATACTCTTTAAATATGTGGCATGCTGTTTACTCCGCCAACATAAATAGCCACAACTAACGTGTGATCTCGCAAAAACGAGATCGCACGTTAGTCGTTGCTATTTATTTTGGCAGAAATAGTCTTAAGACTTGAGCAGCTTGTATGACTGGCGTAGCAAAAACAGAGAAGGCGAAAAAACATTGCAACACCCTTTTCTGTTAGGTGACCACTGTGTTATATAGCATAACGTGCTTAAGTGTTTACGAGTTACGATGTAAGCTCTTCGTGTCCAGGCCCCCGAACAGAGTGTTTCAACTGAAATTTGTTGGGAAAGGTGCTATACAACACATTACCTAGTAACTGAAGATTTGGACTTGAAAAAAGTATATTCGAACTTCAGGATGTCAGTGAATATCCTCTACGGTTTTCGGAACAACTTGCAGTTGGATATCAGGGTGTAGGTTTGTAGAAGAGGACTAGAAAATTTGCCGGAAATGATTAAAGATATATTTAGTTGAGTAATAAATAAACCCCATCAGTGGTTTGCGTCATGTCAAAAAAACAGAGAGAATTTTGGTGGATTTTTAAAAGTAAAGGACTCACATTGCTGCCCTGTCACTTCATTTGTGTAATACGTCGCAAGGTAAATCCTGATATTATTAAAATCTGGCGAATACGTCTAGATACTTTCTCCAATAACGACGTTCCAGTCTGGTATTCCAAGCAATATTATGGCAAAGGCACGTTAAGTTCATTCATGACTAAACTGAGCAAATTATGTAACACGTCACAGATTGTCAGCTCAACAACACATGCATTCAAATAACACTGACGACTTTGGTATCAGTGATAGTAGCGACACATCTTAACATGGGGGAGATAACTAACAATGGACTTTTAGATTTCGATCTCAACCAGTTGCCTACTGACGAATTTAACGAAGAGCGTTTAGAGCCAGTAAATGTATTTATTTATTGACTCTTTTGATAGCCGGGTTACCTCGTGTCGGACGGTTTTACCCGGAGTGTTTGAATGAAGCCGGAGTACCCAGAGAGAACCACCGAGCAACGGCCCGCAACTGAGACTTCCCCAACGTACTAACTCTACACAATCAATGGTTTAAGACAGGCTCAACATCGACGTGCAGTACGCCTTAGTACACAGCGCCACTGTGCCCCACGTGGGCAATCGGGATTAAGTGCCTTGCCCAAGGACACAACGCAGTTACCCTTGGTGGGGATTGAACCGTGGACCTATCGGTTTGAAGTGCAACGCCGTAGCCAGTAAACAGGAGACGTTTTCATATGCAGAACATTCATGATATAATCGTGAGACCGTAATCTTGACAAACTTTCCGTTTTCCAATTACATGTGACGATCATATATGAAAAGCAAATGAGTACAATGAAACGAAACACGCGATTGACCCAAACCCGGAACATTATGAAATTGTGTGACCACACACACAACATATCCTCTACCACTAGTTACCACGTTATCACTTTTTTAAATTTACAGTGATAAATAATGTTTAATCACCACATGCTGCTATTAATTTTAACCCTTATCAAGTGAAACCAACAAAAACAAGATTCAGTCAAATAAAGTGTACTACATGTACAACACAAAAGAGCCCGGCAAGGACTCGATGATTACGTTGGGATTATTGTGCCTCATGTGTGCAATCATCAAACCAAACACATATTGCATGAATTTAACTAACATTTCACAAAATCATCAAACTTCTTTGGCATGCACACTTTCCTTTTCGGATATCGTTTTTCAGGTGTGCAGATATCTGGAGAATTATTTTTATCAGGTGGTTCAGAAACATGACTTTCAGTGGTTTTCGATGAAGTATTAGGAAAATACTTGTGTTGCTTGAAAATGCAACTGGAATACTTTGAATAATTTCTGAGGATATACATTGTTTTGTTGTTATGTCTTGCATTTCAGCTAGTGCAAGAGATGTGTCACGGATTTGGTCAACATGTCTACGCCAAATTACCCCAGGGTAAACTTTCACATGGTATGAAAGAGGTCCACTTTGTTTGTAGATGACACCGGTTGTCCATTCAGGTTTATTTTTATTTTTTATTATTCCTGTAGCCTTTTATACGAAACTTCTGCCCCAAAGAAAACTGTCGACATTTTGTATGTCTAATTTCTCTCATGTTGCTTTATTTGTTTTCCACATGATGTTGAAGATTTGGCTTCAGTAAATCTAAACGTGTATGTAAGGTGCGGTTCAGAAATAACTTTGCTGGGGTTTCACTGGTGGTCAACTGAGGTGCGTTTCTATACGCTAATATTATATCTCACGTGGCCTTCTAGGCTCCTGATTGGACGATGCTGCATTCCTATTTCGTGTTGTTTGCATCCACAGAACTGACCAGGCACTACACCCAGGCACTACACGTTTTCTATTTTTAGCACACTACTATATCAGTTTTCTTTTCATACTGGGCGAATAAAACTAATCAAGCTAAATTTAAATATCGATTCACAGAGGCACAACATCCACAAAACGACCCGGAAAGAAATCATTGTGGAAAAATGTATCGCTTTTCCATTGTTGAAGTCACATTTTCCGAGGCGTTCATTTTATTCCTTGAGAAGATGATCCATATCTCGTTTCGAAGAGAATGATCCATACCTGGGTACAACATTCACGAGAATGCGCCCGGATATGAAAAATCGTTTGTTTCGCTGCTCATATTATTTCGCTATTTAATTGTATGTTTTGGGCAGTAAACGAATAAATAATGGAATTCATTTGAATCTTCGGAGTTTTGTATCCCGTACTGACCCATTCGGTAATGTATATGTGTGGCAAATGTGTGGAAATTATCAAACTGCGTTGTCAAATTTCGAAAATTATAGCTTTCATTTGCGAGTTGCACGATTCTAGAATACACAGTTCCGTTTGGGGGAAATGTTTTGTTTACCCTTGCCGACCGATTCAAAATTCGTCTTGTTCTCTTATCAATAAGCCGTGTTTTAGAAGAAAAAAATGTTTTTTGAAAACTAAATGGTATTTTTTTCTATATAACGCTGGTTGGTAGGGCTGCTACCTTGGTAATAGATTAACAAATTGGACAGATGTTGTTCTTGATGGGTGTTCGATATAATATAAGGATTAGTGCATGTCTTGTCGTTGACTACGCCCATATTGTGCCCAGTGAGGTGATGTAGTTCCCTCCGCTTCTCGGCGGGAACTACACCACCTCACTGGGCACTACATGGGCGTAGTCAACTCCAAGCCATGCACTATTCCTATAATAGAAAATTTGACAGTTCTTCTGAATTGAGCCTTCCTCCTTCTTACTTGAATTCATAGCCATTTTAAATGATTGAACAAATCGTTCGGCTAACCCATTAATACTAGATGAAAAGGTGCCGACTTTATGTGCTTAATGTCAATAGCCCTAATAAAACTTAATGTCAATAGCCCTATTGAAACTCCTCAGATGTAAAACTGTGGCTCATTGTCGCTCACAATCTGTGTTGGTATTCCATTCTGCGAAAAAATATAACGTAAAACGTCAATAATGTTTGCTGAAGTTGTAGTTTGCATTTGTATTACTTCCGGCGCATCCACACAAATTAGAAACATACTTCCTACAAGCGGTCCAGAGAAGTCAATGTGAATTCTCCTCCATGGTTTGGCGGGCCATTCCCATGGGTGAAGAGGTGCAGCTGGGGGTGCATATTTCACTTGTTGACACCCTACACATGCTTTGGTGAAACTTTCTTTGTCTTTATCAATACCTGGCCACCACAGGTAACCACGTGCCAACGCCTTCATGTTAACAACTCATATGTGACCTTGATGAAGTTCATTGAACAGATGAGTTTGCAGTGACAAAAGTACAATTTGTAATCCCCACAGTAAACACGCTTGGTGCACAGTTAATTCATTTATGTGGACATAGAAAGCATTTATTTCTCGACTACGTGGTTCACCACTCCGCCCATTCATAACTGAATTAAAAACATGAGATAATACTGGATCTCGAGTAGCTTTACCTTTTCACTTTTAACAGGTAGAGAAATCAAATTGTGTCATATGCAAAATGCCAATTTCGATATCGTCAAGACTGTCCACATTCAATGGCAAACGTGACAAACCATCCGCGTTACAATGTTTTTGGTACCCCTGTACTCTATTTTATAGTTATGCTCTGCTAAGAATAATGCCCGTCGTTGAAGTCTTGCGGCTGATGTGGCTGGAGTAGATTTGTTCGGATAAAAATTGAAATAAGAGGTTAATGGTCAGTTACCAAACTAAAATATCTACCAAACAAATATGTGTGAAAGCGTTTCACACCTCAGAGAATCCCTAAAGCTTCCTTGTCAATTTGAGAATATTTGCGTTCTGCAGGTGATAGCGACCAAGAAGCGTAGGGATTGGTCTTTCAGAACCATCAGTCATGATGTGCGATAAAACACCCCTGGTCCGTGGGGCAATGCATCACATGCAAGTCTTAAGGCAATTTCGGATCATAATGCGTTAAAACTTCTTTTGAAGTAATCATTTCTTTCACTTTATTGAAAGCTTCATCACAACTGTTACTACAAAATCATTTTCTGTTTTTATACCATGCTTACCTATTCTTCTGTGTATAAAAATCCTATGACATAAATTTTAGCTTTATACACCAACCGTGGTGAACACGCCAGCAATGGGATTTCAATAGTTAAAATTTACACCTGCAGTGGAACTACATCCAAATTGACCTTTAGTGACGTCGACCTGAATGCGAACTTGTCTAAATTTATCGCACGTCGCCTCGCGAAGAGTGAAATAAGAGTGGCAATTATTTATTACGTTTTTAAATGAGTTTACCCCATAAAACACCAAAAATTAACAAACATGCATTGTCTCATGTTAATAAAGCATCCATAACTCGAAATAGTATGTTATTATGTTATTAAAATGAAAAAGGCCGTGTTTCTTTTTCAGTTTTGTTTCGGTGATAAAACTGACACCGATGCTCATGTAAACAAAAACAAATTGGCTCCTGTGTACGGCTGCTGCTAAGAAAATCGAGAAAAAATAATAGAAAGTGCTTGGTGTACCAAATGTTCACCAATTGTGATGAAGTGGTGTTAACCGCGCGCCAAAGGCTAGCAGTTAACACCATTTCACCACTCGTGGTGAACATTTGGTACACCAAGCAAGTATGGGTATATTCTATATTTCTCCAAAAGTTCATAAAGAGGATGCAGTGTACTGACAAATTTGGCAAAAATGTGGCGCAGTAATTCACTAAGCCGAGAAAAGATCGCAGGTCACTACTATTTGACGGTTTTGGTGCATTTATAACTGTCTCAGTTATTTTCTGAGTTTTGTGAAGACTTTCACTGTCATGTCCACAGAATGAAACCCGGTGTTTAAAAAATTCATATTTCCGAAGATTAGCTTTTAAAACCATATTCATCTAATCTTTGAAGTACTGCTGTCAAATTAATCAAATGTTCTTCATCCGATTTTCCCGTAATAATCATGTCATCAATTACGCAATTAACACCGGGAACACCCTGCAAAATGGTGTCCTCAGTTCTTTGCCAAATTGCCGGTGCTGAAGCTATGCTATAAACCAGTCGATTGAAACGACATAGCTTTTCAGGGTTTATTGTCAAAGGATGCTGTGACTTATCTTTTTCTTCCACTTGCAAATAAGCATACCTCAAAGCTACTTTTGTAAAATGACTTCGTCCACTTAGAGCAGAAAATATATCTTCGATCCGCGGAAGTGGATATAGATCAAGATCAATCATTTGATTGAGGTTATTTTGAAATCTTCACATATACGCACTGAACCGCCTTGTTTGATCACTGTGACGATCGCAGTCGCCCACTCACTGTAGTCACATTTGGTTATAACCCCATCTTTAACCAATTTGTCTAATCTCTACTTTAGGTCTTATCGCATCCGGTACTGATCGCGCCTTGCAGAATTTTGGTGTAGAATTAGGTTTTCATTTTAATTCAGCTTAGACACCTTTCTGTTTACCTACAGCATTTTGGAAAACATTGGAATGTTCATGTAATATATTTTGTAATTTACTATCTGTTTTTGGTGACAACGCATTTCCTGACGAACAAGAAACAGTGGACAAAGAAAGACTTTTTATTGACGGCCAGTCCAAAGTTATTTCACGAAGCCATTCCCTTCCAAATAAAGTTGCCCCCCACCTTTCGGAACAACATATAAATTCAAGTATTTGCACTGTTCATTATATTCATCAGAGTGTGTTTTTAAATACAAGTCAGTTGGTTCAAGAGTTTTAATTTTGCCTGGAAACTTTTCGCAAAAAGTCTTTTTAGTCATCACTGAAACAGCAGCTCCAGTATCTTATTCCATAGGTAATTCAGTACCATTTATTTTAGGATTTATCAAAATAATTATACCACGTTTATTGTTGTTCTCTAACGATGTTATGACATCACAATCGCTTTCAACTACAGAATGAACTTATCGATTAAACCTTTACCCAACGCAGACGATATAAAAATTTATTATTCTGAACATAATTTTTTTAAATTTTTAAAAAATTTTCAACAAAACCATATCATGTGGCCCTTCATTGGAACGAGCTCATTGAGCTCGTTCCAATGAGGGGTCACATGATATAGTTTTGTTGAAACATTTTAATAAAACTAATTTTTTCAACTGCTCAATTTGCATATTACGGATGCGGGCGATTCGTTAGGTAAAGGGTTAACATTTCTTGCAGACTAGCACATTTTCTCGCAGTGCCCCACTTTCTTACACGCGAAGCATGTCTTGTCGTTAAAATAAAAATTACTTGGATCATGGTTAGTACCAGCACATCGAAAACATTTCTTCAAATTTTGGGGATCACTTTTGTGATGCTGAGAATTTTGAAATTTGGGCTTGGATTTTTTTGGTTTACGTTTCATAAATGTCATTTTGTGAACATTGGCTTTTGTGCCACAAAACTGGGCCTGAAGTACTGTTGCATCATATGCGGCAGTTTTCATCGCGGTTGCAATCTCAACAGCTGATTGAAATGTCAGTTTCGGCTCACACAAAATAAACGGTCTCGCAATGCATTACTCAGATCTTTAAATTCACAGTTCTCTGCAAGCTTCCGAATATCTGCTAAAAATCACGTGTGGATTCGCCTTCTCACTGTTCACGCCCGCGGAACCTTAAACGTTCTGTTATTATAAGCGGCTTACGGCCAAATTGATTTCTTAGAAGTTCAACAAACGTTTCATAAGTTTCATCTGTCAGTTTTCTGGGAGCCGTCAACCCTCGTAACAATGTGTAGGTGCAACCACCACGAGACTAAGCAAAGCTGGAACTTTTCTTTTCAGTTGAATTGTCATTGAAGACAAAATAGAGGCCCACTCTCTCGCTGTAGGAATTCCGCGATCCGATAGTACTATCAAAATTATTTATTCGTCCAATCTTGCCAGAAATGATGACGCAAAAACATATAATAAACGTGAAAAGGTGCAGAGGCTCACGAAACAAGATTGTCGAGAAATATGGAGACACCATCGGTTCAAACAATTTATGAGAAATTGCAACAGTTCATGGACTTTTCATTTCAGGTTTTGTAGGATTCGATACATCCTCGTCGAGGGTGTTATGTTTTCATATGCAGAACATTCATGATAAAGTCGTGAAGACCGTAATCTTCTTGACAAACTTTATTAATTATTTCCGTTTTCCAATTACATGTGTCGATCATATATGAAAACCAAATGAGTACAATGAAACGAAATTCGAGATTGACCCAAACCCGGAACAGTATCAAATTGTGTGACCACATACACAACAAGACTCAGCATTAACATACCTTTTTGTACCGATCTTTCATAACTGTCAACCTGGAAGAGCGCAAATTAACTTCAGCAAGTGAACATGGCTTCCTCAAAATTCCAAAACATTCACTACAGTAGAACTGTTTATAAAATCAAACATTTGCTTACTGACGCAATTTTACAGGCTGACTTTAACACCAAGGTACACAGGCAGTCCCAAAACTGCTCGTCTAACATTGCTTTGAAATGTGTATTCTTCCTGAGAACTTGACAGTTAGGTAGCATTTACCATGACGGCGGTTTTACCTCATTGTTGGCTGCTTGTACAGGCAGCCAACAATGACGTAGAAATACTGTTCCTGCATCTGTGGCTGTTTAGATTTATATACGGTTGTTATTATCGTAAAACCCGCGGGTATAAGGGTTAAGGCGGTATTATCATAAACGTTCATCAACCCAAAGTAGAACCTGGCAATGGGCCGTGAGGTTGATTCAAAAATTCCCAATAAATTCTAAATGGTAGCATGAGTGATGTTAAAACTGATATTTTTTAGTTTTTTAATTGTCGAAGAACGAAACTTTTTCAAAACTGTGTTTCTTGCAAAAAGGATGCCAAATTTTGATACTGCCTGTTGGAAAACCCCTGGGAAAACTTTACAGAATTCAATCTGAAACGACAGTGTTCCCGCGGGGAAGAATAAAAAGGACAATCCTTTGCAAATAAATGTATTCACCAGAACTTTGTCACTCGTGCTGTTGAGATCCCTATTGGTGTGATTTATATTGAGTCAAAAAAGAAAATATAATAAACTTGGAGGAGCATTTTTTTTTAAGTATTATCGACTTTAATCCCAAATAAATTATTGTAAATTCATATTTCGAGTCTAGTGGTATGAATTTGCATAATTTCATGTTCTTACTGTTGCCAGCGTCACGCCAGGACGTCGCAATTCAGACATGGGGTGAAATGAAAAGACACATGCAGTCAATAGCGTGTATGTCCACCGTTTGCCTCTTGGATGGCAAGAAGTTGACGGCGCATTGACCTGATAAGTCTCTGGATGTCACCCTGTAGTATTGCGTTCCACTCCTGCCTAAGAACATTGCGTAAATCACCTGACGTCTGAAGATCATGAAGTCGTACCCGACGGCCAACTTGATCGCAAGGATTCTTGATTGGCGACAAATCTGGCGAAAGTGGGGGCCATGGAAGAAGTTCGATACTCTGCTCCTCAAGAAAGTCACGACAGATACGCCCCACATGACATCGGACATTGTCTTGCTGGAATAACTGCAATCCGACGTTAGCATTGAACAACGGGACAACAACAGTGTTAATAATTTCGTCCCAACATCGCTGTCCATTCAGATTACCATCGATGAAGCTCAACTTCGTTCGATGGTGCAAGGAAATCTCTGTCCAAACCATTACACTACCCCCGCCGAAACGGTCGCATTCCCGCACGCAAGCATCAGAAAACCGTTCACCTAGTCGGCGATGCACTCTTGCCCTACCATCAGCGGACCGTGGACAAAATCGTGATTCATCACTAAACAGAACTGTGCTCCAACGCTGCTGAGTCCAGCGAACACGCTGACGTACCCATTCCATTCTGACGGTACGATGACGTTGGGTAAGGATTAGTCCGCGGTGTGGACGCCTACTTCGGATGCCGTATTCCGCGAGTCTATTGCGGAAAGTTTGTGCACTGATTCTATTCTTAGTTCTACCAGGAGTAATTGCTGATGTCCTCGTCGCCGGAAGGGAGCGATCCCGCAAGTGAGACATCTTGAGGTGTCGGTCTTGTGCAGGGGTCGTAATTCTTGGACGACCTGAACGCGGTCGGTCGGCAGTAGATTCAGTGATTCTATACCTTCCAATGAGATGGTAAATAGTGGCCACAGTGACTCCGAACTCAGCAGTGAGCTCATCTGGAGGCATCCCAGCCTCATGCATACCAATGGCCCGCAACCTCTGATTTTCGGTTAACCTTGACATTTTTTAAAATGTCGGAAGACAAAAACTAGCGTGTTTTCTCAATAACCCAGGCTCTCTAGCACAACATAACACAAAGAAAATCGTCGGTCACCCGTTCCGTTTGACATTCTCGTGTAGCACGTTCTATTTTGAAATCCGTATATTGTATACGGTTGGGTGGACAACAACAACATGTCATTAAACTCTTTGCACGACTTCTTGTCCACAAACATGCAACATTAGAACTATTATATTTCCTCCTTTACGCTATTTTTCACATTTGCTTCTAGTATACTTTCTTTTTTGACTCGGTATACTTATCAGAGTCAACCGAGTTTTTAAATGGGGTAATTTTTAGCTCACTCGTTTGGGTTGACACAGAATACCACTTCGCCTCTCATGGTGTTCTTGCGCCCAACCACACTCTCGAGATAAACATTAACCTTTTCCAAAGCTTGTGTTGTTCGGTACTTATTACCCCCATTTTTTTTTAAAAACAGCTAATTTACTTCAACACAAAGTAAGGGAAATAAACCCTACTTCGCAATCGCTAATGAAATAAACTAAAAGAAAAGGAAAACTTGAATTCAAAAGCAAGGGACCTGTTTTAAACCTAACTTGCAACACTGTTTCCTTGCGTTACCTCTTCGACGAACAAAACTTACTGCAATAAACGTTTTTAATGCATTTTTGACTTTCGAAATGGGTCCATGTACCTAATTTTCATGTAGACGGAAGTGCTATGACACTGGGGGCATAGGTATGCTTCACGTATAATGAGGTTGGGTAATTAGTCTGTGTGAAACACACAGACTATTGTTTTTGTATGTTTTCTTTCTTCTTCTTCTTCTTCTTCTTCTTCTTCTTCTTCTTCTTCTCTTCTTCTTCTTCTTCATCTCCTGTCTCCTGTCTTCTATGTGCTTTCTTGTCCGCATAATAATTCGAAAACGAATTGCCCTATCTCACTGATGTTCGGCATACTGATAGACAGTCACAAGTTCTTGGCGATTTATGTTTTTCAGATTCCTGGAGCATTAGAGGTGCCTGTAGGGTTGTTTTGAAAGTGGGTCACGCCCATATCTCAGGCACTGTGTCACCTATGGACCTGGGGCCAACACCAAATGAGTCGACACTCGATAGAGGTTCAAAATATGGGTCAAGGTCATTGAGGTCACCCAGCGGTCAATAGGTGCATTTTCCAGAATTCAGGAAATCATGGTTTTTCGACCCCCTAATGCATTCCCAAAGTTTATACATGCATTTTTACTCGAAAAAAGTAGGTGTGGCCAAAAATTTTGAAAGTATGACATATGGACTTGGGACCAACTCCAAATGAGTCGAAACTCGATGGAGGTTCAAAATATGGATCAAGGTCTCTGAGGTCATTCAGGGGTCATTGAAAGCATTTTTCAAATTGCTGGAAATCACATCTTTTTGCCCCAGTGTATTCCCGAAGTTCATACATGCATTTTACGTTAAAAAAAGTAGGTAGGTGTGACCAAACATTTTGAAAGTGGGCCACGCTCATATCTCAAGCATGGTGTGACGTATGGACGTGGGACCAACACCAAATGAGTTGACACTCGATAGAGGTTCAAAATATGGGTCAAGGTTACTGAGGTCACCCAGAGGTCATTGAGTGCATTTTTTTCAGAATTGCTGGAAATGACATTTTTTGACCCCCTAAAGTATTCCCGAAGTTTAGACATGCATTTTTATGTTAAAAAAGTGGGCGTAGCCAAAAAATTTGAAAGTGGTTCACGAGCATTTCTCAAGCATGATATGACATATGGACCTGTGACCAACACCAAATGAGTCGACACTTGAAGGAGGTGCAAAATGTGGGTCAAAGTCACTGAGGTCACCCAGGGCTCATTCAGTGCATTTTTCAGAATTTTTTGAAATAACATTTTTAGACAGCCTAAAGCATTCCCAAAGTTCATACATGGAATTTTATGCTGAAAAAAGTGGCCGTGGCCAAATGTTTTGAAAGTGGGTCACATTCACATCTCAAGCATGGTAGGATGTATAGACCTGGGACCAACACCATCTGAGTCCACAATTGGTGAAGGTTCAAAATATTGGTCAAGGTCACTGAGGTTACAGAGGGTTCATTGAGTGCATTTTTCAGAATTGCTGGAAATTACATTTTTTGACACTCCTTAATGCATTCCTAAAATTCATAAATTAATTTTTACACTCGGAAAGTGGATGTGGCCAAAAAATTTGAAAGTGGGTCAGGCTCATATCGCAAGCATAGTATGCCTCATGTACTTGGGACCAACACTAAATGAGTCAAAACTCAAAGGAGGTTCAAATTATGGGTCTAGCTCACTGGTGCCATCCAGGAGCCATTGGGTGCATTTTTCAGAATTGCTGCAATCATATTTTTGGACACCCAATGCATTCTAGAAGTTCATAGGTGCATTTTTACACAAAAAACTCAAAAATATCCATTATAGATTTCTTTACATGACACATTTAATGCTATGCACAGAAGTTATTTCCAGTTTCTTGTAAAATTTTATCTGAATCCTGTATGAAAATCTTAAAACACTGTTTACAAAAACCTATTTCAGAATTCTTTAAAGATATTTTATTTCCGGAAAATAAGACTCCATAAATTCTATTTAAATATAATTTAGTTCTGAGGCTTTCACCATCCTCACACAGACTCAAATTTACTGGTTGCAGTAAATTCCCTTCCTTTGGTATTTGATTTCAGTTTATACGAACTTGAAGTTGATGTTAACCCAGACGACACTTGCAAACAAAATTCTTGAATAACTAATATTTTTCATTTTTTGTCTCAAAAACATAGGTTATGACCCCCTCATTGGAACGAGCTCGTTCCAAAGAGAGGTCATAACCTATGCTTTTGAGACAAAAAATGAAAATATAATGCAAATTAATTGGTGAGTTTTGAGAATAACACTGGCCGGTTTTGGCCGTTACGTTAGGTAAAGGGTTAACGTTCTAAATATGTCAAATGGTAAATCGCGTGATTTTTTAACAAGGTGTCCTCATTTACGTGCGGTAGAACTGAGAACCACAGAACCATAACATTGATGGTGACCTAATATGTTTAGAACTACCGTGTGATGTTATATTAAAATAAACGTTAAAGGCACCCTCAGTAATATTTACAACTGAAAATAAATCTTTGCCTAAATCTTATGTCCAGCCGCCTTTGGGTTGCCCTCACTATGTGAGTAGGGGGCATTTCTGGATGTAGGTCAGGGTTAATTTTACATTGCGAGCATATTTCTTTCTGTTGCTGTTATTGAAATACTTGTTTATACTGCAGACATATTATCTGTTCCAATTCAAGAGTTTTAACCCCTTGAACCCTAGTGGTTTCTTCCATATCAGTTAGATGGGAGCAACGGGAAGAGAACATATTCTTTATTTGGGGGTAGACCAATTAATATTTTCAACGTGCAGCCTTCGGGCTGCACGTTGAAAATATTGATTGCTCTACACCATACCTTCACTCAAAAGTCAACCTAGTTAATGAAATTATGAAGTTTCATGTTGCTGGGACGGAAAAGCGGCCTCTGTGGTTCAAAGGGTTTTAAGAGATATGTTATGACACCATTATAATGGTGTGTTTATCGATTACCGTACCTTTTGAACGTAACGTCGTTTAACACTTACTCGAAGTCATATGTTATGACACCATTACAATGGTGTGTTTATCGATCTACCGTACCTTTTGAAGAACGTTTAACACTTACTCTGCTGAAAGCGACTATTGCCACCTATTTTATGATGATTATCTGTACGTTCTGGTATGCGCAGACCAAACCTACCATCCGACCAAATGTGGGGAAGGGCTCTTTCCAACAATTAATCAGATGATAGCGTTTCAAGTATGTCATAAATTTTATTAAACTTCCTCGCTCACAGGCGTACATAGATGTCCTCCATATATGTCTAAAGTGGGCGTGGTATAAAAGGGTTAAACTTTCTAAAAATGTACTGGCAAAGTTTGACGCAGTATAAAAACACTTATTTTATTCAGTTTTTCATTTCGAATAATTTCTTTCATAATGTCATTTTTCTTCACTGGATGATATGTGAACCCTTTCATGAACATGAAATCAAGGCAGTTCCCTAATAGGTGTTCATATCTCTCCTAACACGAACCAAATTTTCCACTATTTCTTGACCCTATGTCAGACAGGTTCAGAAAGTATGTTATAGATTGACACACAATACACGAAATCTGAGACAGAAATTTGACCTAGTTTTTCCGACTGTATTTTGTGTGTCCAAGCTACTCATCGTGTTTCGAACGTTCGCAAATTCCTTCACTCTGGAATGGACATAATTTGTTCGTTTTATCGAACATAATACGGGAGGGGGGGGGGGGGGAGCTTGGCGGGGGCGAAAAAATTTGCGTGAACATAGTTGGGGGTGGGTGGGTGGGGGTTTGGGCAAGTGCAAAAAAATGTGCGTAAACAGTTAATGCATTATTGTTTCCTTTACCTTGTCATGGCATCTTTTAAGCCCCAAACAGTAACAAGATGTCACCAATTGACCATAAAAACCCATTCAGAAGCATCATTAACCCTTTACTCAACGTAACGGCCAAAACCGGAACGGCCCTATTCACAAAAATCGCCAATTCATTATTTTTTTCATTTTTTGTCTCAAAAACATAGGTTTTGACCCCTCTTTGGAACGAGCTCGTCGAGCTCGTCCCAAAGAAGGACCATAACCTATGTTTTTGAGAAAAAAATGAGTTCAAGAATTTTGTAACCAAGTGTCGTCTGCTTTTCATGTTTTCATGTTAGGTAAAGGGTTAACAAAAGTTCCCCCTCAATATGAAAAATGCTGGATAATTTCATCCAATACTGACTTGAGGATGGGGGTGGGTGTTATTGGACGGAAAAAATTGTCGGACTATATCCATTCAAAACATTATTCATTCCCATTCGAGTTTTTTGTTTAAAGACCATTCTATAAAATGACGCATAGTATATATAATACTGTCTAAAGCTTTAGTCATAATAGCTTGGTGGAACTGATTTTCCAAAATGAAAAAAAAATTAAAATATTATTTTTTTTTTCAGCAAAAACAAGAAAAATATGATTTAACAAAAACAAAAAGTCTTTTTGATAGCTATCCTGCTATGGAGATGCAATAACAAAAACAAAACTCAAGGTTTACTCTTCTTGCGCCAGAACAAAAACAAGTCTCCATTTCCTCAACCAATATTTGCAACACGAAGGCGGTTACGGTATAAGCAGTAGTAAATGTAAATTAATTATGGGCACAGCAGGAACTGTGCTCACATATGCCTGCATATGCCATGATTTGCAGAAACTAAACTGTTTGAAGTGCTTATCAGAGATAAAATAAAGCTGATTTAAAATCAAAGGTTTCTGGGAAAAGAATAATTGAGTTTCATTTGGAAGGTACACACCAAGAAACTAGATTTGTAAGAATATTAAGCTATACATTTAGTTTGTCTGATCTGGTTTGATTGGGGTTTTACGTCACTTTCAACAACTATGGCTATATGATGCCTATATCACGATATTATTAGTTCCCAGATGAAGATTGAATTACTCAGACAGATCCATTGGATGGCATAAGGAATCCACCAACCACTGGAGAGGAACTAACAGGCCCATTCACACTGAGACCTCAACGTGCGGATGGAACAAATTCCTCAGAATTGCTACATGCGAACAGCTAGGCCATCTCTGCTGTACATTAATAACCTGGCTACCAAATGTGGACCTATTATACCCGGTCCCACCCGGGTTCAAACTTTTCAGTAATGGCGTTTCGAGCTGATGTGCCAAAGGTTTGTATATAAAAATGTATGAGAAGGGGGTGGGTCTAAAAATGTCCTAGAAAAATTATGCAGGAAATAAAAATCTGCAAAATAAAAATTTCCGCCTATGTTCATGCAATTTTTTCCAGTTCTCCTTGCATAATATATTTTTTATCTGTCTCCTAAATGCCATCTAATAATGTTTTAATTAATAACTACAGATAAGCGGGCCTGTACTGTTGCGCTAATAGTGATAAAAAATTCCGCCCATACTAACTAAGTCTGTTTACGACTTGGACGCCGACCCGTGGAACCCTAAGGGGAAGCTCAAGAGGGCCACTCCACTTCTCGATATAGGAACTGTTTCCATTTGTGTATACAAAGAGAGAAATTCCGTGACTCAGGGATCAGAATTCAATATATTTCCCAAAATCTCGGTTCAATATAACAGCGCGGGTAGTATAGTATGCACCTAGTCGATTCCCATTTGCTGTACCCCGCATGTGAGATCATGTCGCTTTGTATTATGGGTATTGCGTGATTGTCATGCTAACCCATGGATGCGACCATGTTACTACGTCATCGACATGGTTCTGGTGATATGAGTACGCATGCGCAGGTCGGTTGTTAGGGTAACACGTGTTTCCCTTTTATATGAAGGAGGCCTTCACCTCGTCTTCTATGGCGACACATGATTGATATGAGCCTGGCACTTTTCCAACAGGATGGGGTGTATTCTGAGGATGTGTTCGATTGAATGGGAGTAGGTGAAATTATCACATACTACCCGACAACTACCACAAATTACCCATATAAAGCCGACAACTACCCAATACGTTCCAAATGAACTCCGACACTCAGTATCATGGGTGGCACGTAGTGACATCGGGTCGAAAAGTCACGAAAAGGAGAGTTCTATTGGGTGGGAGTATATGGAATCACGGAAAACAACACGACAACGACCCCAAATCCACCAAATTGTCTTTTCTGGCTCGAATGTTGTTATTCCGGGTCACAATCGTCATTTTCGCCTTCTCCGACCCCGCCCTGCTGCATATTCTTCCATACTCTTAGAATACTGTTTCGTTCTTCTGAAGTATACAATTACTATTTTTTAGTACTTTCGGCTGTTCCACAAGCTCACAAAATTATTCTGTCTACTCCTAACCGACTTCTGTGTCGTCTTGAGGTCCACCAGGAAATACTTTAATGAGGCCTTATCTCAAATCCCTCTTAACCTCATTTGGGTATTCAATGGCTAAGTTCCCTTGAATCCCTTCCTTTGATCCGTCTATGCCTATAGAATCCCTTTTTGGTCGTATGTGGTCACGAAGACAACGTGGAAATCCCTCGATAGGGTCTTACAACAAAGCCCTCTTATCTTCACCTGGGGTGTTGAGGGATACCTATGACGTGATAATGTACTATTGTAATATTACTAATGGATAATAGTTATAGGAGAGACCTGTGGTTTCAACCTCCGTGTACGTCGGCTGGGTAGTTGAAAAAGTCAACAGCATATATCATTCAATTTCTTTTTATTTTGTCACAATCATAGTATACAGTTTATTAATTTCATAGTTAATTGCTGCAGGCACCTTCGTATACAAGCACTCAATCATAGTCATTATTCAAAACATCTTCTTCGTCCATAAGGGAAATGTAGTTCTTTCCCGTCCTTTTCACCATGGAGAAGTTGACAACCATCCGATCAAAGACGTCTTCTCCCCATTGTTTGACTCTGGCTGGGTTTTTCAGATTCAGATTCTTTATTCACGGTACACATACATGTAAAATGGTTACAAATAAACATATTGCACAAATGTAATGAGTAGTATACCGTGGGAAGTGGCATAGCCAGATTGGCTGTCCACCTGCCACATGGAAGATGGGGTGATTGCAAACAAACTGTGACTAAATGGATTGAACTTAGAACCGGTTATGTGACACATGATGGTGAATGGCGATCGAATGAGTTTTTTTTCTGGGGCAGGAGGCTTGGCGCTTCATATACGCCAGCGAAAAGATGGTGCTTCAAGGTTGGCAACCTGCTTATAGGACTCCCTCCACTAGTCATCATAACACCCGAGAGTGGTAAATAGTCCCATCGTGAAGTTCGTATCGTTTAGACTGCGACAAAGAGGTAGGTCATGATGTTTGGGCTTGAAGTCTACGTTAGCTGCATCATCATCGTAGGATGACGAATGTGATGAATTATTTGTTTAGATTTTTGTTTGCAAGTTATAAATTGCGTACATAAAATACTATAATTTTATAGTATTTTACATCTAGCACAACTGTAGGGAGGAAGCGCAACCGGTTGTACAAGACGAGGATTCCAGATGAAGACCCAAAGCATGACTTTGACAATTTTCAAGTTTACGAAGTGCAATCAGGGCAGTAGGGATTATTGCAGCGGACATAACTGGAATATGACGAAATGAATGTGGATGTTAAGTTGTTTTTAAGCATGGTTCTGTAGCTGATATTACGAGTTGTGTCGTCCAGAGCATTCCCTAGTTTCGGAAAGGTGTATAAAGGAAGTTTATCCAGAGTTTGGGTCCGTATTTTTTCTATGTATAGGGGGCCAGACTGTCTGGTTGTCCTACCAAATGGATTGTAAATAATTTTAAATATATAATTGAAAGGAACCGGTAATCTGCCGTTCTGCCAGTCAAACACGAACAGTAGTCCACGTAGTTTAAACAAATCATCAACCTTGAGTATTTGATTTTTCTTAAACAGGGGATCTGTAAGAGAATTGTATTTTTTGTTATTAATTATTCGTAATGATCGCTTTTACATGACAGTTAGTCTTTGATAGATCTTCGGCTGGCCTTTGCCTGGATTCCGTATACCAAATGGCCATGTATGAGGACGTAATACAATGTTTTCAGAGCTCCGTGAGGGAGGATATGTTTTACTTTGTTGAGACTATAGTTTGCGCGTGCTATTTTCGAGTATAATCGGGATATGTGAGACTTGTAAGATAAGTGTTCATCAAAGCTAATTCCTAAAAAAATCACAAATGTTTCTGTTTCAGTTGCCCCAAGCTTGTTAATGTTTTTTTTTTTTTATTTTTACCTGTTGGCAGAGATTATTGTTCCTATCTTTATTTGGATTAACTATAATATTCAAGGTTTTCTTAGCTGGTTCACAGAGCACCATTCGCATAGTTTTTGAAGCTCGTCATTGAAATATGGTGTTATGGCGTTATTGTCGGAGCCCGAGCAGTGTGCAGTGGTGTCATCGGCAAATGATAAAAGATTGAGTGATGTTGAATTACTTATATCATTTATATGTAAAAGAAAAAGAACAGGGCCTAAAATTGAGCCCTGTGGTACACCGCAACTCTGTTTTTCTGAGTCCGATATGTGTTTTCCGTACATAACATATTGAGACCTGTTGGACATATAACTTCTAAACCAATTGTTGGAGACACCTCGGATGCCATATTTTTCCAATTTACCTAACAGTGTTGCGTGATTTATGTTGTCAAAGGCCCTTGATAAAACCAGGAACCGTGCTAAGTGCTGTTTTTTTCCTGTTTATCATTTTCTATTGCGATGCTTTTAAGGAGTCGAAGAACTGGATGAATAGTGCTATGTCGTTTTCGGAACCCGTATTGTTTTTGTTTTCGTTTAGGATATCCCTATAATAGGTAGCTTTACATTGTTTCTTCAACTTGTTAAAAATTCTAGAGTAGTTTTTATAGTTTTGTGAGTTCCTTTCGGTGGGAGCTTTGAGTTTTTTATTGCAGATTTTTTCTTTATTGTTGGAGGATATTACAAGTCTCCTTGTCATCCAGGGTTGCTTTTAATAAATGTTTTGTTCTGGCGAACACGTTTGAGAGGGAATGCTATTTCATAAGCATTCATATGGATGTTTAGAAAGATGTCATATGACTCACTGGGACAATTCGATTGCATTACTGGGTTAACAATTCTTTCTACGTTTATAATTCTGTTTAGTGTAATGTGTGGTGTATCTTTTGGTTTGGGTTTTTCTTCAGTATAAAAAAAAAACACCAAAATGATCTGACACGTCAGATGTGACTACTCCAGGTAGTGCTGTTCGTGAAACGTTATTAGAGAAGATATGCTCTATTAGACTAGTAGAACGACAGGTTACTCTCGTTGGCTTGGTGTTTTAAGGCAGAAAGCCTTGACTGAACATGAGATCAACAAATTCTTCAGTTTTTGAGTGTGTAGTTGCTTTTCGAAGGTCCAGGTTAAGATACCCCATAATATAAACTTTTTTATTTTCGGAATTCAGAACATTCCTTATTTTCATTTAATTTTGATAAGAAGAGGTTGATGCCGGCTTTAGGAGGGGTGTTCCCAAAGAGCCTTCAGGCTTTGGCAACTGAAACGGACTACTGACAATCCTGCGTCTGTTTCACAAGCCGTTCACTGAAAGTCACTAGGCGAAAAGTAGTTGCAGTCATTTGCGCAGTTTTATATGGGGATTCGTTATTTTCTAGCAAGGAACACACTTTCTCATTATATATATAAAGTCATACTTGCATCTACCTACACCTCGTAGAGACTTCTTTGTTCAAATCACACAGAAACTCCAAGGCTTCTGTATTTCCCTTGATCAGCGGGAGCAGGTCTTCAATATCGCTCTGTGAATGGTACTTCTCTTCTCGATCTATTTTGGTATATCTTCCTGTATAATAATGTTCTTCATGCCTCTTCCTATTGTATGGTTGGTAAAAAATCTTGGCAGAATATCTACAGAGTTCCGCATGCCTGCACTAGACGACGGTCAGGACAAAAATGAGCTCAAAGCCGTGCCAGCACACTTTTTATACCGCTTCCACTGAAGTACCCGAATGTAGCGCGAAGAACCCGGATGTGGAAACCACAGGTTTCTACTACAACTATCACCCATTAGTTATACTCAAATAGTACATTGCCATGCCATAGGTATCTTTCAATACCCCAGATGAGGATAAGAGGGCTTTGTTGTAAGACACCCATCGTGGGATTTCCTCATGATCCTCGTGGCCTCATACGAAAAAAGAGGATTCTATAGCCATATCGACCACAGAGAGGGAATCCATGTAACGTTGCCATTGAATACCCAGACGAGGATAAGAGGGGTTTGAGATAAGACCACATTAAGGTATTTCCTCATGAACATCAAGACCTCATACGACAAAAAGGGGATTCTCTGACCACAGGCATTTTCCAAAAATGGACTCTCGAAAGGGGATTCCACAGAATTTGGTAGTTAAATACCCAGATGTGGATAGCATTCGTAAGAGGAGTCACTTGTTCGAGTAACTACTCTTTGGCTTATTTTCTGGATAAGATTCGAGCCATTCAAGCAATACTTGTCTATGCTCGATTGCCTATTGGACCTAGTAATCATTTTCGACTTCGTTATACACAGGGGAGATAACTCTGTATGGATATGTACAGATTACGGGAAATGAAGCAATCTAACCGATGATTCTGATACTTGGACCAGGGAAAAAGTCAAGACAGGCCCAGAGATAGATTAAAGAGATGCCAAGACTAGATAGACTGCTAGTATATTTTGAATATGGTCAGTCAGTAATAGGCAAAACAGGTCAGATCATAGAAGAATAAGTCACAGAAAAGATCGGGATACGCAGAAAAACGAAAAGAAAAACAATAAAGTTACTCTTATACAAAAGAACGCGTCTTATAGCTCACCATGCTACTATTATAAGCCCTAGATTAAAAGATTGTGGCTTCGCAAGTCCGTTTCGGTGATTTGGGGGTGTTTTGTGGTGATTTGGAGGGATTGTCGGGTCTATGTTGGTAATTGTACGAAGTTAGAGATGGGCAATATACCGAAAAACCGAACCGATACCGATATCATGGGGACACTGAAAAACCGAACCGACTCAATCTTTGAATACCGAAGCCAACGGTATTTTCAATTTTCCCTGTGCATTCGCTATTTATAAGGCCTTGATGAGGATTGATAGCAGTTGAAGTGTTCATTTTCATGAAAGAAGTGACTGATTTTATTTTTCAGTTTTGTTAAGCCTTAAGGACCAGGGCAGTTGTACTAAATTATCAATAGTCTACGACCTGTACATGTCCAGTTGCTTAGCAGTGATTTCTAGCCAAGTCTTGGCTGCCTTAACAGGCAGCCAAGACTTGGCTAGAAATCACTGACCAGATAATTTTACAACTGTCATCAGGCCCACCTAACGATGACATCTTCAGGACACACATTCTATGATTCTATGATTACAGACGCCTTAAGTGGAGCTTGAAAAGTTAAGGCGTATTTAGAACAAGTCACCAAATTACTGTAGATATGATCTGTGTTGACAAAAGAATGACAATGTTGAGCCCATCAACAATGGCATGTGTAGCACTGTGATAGAATGATACAAGAACAACTTATTCTGTATTTTTCTGACATGGATTCCCCTTTGGTACTATCAGTGAATCTGAAGTCACATACCGAATACCGAACCGATACCGCGGTATCCCCACACAAAAATACCGAAACCGATACCGAACTCAAAATTCCAACACCGCCCATCTCTATACGAAGTATCCGTGGATTCTGGGTAATTGGATTTACTCTTATTGTATCGAACGCATCATCCAAACATATCCCCGTCCTACTGTAGACCATTCTTTAAACATATTTTATTTGCCATAACTATTGAGCAAAAAGGGATAGGAGGACAAGAGCTTTCCACTTAGTAGAAACCTCCGCTCCCATAACATGAATACAGAAAATGTTACAATGGCGAAACAAAAAAGTTTTTTGAAATTCATAAATGTAAATTAAACTATTTGAATGGGTTTATATATATGTGCGTATGTGTATAAATAAATATGAATATGTAGCACTAAACAAATACAGAAAAAGGAAGAAAGAAAGAAAAGCTGTTGATGTCCCTTTTGCATGCTGTATCTCTCTTGATTTGAATCAATTAATATACAAAGCCAAAGGCCCCTTGGGCACTGATCTGATTAGGATGTGTTAAAATAATAATAATAATAATAATAATAATAATAATAATAATAATCATTTCTTCGCCTTCTGTACTACAGCTTATGGACGTGTCTCATTAGATCCTTGCTGATTCACACAAAAGGTAGAGAAAACGCCGCGTCAGCGACTCAGGCCTAAAAACAGCGCAACCGTGACTATCATCGTGACTGCACAATCTGTGTACCGATGCGCTGGATCAACGTCACCCCGATGACGCGTCCATTCCGCAACCCCTCCATGCGTATTCTATATTGAGTGGATACCTTGAGTCAGCATTGTTTTACAAATATTAGATGGGAAACTCGTTGTCGAACCTCCCAGTGCTACAAATAAATTTTTGCACAAATTTAAAAATCAAAGTGTTAGTTTTGGTTTCTAACACCGGATCACCGTACAGTAGATTATCCACCGAATTCAGAGTAATATTAAGATTTGATAAATTACCAATAAGAGCGTTACGAGCGTTTGAATAAGATGGACAGACAAGGAAATAATGTTCTGCGTCCTCAACAACAGTTATACAATGTGGACAATATGGACATTCAGAGATGTAATTGAGGAATTTATCACTTCTCAGATCACTACAACCGGTTCGAATTCTACTGTGAATGATATTGTGTTTTCTAGAACCATGCGAGAAATATGCAGGTGGTCTGCATACGGGGAGCGATATGAGTTTTTTGAATTCAGTAAGCGATGAGCAATTTCGCACTGATTGGGATAAATTGTTCCACGTTTCCGTGCAAGACGGAAAGAATGATCGTTTAAATAGCTCAGTTCGCATGCTGCAAGGCATAAAATTTGACGAATTGCGGAGGTTATAAGACGATGTGTCACAAACCCGTGGTGGTAGAAGTTCATAGAGAAAATCTGGCACATCGTTGTGTATGATTTTGTAAAAGATACACATCTTTTGAACGTATCTTCTTGTTTCTAAATTATTCCACCCAACTTCTAACAAGAGGCGATCGCGTGATACTGATCGTGTCAGGCCCGATACGATTCGTACGGCATCGCTGTGTATATCCTCAAGGCGCTTCATTAAATGTTGCGGAGCACCGCACCAAACAGGACTACCGTACTCTAATATTGGTAGCACGAAAGCATTATACATCTTTCCCAGGATCTGTCGGTTAAAAATGTGCTTCAATTTTATCAACTGAGAAAGTCTTGCACAAGCTTTTTTACAGATATCATCAATATGGGCTTCCCAACTTAAGTTGGATTGAATAGATAACCCCAAATGTTTGTGGACAGCAACAAAATCTAATGTTTCGCTGTTGAAAACAATATTTGGAAATATAACATCCCTGCTGAGTGTAAATAGTATTACGTTAGTTTTTTTAGCATTAAATGTGACCAACCACTTGTCAGCCCATTTGTTAATTTTTTGGAGTTCGGTGTTCATTTTAGACTGAATTCTATGAGTATCAGAAGATGACTCTGTCAGACAAGTATCGTCAGCGAACAGTCGAACAACAGACTCGATATAGTCGGCTATGTCGTTGATGTACACGAGAAATAAAAAGGGGCCAAGAACCGAACCTTGTGGGACTCCAGCTTCTATATCTTTATAATCCGATTTGCAGCCGTTAATTTTCACCCTTTGCCTTCGGTTTGTAAGATAACTATGAAACCATCGTAGGAGTGGACCAGAAACGCCATACTGCTTTAGTTTAAAAATTAATCCTTTGTGCCATACCCTGTCAAAAGCCTTGGAAATATCACAGAAAACGCCACAGGTTTGCATGTTTTTGTCTATTGCGTTGCAAAGGTTGTGGTAGACTTCTATTAATTGGAATACGGTACTATTGTTCGGCGAAAATCCAGATTGAAATTTATAAAATAACCTGTTATTAAGGAAATATTTATGAATATCTTTAAAAACAACTCGTTCCATGATTTTCCCAATACAGCATAATAAGGATATAGGCCTGTAATTTTTGGGGTCGTATTTGTCCCCCTTTTTAAAAAGTGGAATCACATCAGCTAATTTCCACTGGTCTGGGTAGGCACACTCTGATAGGGATTTCTCGTAAAGAAGGAAAAGCGGTCTACTGACGGAAAACTTTGTTTCCTTCAACATTTTATGGCCTATTCCATCGTGACCGTTTGACTTGTTGGTTTTCAAGCTTTTTAGAATGTCGATAATGTCCTGTTCAGAAAAAGATATGTTACTTATGGATTGTGAACATCTACGTATAAAGGGTGGGAGTTTTTTGGAATGTGAGTTTAATTCACTGTTAATAATAAAAGTCTCGTTTAGGAGGTTTGCTTTTTCTGTGTCATTTTCGATTATTTCACAGCCCTCATCAGATTCACGCTGCAGATATGGCATGCCTGCAGAGCTGGGAAAGTTGTTCAAAAACTTCTTAACAACACGCCAAAACTGCCGAGGTTCTGTATCATGAGATAAGGAATCGTCAACTTTTTCCAAATACGCATTTTTGGCAAATTGTTTCATGTTGTTGACCTTGTTCCTGGCTGACTTATACTTTGCCCATAGTTGGGGCTTATTATTTTTCAAGGCTGATTTCCTTAGTCGGTCACGGTGGCGTAGCTCTCTTCTAATGGCGCTGTCAAACCATGGTTTGTCATTTTTCCTCACTGTTATTGTGGAATTGGGAATGCAATGTTGTGCTATTTTCAAGAATTCAGAAACAAAGTTGGATACAGAATCGTTTACTGTTGGGGCTTTACATATTAGATTTTCCCAGTTTGTTTCAGCTATCATAATATTCATTCTTTCAAAATTGGCTTTATTGTAAAGCCAAACGTCGCGTGTGGTCACAGATTTGTTGCAACGTGAATGAGAAATGTGGGCATATGTAGCTCTATGATCAGATAACCCCAGTTCAAGTGTTCCTGAATTGACCACGCTGAGTGTGTCACTTACAATTATCGGATCTAGCAGTGACTGCGACGTGGTAGTTACTCTGGTGGGTTCCGTTATTACGTTGTTTAGGTTGAACGATGTAAGGAGAGAGTACAGTTTACTTTGAGGCTTCAGGAGATCAGAGTTGATATCTCCTGTAATAACTATTGCCGGGTTAATGGTTAATGCAAGATCAATTTTCTCTTCTAATTTGGACCAATATTCTGCAATACTTTCTCTCTCGGACCTGTACGTCACACATAAAAGACATTTGTGGCTGGTTCCAACCTCGAACCAGAGAATGTCGTCGTTAAACGAGAGACCGTCTATTTGCTTGTGATAAATTTTGCCTGAGAAATACACTGCGATACCACCACCAAACTGGTTCCTGTTGTGCGTGAAAGGAATTGAAAAGTTGGGTAATAAAATATTGCTAATATCATACTCGTCGTCAAGGTGAGTTTCCGTGAAGCAAAGTATGTCAAAATCGTCAATATCATCAATAAAAAGAGGCAGTTTGTGACGAATACTCCGAATGTTGTAATTTAGTATTGTTATAGTAAATGATTCGGCAACCGATGTCTTTGTAGGACCGGGATTTACATGGATGTCTCCACATTGAGCGATTATTAGGTTCAAGACGACAGAAATAGAAAATAGAAAGAATGTGAGCAAAAACAAGATATTTGCGTACGATGACGCAGTATAACGTCCATGACAGGCCTTTACTTTGGAATACATGGAGTTGTAGAAGACGCCCACCGACTGCCTATATTGTGTTATTTCAATCCCCATTGTGATATGAGTGTAAGACACTATATGGTAGGTAAATGCAGTACGAAGGCGTCATCTGATCATGTTTAGTTTTGTCCAGAGTTTGTTTCAGACAAAGATCCAAATCGGAAAAGCATAGAGGGACATCAATGCAGAGAAAAAGATAAATAACATGAGCTATACAAACTATTGTACACAAATCTGAAGTAGCTTTAAGCGTATTGAGATCGATTTTGAGGGCGGGTTTAGGTGATGTGGTTCAACCGGGTGGATGATGCTAGGCCACCGGAAGCTCAAGACGCGGGGGCGGGGGAGCCTTATTTCAGAGCGTTTTCCCTACTTCTACCATTAAGGTATGGAAGCTGTCTTCAGGGCAAGGGACTATTGATCCCGCGGGTCCCACCTTTCGGGCGGCCCTAGGATGGATGATATAATGATGTGGGTCGCTTTACTGACATTTTAGTTCCAATTTTTGCTCCTTATATATACATATAACCCTGTCAAACCGCCGCCATGCCCGCGGGACCACTCCCGTCAGCGCGGCTCCCACCCCTGACTCAAAGATGAGTCAGAAATGGGACCACTCCCCTCCACGCGGCCCCCACCCCTGACTCAAAGATGAGTCAGAAATGAAAGCAGCCCAGAAGGAAGCAATCCCCAGAACACGACGGCAACCCGACAAACCTATAAAAAGTAATCGATGAAGCACATACATACATATATATATGTATAAAATATCGGCAAGTGCCACACCCCGAAGCCCCATTTTAGTAAATAACCAAAATAGGTCTTCAAGGTGCCAAACCCACCAACATTCCATACGCCAACGAGACCTACACGTCCATCTTGATTATATGTATACCCTTCACCAAGCACCCCATATAGTTTCGTCAATCAGCCGCCATGCCCGGGAGATCACTCCCCTCCAAGCGTCTTTGAAGGGAGAAACCTCCCGAACACGACGGCAAATCGACGAAACCATTTATATTTATATATATACACATATATATATATATTTGGAGATTCACGGATTGGAAAAAAATGAAGCAGACATTCAGGCTGCAATGGATTAGAAAAATGATTAAATTGGGTATGTTTATCACACCCTTGCCGTGTTTGAAAATGTGTGTAATTTGCTGATCAGAAGTTCGAGATCGCGTTATTCCTTCTAGTTCAAATCAGTGCAACTGACAAATTTTAACCGAACCTGACAGTATTCTTGCAGTCAGATATTGTAAACTGAGTAAGTCTCAGGTCGACTTTCCTTGTGTTTTTCACGTAACAACAGAATAGTGGTACTCATCAAAACAGGCGTTCTACTGTTATGCCAGTGTTTGTGGAAATATTACCTTGCAGAGGAGAGGATGGATTACTAAATTTACTTGGGGACTGTCGTTCACTAGTGTTGATCTGTTTTGTTTTGTAAATAAAACTGGCATTTCAGAGGAGTGTTGTGCTAATGGATTTTAAAAGGAGCATTTATGGTGTTTAATTTGAGGAAATCAGGATGTGACATTTCACAATAGACAAACAAGCAGAAAATAATAATAATAAAAAAATAAATAAAATAATAATAATGACGTATTACACCTTGCCTGTGTATACATATTACTCCAAAAAGAGTCTGAGCCTCCTTGGATACTCAGGTGGGTTTCTATACAGCTGAATTACATTACAACGAAATTGTTAATTATTTACACAACAATAACAAGATCATTGGTCACATAGCAACCACGTACTACCATAGCAATCAACATGACGGCCCCAAGTATACAAAATGGACGACGAAAACACGTGACACCCCAACAACACGCGCTGTGCATACCCACTAAGAGCACGTATCACTATGGGGGTGCGTCAAAACATGGCCACTCACTCAGGCTGCAGTGGTAGCCGAACATGACGTAGCTAGGTCACGTAAGTATAATATCACTTCCGGGGTCTCGGTCTGAGTCCGGTCAACATGGCACGATCCTCTCCTACTCCTATCAATAACGCAATGAAAGCCATATGCTCTCTCTTAGATTTTGTTTAAGGGTAGAATAAAACCTGTTGTGATGGTCTATATGGGGTATTTTCAAGTAATTGGGGCGGGCTGGTTAACAATGACGTTTTTCTGATGAATTGAATTCCATAGGTATGGCCCAGGTGCAATTGCACGGGCTGTACGGTTATTTTCATGTCCCCTCAATGGAAATGGGCAAAGGTATCAACAACCCTACCAAAGTATGACTCAAAAGATCACAACCAATGAAAATAATCAGTACAGTGTTTCCGTTTTAATTTTATCATAGTTATGACTTCTCCGTTTCGTGGGTTGTTTTGATATTTCGTACTTGATTCATTATTAAATACTATTTCCATTGATCTGTTTTGCTATTTTCGAAATATCGTTTGTTAACTAAAACAGCTATAAAATCTCATGACTGTATGACACCAAAAAGGAGAGTTGGTACTCAGAAGGATTCAATTCAAAAAAATATTATTTCCTCACAAGAGTGTAACAACTCCAAACCGATTCCATTAAAAAAACTTTGTTTCCTCGAAAGAGTGTAATAACCTCAAACCGCGCGAACTATTCCACATGAGCCCCTCCCCCCCCCCCCCCCCACCAGACTTTGAAAATTCATTCTTCCCGAGAAGACAATCATTTCATAGTAGGATACAATCAGCCAACAATTTGAGTTCGACTTAACATCCGGCACATTCATCTGCCTAAATTCCACCGGCCGGCGCTTATACGCCCTAAAAGATGCCGTGCCGTTCTTCTTACATATGCAGAAAGATAACACAACTATAGAATGTGGGGGCGGTTGTAGTGCAGCTCGCGTAACGCAATCACGTCAATGTGAAGCGCCTCAGCGAAAACATTGATGTTGAATTATTTCTAGAAAATCGTTCAGTGACTGCACAAATCAATCATTTTTAGGAGAATGGCAGCAATATGATAAACACAATTTGAAATGTGATTTTTATGATTCTCGTCCGATTTTTCCACCATTTTGACTTGTCACAGGAACGGCAAAATGGAAAATTTTGTGACTCGTTTCATAAACATCCTGTGAGAGAAATCGTGATTCATTTCGCAACCCGACGGCACTAAAGGGACATATGCCATGCTAAGGCATCTTCTAAAGCATTGCAGATGGTGCCTCGTTGCCCTCAAGTGACGATTTCTCATCCTCCATGAATTTGCAAGAAGAGATCTAAAAATTGGGAAAATTCACGATGCTCATCCGAGAAGAAAACGAACTTTGAAAAGAGATCGTAAGGTTGGTTTAAAGAGTTGCCGTGTGCACAAATCAACGGGACTTTTTGCCGTGTGGTGTTATTACAAAGAAAATTATTGTCTGGAAGTTGTGCTTCGGATACTAGCGTTATTGTCATAAGCAGGTCGCGTATCGTCAGTTGTAAGGCCAGCCGCGTGTTTCCACTTTTATGCTCCAGCTCCTTCTACTATCCTCGAACTCTCGCTTTTGAGGAAAATTACTTTCACCACCAAGTCACACCCACATCCCCAAAACTTTATGGTTTATTCACAGTTTGTGTTTTGTACTTTCAGACCGGAGGATTACGCGTTATTTCAAGGTTATTACTTGTTTAGTTAGATTATATTAAACATATTTTTATTTGCTATTCAACAATGCAAATCAGTATTGGAGGACAAGCGCGTAACACTTAGAAAACTCTCCACTCCTGTACAAAGACTAACAGATTACAAAATGCAGAACAAAATATAACAATATGTAAACATTATACACAAAAAGAAGTTAACTGAATAAAATGTGTGTGTGTGGGGGGGGGGGGGGGGGGGAGGGAGGAGGAGGAGGGGTCATCATCACTGGAATTTTTGTTGTATATTGGGGTTTTTTTGTTTTTGTTTTTTTATTTGTTTTTGTTTTTTGGTTTGTTTTTTGTTTGCCTTTGTCTTCTTTTTTTCATTCTGCTTTTACCCGATTTTCTAGTCTCTCTCCATCTTCTCTGTTTCTTTCTCTCTCTCTCTTGAGTTAACTTGTTCAGTTTCATATCTGCCTTCAGTCGAAGGCTGATGTGAACTTACCTCCGGCTGATACCTCGGCTGATATTAAACTAACCAAGTAATAACCTCTTTATTTATTACAAAATGTTCTCAGATCTGTTACCGTTTTCTTACAGTGTAAAATATAAGATAAACGTATAGTGTTTTCAAGTAAAAAAATATTCTACGAGAAGGATTAAGAATGAAACCTACGAGCCTCTGGCGAGTCGGTTTCATTCTTAATCCTACGAGTAGAATAATTTTTTACTTGAAAACGCTATACTTTTATTTTGTTTATCCCATAAATCATTTACAGGGCAGTCGCGACGAAATCTTGCTGATACTCGCTACAAAACACCGCGAGAAGTGAGGAGCACATTGGTTCAATTCGATCGACAAGCAAAACTGCAAAAAATAAGCATGTCGCATCGATACATTTCTGTCTAAAAATAATTCCTCTACAAACTTGAGCTAAAGTTATAAAAATACTTTATTAAATTAATATTTTTTATGTTTCTTATTTTCGTTGTTTATTGTTGTTTTTGTGTCGTCGATTCAACTTGAGACGACACATGCATTTAGTTTGAACAGTATTTATTTCAGTAGTATCAAGATACAAAAAGACAAGAACATACAAGTATAGCTTACATAACAATAGATACAGGAGGAAATGGATTCAGCAACAAGCTTCAAGCTTATGCGAGGCTGTTTCCATGATGACATTTCATCAAGTTTACATTTAGGCAGCTTTGGCGTTTAGACACAAGGGACCCAAGGCAGGCGTAGAACAAAACAGGTACATACACGCGCCCCCACACTCACGTGTGCACGCAAACAACCTGCGCCAGCACATGGGTCCCTATTTTATAACTGAACAGTATTAAGTATGATACTATGGATAAAAACACTATTTGAATGGTGTGAGAAACATGGGGTTATGAATAGGTAGACTGTATTGTTGGTAGTGACAGTAAGCCTTATAAGGACACCTACATGGGAATCAGAGAAATGTGCAGAAATGGGCAGGCCAGTCAGGGATGGCCAGTTGGATTTCATATTCCATGATGAATAACGATGACTGGAGAATGTTCTGGGGCATCAGGGAGCTCACATAACTTCGCTAACTCCTTGGTTGGGGAAGGGAGGAAAGACGGTTGACATTTTTAAAAACCGATCGTGTTTACATAGCGACTTAATGGAGTGCCTTGTACAGGATGAATTACATCTGAATTTGTTTATTTATACTTTCCTAATTTCGAAAATGAAACATCACTCATCATGTCCCCGCCTTTCACAATCGAACTTGCTTGTATGTTTTTCAACGCTTGATTTCGATTGATTCACTTTGTGGTTTCTTTGTTAATTGTGGTTCGTTTTATTGTTAGACAGAGTTGAAATGTGTCATATATTCTAAAACTATACATTCCAGTGACGGCCAACGTTTGATAAACTTTGGTTGATTTTTTCTCCCACAAACGTAAAACAGGTCATGATAACACGAATGCGGTAGAGGTCAGAGGTCAATATGACCGTCTCTACCATAGGAATAAATTCTTTCAGTGTTAAATCTACGGGGAAAATTTATCACCCTACTAGCAGCTGCTACTGGGTGAATAAAGCAAAATTTATCCAAGACTTTTTTTGTTCGAATTAACGTCCATTAATGTGATAACGTTTCTTATTTTTCTTGCAAAGTACGTAGTTTCACTGGCGAAACGGTGACGTTCGAGTAAATAAACAATCTGTTCTCCCATTTCAACCAATCTCCGTTTACCACTCTAACTCTTAGTCTGTGGTGAATTTTCACCACAACTATCTTCTTGCAATGAGTTCGTTCCGATGAGGGGTCATAAGCTATGTTTTTGAGAAGAAAAAAAAAACACCGAAAATTGAATGGTGGTTTTTCGGAATCGCACTGGCCGCCTTTGACCGTTACGTTGGGTAAGCGTTAACTCGTACATGTTGTTCTAATTGATCAGACTTTTCTAATCTGCTTCGACCATGATTTACAAAGGGCGGGTGTGAGAGGGGCGGGGTAGTAACCCCGGTGCCCGGAAGTTTGAGATCCCAAGTTTGGCCCAGGAGTCCAAGATTTTTGGGTAAGGCCTGTCACTTCCCTAGTCCAAACATTGCCTGAAAGACTGTATTGTACTTTTGTGGTTTGGTACGTCCTTTGAAAGGACATTCCTCAACAAATATTAAAATACGGGCTTTCAAGTCACGTTTGGACTAGGCCGCCACCCCCAAAGTTCTGCCTCCTGAGTCAACAGTTAAGAAGGAGGTTTTATCGTGAATGGAGCACTGCACTCGATCAACGGTTGTAATATTGGACTGCATGATTCTTGAAGTAATAACATTATTCAATCAACTTGACGTAATATAGTTATCATTCCAAGCAGTCAAAAGCTATAACACTACGTCACTAGATACTCACGAATGAACTAGAAAATTTGAAACATACTCCTAAAAAACTTCATTTTGACGGCCTTTGAAACATACTCCTAAAACGTCATTTTGACGGCCAAAACATAACGTATTTTTTTTTATCCCAAAAGCAACCAGTAGCCAACATGAGAGAACAATCTCCTCGATCTCATCTTCATCACAAACCCATCGCTAGCCAGGACATCCACAAACATACGGGTATATCCGACCATGCAATCATAATTACAGATAAATGACATCTGGAATAAGTTCAAGCAACACCTGATCAAAAGACTTGACAAACACACCCCATCAAAATCCATCAGGTCAAACAATAAACAGCTATGGTTCAGTCCTAGGCTAAAAAAACCGTTGGGAAAAAGAAGAGTGGTCAAACGAAAAACACTTCCAAAAGGAGAGAAATAGGTAAAGCAGAATGTAACTATATAAATTCAGCTCAACTAAAAGAGATTAAATAAAACAACACTAAATCATTTCGGAAATATATAAATTCAAGAAACCAAGACAAAATCGAAGTAGCACGACTTACAAAAGAAAATGACAACTTGTGAACAGTAGCAGAGAAAAAGCACAGCACCAGATTAGTTTTAGCATTCCTGCGCAGTGCATTAGCACACAATCAAAATGCAATGAAGAAAAAACGTATTCAAGAGGGAAAGAACAAGGCCTCTGCCCAAGACATCAATCCATGTACGTCAAACCGTACCAACGATTACAATCAAGACGGAGTGGCAAACTTATTTAAACCATCAATCCCGCAAAAGAATGGGGTCCAGACAATATTCCAAAAGAGTAATGAAACTCTGTACAGACCACGTCGCTATGGGACATAGGTTTTATGTACTCTCACCCTGATATTTTTGTGGGTTATTTTGCTAGAGTTATGTCTTCACTTCCTGTGTTCTTGAGCCTTAAACACGCCCAGGGTGCTCCAGTTGGAATAGGAAGTTACATTATTACCCAGCTTCACCTATGGGGATACACACTATTTATACCATGCTCGCCTATGTTACAACCTGTGAAAATCCTGAATGTTAAATTTTAGTTTTTAACCACACTAGCAGTGTAAAGCTTCTATTACGATTTAAAAAATTTACACCAAAAGTCGGAAGTTCATCCAACTTGACCTTCCGCATGTCGTAATTTGCAAACTTCGATACATTCACACTTCGCGATGTTTCATTCAAACATGCAACACTTTGCGGTACAATCAACTACGTGTAAGTGACTTATTAAGTTTAAAATACCTAAAATTAAATATTTAAAATAAAATTTAAGAATTGTTAATAAACAATAAACAATAAAACAAACCTTTGTGTTTGCGATAGAAAGTGTCGCTTTTTCACCATTTTAATTGACAAAGTCGATTATTTATTACGAAAATGGTATAAATAAAACAAATGTGTACTAGGGCCGGTAATCAGATATAAACCACGAGTAGGATAAGGGTTTTAACCACTCGGCAAGCCGAGTGGTTAAAACCCTTATCCTACTCGGCAAGCCGAGTGGTTAAAACCCTTATCCTACTCGTGGTTTATATCTGGTTACCGGCCCTAGTACCTATTTATTCTATCTTTATATTATATGTAGCAACGCTGAGCCGGAAAGGTCAATTCAAGATAGTATGAGCTTTTGATGACTAACCGTGGCACCGTTAGCGCCCTTTTCCTTTTATAAAAAGAAAATAGGTCTTAAAGATGTTATTCTTCAAGCTCATACTATATATGATGCTATTGAGTGGCGGTCAATGTACTATGCTATGTGCATGGTTGGAAAAAATGCACAAACATATGTTTGGAACTAGCGAACCTTGATACTGAGAAAAATGCGCGGGTTGACAAGATCTGTGCCACGGGATCGACTTTTGTTGAAAGTTGGTTGGAGTAGTTTGGAAAACCAGCGCTATGTTCACAAAATGTGTAACCTTTACAAAATTCTCACTGGGAATGCTCCGAACTTCCTCCACGAACTTTTACCATCTCGTGTCGCCGACATATCCCAATACAATTTACGAAACGCATCTAATTTTGCCCCTTATTTCTGTCGAACGGAACTCTTCAAACGATCATTTTTCCCTTCGTGTATTGAAGTGTGGAATACCCTACCGGAGGTTGTTCGAAACAGTCCGTCACTTGGGGAATTCAAAAAGTCCATCTCACCACCCTTGTGTAAGCCTCCAACATATTTTTCAACCGGTATAAGGAAATACAGTATTATTCACTCAAAATTACGAACTGGATGTAGTGACCTTAATGGTGACAAGTTCCATTTTGCTTATGTAACGATGGCGTTGAGTATGCAGAACATTATTTCTTCCTGTGTTCTTTAAATTCTGATATTCGCTATATCCTCATAGATGATTTGTCGAAACTTACGCCCAATTGGAATTCATTGGATTTAATTTTATATGGAAGCCTGTCATTACCCGAAAGCAGCAATGTATTAGTTTTCTTATCTGTTCAAAAATTTATTCGTGACTCGCATAGATTTGATGTACAGTTGCTGAATTAGCTGCGCCTCTCAGTAAGTCTGAGTGTCCCAAGGTTATACAGGTGATCTAACTTCCACTGTGGGTGTCCTCTCGCAGTGGGACCTGACAATCAGTCTGTGTGAGGACAACACGGTGGATGTTAGGTTAGTACGGACGTGGAATGAGCACGCAAAGATTAACTGTCTCAACAATGTTCTGTGAACGTTCCTTAGCGGCATTAAACTAAATTTAGAATCGAATAAATTGTGGGTGGGGGGTGGTCATCATCACTGGAATTTCTGTTGTACACTGTTCTTTTTTTTTTCTTTTTTTTTGTTTGTCTTCGATTTCAATCTGCTTTTACCCGTCTCTCTCTCTCTCTCTCTCTATTCTCTCTTTCTTTATTTCTCTCTCTCTCTCTTTTGAGTTAACTTCTTTTGTGTATAATGTTTACATATTGTTATATTTTGTTCTGCCCTTTGTAATCTATTAGTCTTTGTACAGGAGCGGAGGGTTTTCTAAGTGGTCAGCACTTATCCTCCAATCCTGATTTGCATTGTTGAATGGCAAATAAAAATATGTTTAATCTAATCTAATCTGAGAAAAATGCACACTATTGGCTCCGCATTTAACAGATATTCTTGTTTCGGCCCAGTGGAAACATTTGTTAACCCTTTACCCAACGCAGACGATATCAAAATTTATTATTTTAAATATCATTTTTTCAAATGTTTCAAACAATTTCAACAAAACCATATCATGTGACCCCTCGTTGGAACGAGCTCGACGAGCTCGTTCCAACGAGGGGTCACATGATATGGTTTTGTTGAAATTTTTTGAAAAATAATATTTTTTCAACTGCTGAATTTGCATATTACGCGGGCGGATGCGGCCGATTCGTTGGGTAAAGGGTTAAACATGGATCTAAATATACAATACTCTCGACTTTTAAGGGAGTAGAAGAGACAAATCATACGAGGAGATCTTCGGTCACGTGGTAAGAGCAAAGGGTCTGTGTTTTTCTCGTTCTTGATTCTTCCTAGTAAGATTGTAATGACAAGAAGCCAAAAGAGAAATGAAAGTTTCAGATGAATGCAGTTTGCAAGGTTCGAAAAGTATTATGACTAGAGAATAGCTTCCACAAAATGACGATCTTGGTCATAATAAGACGGCTTTATTTATGTCACATTGTGGTCGAAAATCTTTCTACGAAGCTGTATACCATAGAATTCCCATCATCTGTATCCCCCTTTCTTGGGATCAGGGATCAAATGCTCGGCGAGTCGCGTCATTGGGAATTGGAGTTAAACTAGATTACAAATCACTGAATTCTGACATTCTCAAAGCCACAATATCAAGGTTGCTGTCAGATGGCACGCTCACAAAAAACATGCGCATGTGGTCAGACATATACAGAGATTTTCACCCACTGCCAGCACACGAAAAAGCAGCCAATTCTATTGAACATATCATTAAATATGGAGGAAAGCATTTTCGACCATCGTCTCTGGATATGTCAGTCGTATCATTAATGATGCTGGGTGTTTGGGGAGTAATTGGACTTTCTATTGGCATTTCAATTCTCTTGATTTGTGTAATTTATTGGTGCACTCTGCGTGTGAAATGTAAAGAAAAATCTAAATATGACTAAAGATGCTTGGTGGAAAAAATATAAACCCTATTTTATTTAATAAACGTGTAAAACGGGATTAATGTGTGATATGTGCCTTGTGCAGGATGACTTCTCTGATCGGCTTATCCCTGGAATTGTGTATTTGTTTTGCGATATGGGGGCATAACATTTTCAAGTTTTCAAATGTTGACGAGTGTGTCATTGAACGACAGCCATTCGTTTCAACCACTTTGGATTTCTCGCTAAAGTAAGCATTGATTGCCACGAGACAACACACGTCATTTCGACCCAAAGTTGATTTTGTGTAAAAAATCTGTCATTTTCGGCTCTGCTTCGGAAGCTTTCGGGTGTATCCACTGCCATCCGGTGAAAAATATGATGAATTTTTTAGTTGATTTTCTAAGTTTTTGTTTTCGCTCAGTCTCCGAGATTCAATCGAGAAGATGGGACAGATCTTCGTAGTATCTCTATCGGCGATTCGATTTCCATCAGATTTCTAACTCGAAAACGTTTCGTGTCTCCTCGTAGTATACGAGCTCATTTTGCCAGACGTCTCTAGTGAGCTCATATTGTAGGTTTTTGACATAAGTCATTTCTCGAGAAAATAAGAAGAACGTAAATTACGAAGAGTTAATAAGGGCTTTTTTGCGATCTCGAATGCCCCTTTCACCTCTTCCGGGGATGTTAAAACTGATTGGTTTTGGTTTGCTAATTGTCGAGGGACGAAACTTTCAAAACTGTGTTTCCTTCAAAAAGGATACCAAATTCCGACACTTCCTGTTGGAAAACCCCTGGGAGATCTTTCCAGAATTCAACCTGAAACGATAGTGTTACCGAGGGGAAGAATACAAAGGTTATCCTTTGCAAATACATGCATTGAACATAACTTTGGCACTGGTGCTGTATAATAGAGATTGGTGTGATATATGTACAGAATCACACAGGCCTGTAAATGGGTTACCCCTTTACCTAACATGGAAAGCAGACGACACTTGCAAAAATTCTTGAATAACTAGTTTTTTTTCATTTTTTGTCTCAAAAACATAGGTTATGACCACTCTTCAAGCTCGTTCCAATGTTGGGTCAAAACCTATGTTTTTGAGACAAAAAATGAAAAAAATAATGAAAATTAATTGGCATTTTCTGTGAACTTTGGCACTGGTGCTGTATAGTAGAGATCGATGTGACAAATGGACAGAATCACAAAGGCCTGTAAATCGGTTAATGTTCATCGCATTCCTTTGGTTTGACTCAGAATACCACTCGAGACTTCGCCTCTTGTTTTATTTTTGCGCCCAACCAAACTCGTGCGTAAACAGTAACATATTCCAACTCTTGTGTTGTTCTACATAAATTACGCACGTGTGATTTTTTTTAAAACAGATCATTTACTTCAACAGAAAGTAAGAAATAAACCCCACTTCGCAATCGTTAATGAAATAAAATAGAAGAAAAGGAAAACTAAAATTCTAAAGCAAGGGACCTGTTTTAGACATAACTTCCAACACGGTGTCCTGGCGTTATCTCTTCGATGAATAAAACTTGCTGTAAAAACGCTTTTTAATGCAATTTGGACTTTTGAGATGGGCGCATGCACCCAATTTTCATGTAGACGGAAGTGTTATGACATTGGAGGCATAGGTGCGTATCACTTGTGATGAGTTTAGGCTAATATTTGAGTTCAGTTTATACAAATTTGAAGGTAACGTTCTAAATGTGGCAAATGGTAAATCAAGGGATTTTTTTTTAACGAGGTGTCCTCATTTACCTGCGGTGGAATTGAGAACCACAAAATCATAAATTAATGTTGACCTTACATGTTTCCAACTACCGTGTGATATTATATTAAAATAAATGTTAAAAGTATCCTCACTAATATTTGCAACTGAAAATAAACTTTTTCATAAATTCTCATGTCCAACCGCCTTTGCGTTGTTCTCAGTATGTGAGTGTGGGTCAATTCTTGCTTTTTCTGGATGTGCATCAGAGTTAAAATTTTACATTGAGATGTATCCTGTAAAACAGAGCACATTTCTTTCTGTTGCTGTTATTGCAGTATTTGTTTATACTGTTGATGTTTGCGTGATATGCGAGTTTCATTCATTCATTCATGATTCCATTACAATAATCTAGAATAAATAGGCACTTGAGCTGGTCGTCAGATATAAATCACGAGTAGGATAAGGGTATTAAACACGAGGCTCTGCCGAGTGGTTAAAGCCCTAATTCTACGAGTGTTTTTAATCTGTTGACCAGGCCTAGTACATATTTGTTTCATTTATACTCCGCTCTTGATAAATAATCAACTTTGTCACTTAAAATGGAGGAACAACGATACTTTCTATCGCCAACACATGGGTCTGTTCTGTTTACATTTGCACCGATGGGCAGTATTTCCGGCAGCTTGTGAATGCTTGATTGACAGCTACCATATCGCCAAGGGTTGATTGAATTTACCTTACTTTTTCAGTCAAACGATTATTAACAATTCTCAAATTTTATTTTATATATTTAATTGTAGGTTTTTTAAACTGGAAAAGTCATTGCACATAGGAGATAGTGCCGCAAAACGTCGCATGTTTGAATGATACATCGTGAAGTGTGAATGTATCGAAGTCGGCAAACTGGGTCATGTCAAAGGTCAAACGGGATGTAGTTCCTACTATAGGTGTAAATATTTGTAATTGAATTCCCATCGAAACCGTGTTAACCGCAGTAGAAGCTTTACACTGGTGGTGGGGTTAAAAGCTAACATTTAACATACGGGCTTTTCACAGGTTGCACATATCTTAGCTTGGTATGAAGTGTATAAAGTGTGTTTTATCGGTCATTCTACCGTACCTTTTGAAGAACGTTTAAACTTTTTTAACCATGCGCTGGGAAAGTTTTATGCAAATTAGAAGCACTTATTTTAATTAATGTCTATTTTTCATTTTGAATAATTTCTTTCATAATATCATTTTTCTCCACTGGATGATATGCGAACCAATTCATGAACATAAAATCGATGTAGTTCCCTAATGTATTTATTTATTTGGGCTCAACGACACTTTCGACAGCCAGGGTCACCTCACGTCGTACAGTTTTACGGATGGAGGAAGCAGGAGTACCTGGAGAGAACCACAGTGCAACTGCGAGCAACTGTCATATTCCCCAACATACTAACTCCACCCAGGCAGGGTTAACAATGGTTGAGACAAGTGCACCATGGACGCGTAGTGCGTCTTAGTACACAGCGCCACCATACCCCCACGCGTACAATTGGGGTGACAACGTAGTTACCTAATTAGTGTTCACATATCTCCTAACACGAACCAGATTTCCAGACAGGTTCAGAAGGTGACAGAATGACAAACAAAACACAAAGTATGAGACAGAAATTTGTCCTAGTTTTTCACACTTTATTTTGACGACGTAAAGTGTTTTGAACACTCTCTAATTTCTTTAGTCCAGAATGGAGAGGTAAGTATCTCTCTATACGAAATCCTTTTGTTTCCATTTTATCGAACACAATATGGCTGATAATATTTTATCAGACATGATAGTAGTAGTAGAGCTTTATTTGCAGCACATGTATTTACATAAGACTAAGTTCTACACAAATTTACTAATCATTTTATGAGGTATTTATACATTATAAGAAGATATTCAGCACACATGTTCTGCAGGGAATGGCCTAGCCAGATTGGCTGTCTTCCTGTCATTCCCTGCGGTGTGTTTGTGGATTGCATGAATGGATACAAGTAAATATAAGAAATTAGTATTGATGAACGACTTATATGCACGTTGATGATGAGGGCGTGGCGAGGTAGAATGGACGCTTCACACTTGTGTTATCGATAACGGATGAAAAGATAATATATAAATATATCGTCCTTCCACCCAGCATCGGCCACAAAAGTGTATATGAAAACATACATAGACACACATATACATATATTTTTGCATATATACGAGTGTGCACAAGTGGGCAAGTATATATATGTAATGGCCTATGGTCTCACCTATTAAACACGGGAATATCAATTAATGGAAAATCCGTGAAGTTGCAAATGCTTGAATTTAATTCATGTGCACACACACACACACACACATGTCACCGTGCTCACATACACACAATGCATTAGCATCGAGGTATACGGAAAGAACCTATATGTGGGGCTCCACAAAGTAGGATGTGGTTTAGTAATGGCGATTACAGTCCTTGCAGTTACTATCATTACAGTTTACTGCACTGGGATATTCTTCCAACATTTGTCTTATTATAGTTTTTTTTTTAAATTCATTTCTGTTTGATAAATTAGTTATACGTTTGTCCATACTGTTCCATGTTTTGGGAAAGAGGCTAACAGGGAGTAGATCTAAAGATTTATTTCTTGTGTTCTTTACTTGGAGGCCACCAGAGTGTCTAGTGGCTAGTCCAGGCGTGGCCCTTTCACTGAAATAGTGATCAAATGTTGCCGGAAGGTGCTTGTGTTTCCAGTCGTGTACGAATAGCATAACATGCAAAATGTGGAGGTCCTTGAGTTTTAGAATTTTATCCTTTCGAAATAAAGGATCGGTATGGGCTCTGTATTTTTTGTTGTTTATAATTCGAAGTGCACGTTTCTGCAAGAGAAATAATTTATTGATAGCTTTTGAGTGCCCCCATATCTGTATTCCGTATAGGAAAAAACTATGTACAAGAGCATAGTATAAGGAAAGTAATGCGCGGTGGGGCAAAACGTTTTTAACTCTGCTAATTACATTAAGAGATCTGGAAACTTTAGAGCAGAGTTGTGAAATATGTAATTTGTAGGTCAGTTTGTCGTCGATATGTATTCCAAGAAATTTTACTGCGTTCTCATTTTCTGTTGATTCCACCCTTCCTACTTGGTCGTTATTAAGGAAAATTCTTAAGTTGATACTTTTACGTTGTGGGGGGTTAATTAGTATAAACTTACTTTTATTTGCGTTTAACTTTAATTTGTTTGTGGAGCACCATATGTGGACGTTCTCTAGTTCGGCGTTAATTGTTTCAGACAGACCATCAATGTCATGACCTGATGAGTACACTGTCGTGTCATCGGCAAATGACAATAGATTAAGGGAAGTTGAGTTGGATATATCATTAATATATAATAAAAACAGTATTGGTCCCAAAATCGAGCCTTGTGGGCTGATATTTTATCAGACATGATATGCTATTTTATCCTTAATGTCACCTAATAATTTGTTAAATAATTGCTATAGATAAGCAGGATCGCGGGCCTGTGCTGTTGCGCTAATAGTAATAAAACATTCCGCCCATACTAACTAAGTCCGTTTACGATTAGGACACCGACCCGTGGAACCCTAAGGCGATGCGCTAGAGGGCCACTCCACCTCCCGACGTAGGAACTGTTTCCATTTGTGCATACAAATGGGGAAATTCCATGACTCGGAGATTAGACTCCAATATATTTCCAAAAGACTTGGTATAAGATAATAGGCCAGTGTGCAAGTGCACAACAAATGCGACAGATGTGGGTATCACAGGCGCGTGTCGTATTAGCAGAATTTAATAATTTATCTGTAATATTATACTATCAATATTTAAGAAAAACACAACGTGAGACACGTCCCAGACCGTAAGTTGCGAAAAAACTGTCATACGACTTTTAAGTCACCGATCTTACTGAAATAAACGGCAGAATGGCATTCAATTCATAAAGCAAGCGCAACGTCAGGACATAGTTCTGCAAAAAGCAGTTTTTATCATCATTTATTTCCAATAAATTGGTAATCCAAGTAACTCACAGACGGTTGGGAGTTGAGAGAATAATTTTGGGATCAAGTGGAACAGTCAGAGGTCCTAAAAATATTAATTGCATACTACAGAAGAACGGAACAGTACTCTAGGAGTAGGGAAGAATATGCAGCAGGACAGGATCGGAGAAGGCAGAAACGAGTATTTTGACCCAGAATAACAAACTTCATGCCAGATTGAGTCCATTTGGGTGATTTGTGGTCGTGTCGGCGATTCCATCGAGCCCATGGCACTACGTGTCACCCATGATGCTGAGTTTCGCAATTCATTTGGGTCTTTGTGGGTAATTGTCGACCCCATTTGGGTAATTTGTGGTGGTTGCCGGGTCGTTTGTGGTAATTGGACATACTACCATTTTAGCGACCACACCCTCAGAACACATCCTATCCTGTTAGAAACTTCCAGGGTCATAGCAACCATAGAAACCAAAATGGCGATCTCCTTCATGCAAAATGAAATGAAATGGACGACGGAAACACATGACAACGTATGCACACTCACATCACCCATCATCTTGACAATGACGTCACAGAATGGCAGCACCCTTGGGTTACCATAGCAACCACGTGATAACCATAACTCAAAATGGTATGATGTCACAAACGGGGTTCAGAAGATGGGTGTCGTCCGGGTACACGCTGCACTACTAACACTCTTGTCTGTCTAAGATTCCATTGGGACCTCAGAGCGGCAAGTACACTGTGATCTTATAACATTGTTGATTGATACTATCCATGTAGTCCTGAAATGCAGATCACCGAAATGTCTCGTTTCATATTTTAGTTGATTTGAATATCTATTAAAAATACTGAGGTAATAGGGTGGAAAATGGTCTTCAACATTAATTATTTTTTCAATCTGTCAGTCAATAACGCAAAGAAAGCCATACAACCTTTCTTAGATTTTCATACAGGGTGGAAGAAAACCTATTGCAATGGTCTGCATCAAGCATTTTCAAGTAAATGGGGAGGGGCGGCGGAGAGGGAAGCTAACAATGACGTTTTTCTGATAAAATGTACTCTATAGATAGGGCCCAGGCACATTTGCACGGGTTGTACGGTCATGATTCTTGTCCCCTCAATGGAAATGTACAAAGGTATCAACAACCCTGCCAAAGTATGACTCAAAGGATCACGACCAATTAATACAAATCTGTAAAATGTTTCCATTTCACACCCACATTTCATGAAAACCTTATCATTTTTTTCACAGTTTGCAGCAGTTTGTGTGTTTTACTTTCAGACCGGCTGGAGGATTACACGATATTTAAAGGTTATTACTTGCGTAACAATGTCATTGTGCATGGCCTTAAATGCCGACAAGTTAGAAAGTTATATTTTGTTTGGCGGTAATGGTTGTCTGCTTTCGTGTCAACTATTCTATTGTTGAGAAATGATTGTGCTCTGTTAACCCTTTACCCAACGTAACGGCCAAAACCGGCCAGCGCTATTCTCAAAAATCGCCAATTAATTTTCATTATTTTTTCATTTTTTGTCTCAAAAACATAGGTTATGACCCCTCGTTGGAACGAGCTCGTCGAGCTCGTTCCAACGAGGGGTCATAACCTATGTTTTTGAGACAAAAAATGAAAAAAATTAGTTATTCAAGAATTTTTTTTGCAAGTGTCGTCTGCTTTTCACGTTAGGTAAAGGGTTAATACATTTTAACCAGCCTGACTATGTTATTCAGTCTGAGGTAAAGTCAGAAAGTCCGTCAAAGTATGTTGTGCTTGAAGTTTGGGAAATAACTATATTAAATACATTTGAGTTATCTGAATTGTTCGATTCGGTGCACATGCCAGATTGGAAGCACAGATCAAGGTATCTACTAGTTTCTCTTTTATTTGGGTCGCAATGGAAAGCAGGAGTACGCCTCTGATTATTATACTACTCAAAGTTTGCTGAGCACCAAGTATATCCAACTACGTGTTTTACGTTTTAATTGAAATATTGTAATGAAAAGTGTATATATATTTTTTTAATTATATCTTTAATGATTTAAGTACAGAAATTAAGATCTTATTTGTGTTTGACATTATTTTTTAGCTTTTGAATACGATAACCATGGAAAATGGATATTATTGGTAAAAGAGGAAATTTTTCAATTTTCCCCAAAGTTGACGGAGCGAACTGGTATGGGTTCAGTATCGAGTATGAGACCCATTACTGTTAATTACAGCTTGACAACGCCTTCTCAAGCTCCCAATCAGGTTCCTGTTTCTGGGATGTTGTTCCATTCTTGGACCAACGTGGCACTAAGCCCCTGGACACTTCTTGGCTGGACTGGACGGGCTGAAATTGCAAGCTGCAACTCATTCCAGACATGTTCGATTGGATTGAGGTCAGGGGATCTTGTTGCCCAGTCTATACGCTCAATCCCCTCTCTCTGTCGGTACTCCCCGACAGCATGGGCAAACATGTGGACAGGCATAATCGTCCATCAGAATGAATCTATCACCCACTGCACCTGCATACAATCTGACGTGGGCATCCAGGATCTCATCAATATACCGCTGTACGGTCAATGTACCACGTTCAAGGACACAGAGCTCCATATGTCCATCCCTGCTGATGCCGCCCCAGACCATGATTGACCCTCCACCATAGCGGTCATGCTCACCAATGTTGGCTGCATGGAATCGTTCTCCTGGTCTTCTCCATACCCTAGAACGCCTATCTGTGTGGTCTAGGCAGTACCTTGACTCATCTGTAAAATGGACAGATCGCCAATCTTCTCTGGTCCATCCAACGTGGTCCATGGCCCATTCATATCGTGGAATGCGAATACGTGGTATTCTCGATCGGAGACCACCTTCGTGTAACCTTGCCTGGATAGTCTGCGTCGAAACATTTACCCCGGATGCATTCTGAAGGTCACTGCAAAGATGGGTTGCTGTGGCAAAGCGGTTCCTATGGGCCTAAATGATCAAAAACCGGTTTTCAGCTGCAGATGTTGCCCTGTCTCTGCCACCAACATACCGTCTTACTGGTGTGCCATACTGCTGAAATCTTGCCCAGGCTCTGATGATCACCGTATGGTGCACACCAAGGGCTTTACCAACCTAACGGTGGGTAGCCACTTGCTCCATCATCCCTATAGCCAGCTACATTTCTGCTTCAGACAAATGTCTTCTTACATTTGCATTTGCCATATTCAATCATTAAATCACAAGGGTTTGTGTTGAAATGAAGACTGAATACCCTACACGTGTCATGTACATGTAGACAGTACACGAAAACATCAGGAAAATCAAGGGGTACATGCTTTCCATGACTGTCACGAAAAGGCTGCCTGTCAAGAGAGCTAATGTGAACACCGGGGAGCATCTCAATACATTCCTCAATCATATCAACCCAAAATATCGCAAATATGTCACAAACAAATTTCACAATGATATGTTAAATATTTGGTGCTTAGCAAACTTTGAGTAGTATGTTATTATTATTATTAAAAGTCTAAAAAAGGCCCAAAATGAATAACCTCAATAAATGAAATACCAAAATGCTTGGAATGAAACAAGGAACATGTGGAAACTGCAATTTGCCATGGAACTGCTGCCACGTGGTAGATAACACATCCTGATAGTCTGCTATGGCCCGAGGGCATAAATCAGAGTATACAATTTTGTAATAAATCCCTTAAAATAAACTACTGTTGTATTCTAGAAAACATTCAAGTTAATACTCGAAGACATCTTTTCCTAATTCTTGATAGCAATAAAGAGTGAGACCAAATGTTATGAGTGGAGTGCTCACTGATTGAAGGCTGACATTTTCTTTTGTTTATGTTTTGATTTGGGGAAGGTCAAGTTGAAGGAGTCCGCCAGAAGAAGTATGGAAGGACAAAAGAGTGTCTCCCCATATAAAGATAATATGTATCACTGTGATGGTTTGGATATAAACCATGATCTTCTCGTATGTAGAATGCACTTCAAAGTCATACAATGTTGTTGAACAAATATTTTTACAGACCCCTTGCATTGTAACCCCTTTTATCTCATGCATCAATTTGATAGTGATTAAATTGTTAAATTTGTCTGGTTTATCAATAAGTATCAAAGGTTCTTTTATTCTTGGACACTAATATACTCATGCTATTTGTTGGAGAAGAAATAAGAGTGACTGTAACTCTTCACTGCAATAAACCATAAAAATGTACATAAAAGTACACTGTTATTCAAAACACATCAAAATAACCCTACATAACCATTACTGTCGGTCCTTGTTTCCAGAAGTGGCTCATTTGCATATTGAGATCGGGAGGGCACATCCAGTAGGTACCCCTCTCCATAAGTCCATTTGATAGTAATCTCCAAAATTTTCCGGGGTTGGGGAGAGGGGGGGGGGTTACGCCCCCTCCCTTGTATGCCCTTGTATGCCTTACCTTTGGCACTCCTTGCATATGCCTTTCTCATCAAGGTTTAACCCTTTTTGTAAAATCCCGGCGACAGAATGCCCCATTCACTATCAAACAGGTAACACACTAAATAAGTGCATCTGCAAAAATCATATTATAGTGCAAAACACTCTTTTTAAACATTAAGTTCTAAACCTTTCATGCCTCTTTCTTGCAAATATACTGAGTCAAAAAAGAAAGTATAATAGAAACAAATGTGAAAAAATAGCATAAAGGATGAAATATAAGAGTTCTAAAGTTGTATGTTTGTGGACAAGAAGTCGCGCAAAGAGTTTAATGACATGTTGTTGTTGTCCACCTTACCGTATACAATTTTGCTACGGATTTCAAAAGAGCATGTGCTACTCGAGAATGTCAAATTGAACGGATCTACTGCCGAGCGACCGCGGCGTTCAGGTCAACCAAGAGTTACGACCCCTGCACAAGACAGACACACCAGGACGTCTCACATGCGGGATCGCTTCCTTCCGGCGACGAGGACAGCAGCAATTACTCCTGGTAGAACTAACAATAGAATCAGTGCACAAACTGTCCGCAACAGACTCGCTGAACACGGCATCCGAAGTCGGCGTCCATTCCACGAACCAATCTTTACCCAACATCATCGTACCGTCAAAATGGAATGGGTACGTCAGCGTGTTCGCTGGACTCAGCAGCGTTGGAGCACAGTTCTTTTTAGTGATAAATCACGATTTTGTCTACGGCGCGCTGATGGTAGGGCAAGAGTGTATCGCCGACGAGGAGAACGGTTTTCTGATGCTTGCGTGCGGGAATGCGACCGTTTCGGCGGGGGTAGTGTAATGGTTTGGGCAGGAATTTCCTTGCACCATCGAACGCAGTTGATCTTCATCGATGATAATCTGAATGGACAGCAATGGACAGCAATATAGGGACAAAATTCTTAACGCTGTTGTCCCGTTGTTCAACGCTAACGTCGGATTGCAGTTATTCCAGCAAGACAATGCCCGATGTCACGTGGCGCGTATCTATCGTGACTTTCTTGAGGAGCAGAGCAGCGAACTTTTTCCCTCCCTGGCCCCCACTTTAGCCAGATTTGTCGCCAATCGAGCATGTTTGGGATCAATTGGACCGTCGGGTAGGACTTATGATCTTCGGACGTTAGGCGATTTACGTAATGTTCTAAGGCAGAAGTGTAAAGCAATACCACAGGGTGACATCCAGAGACTTATCAGGTCCATGCGCCGTCGATGTCTTGCCATCCAAGAGGCAAACGGTGGACATACACGCTATTGACTGCATGTGTGAACTTTTCATTTCATGTCTGAATTGCGACGTCCTGACGTGACGCTCGCAACAGCAAGAACATGAAATTATGCAAATTCATACAGCTAGACCCGAAATATGAATTTACAATAATTTGTTTGGGATTAAAGTCGATAATACTAAAAAAATTGCTCCTCAAAATTTATTATACTTTCTTTTTTGACTCAGTATATTACAACTAATTTACCGATTGATGGGCATATAGAAAAATCGTTTCATAATAAAGTTGTTGAGCCCCAGAAGCCTCCATAATAGCTTCAATAAAAGCAACATGGCTTTACAGAATATTCATTAGCTTGTTGCTTGATAAGTAGTGGGAAAAAAATATTCATAAAATTATTTTGTTGCAATTAATTGATGGTGCCAGCGGGCGCTTTCCAACAAATTGTAGCAAATCAACTAGTTATGAACATATTCTTCCTGAACTATGACTCTTATTGTGGGCAGAATGTTATCTTTGAAAAAATACTTGTCACAAATCCCATTCGAAAAATAATTTAGAATTATACCACTTAACTCCTTACCCAATGCAGTGATGCACATTATATCAAAATTAAACTTGTATTAATTGATTAAAATAAAAAAATCTGATGATCAAGCCAGAAAAATAAGACTGTCATCTAGAAAATGAGGTCCCTAGAGGGTGAATTTAGTGATGCTACCCTGCATAGCAGGGTAGCATCACTAAATGTACCCTCTGTGTACCTCAATCTGAATCAGGGTTTCAAAACAAATCAGAAAGAGGTACCCAGAGGATAAATTTGCCCACTGCATGGGATAGCATCATCAAATTCACCCTCCGGTGACCTCATTCTGCAAATGTCAGACAGCTTATTTTCAGGTCTGCTGGTGATGTATGAAAGACAAGGTCCCCATGCTTATAGACATAGTGCATACCTTCATTTGAGATGGGCGCTATTGCACTTGCGCCCGTGATTGCAAAACAGACGAGCGCTAAATATCGCACTCGATACAAAACAGTCAAGCTGAGATTCACAACACTGGCAACTGAACACATCATGTGGGAACCAGTCGATTAAAATTATTTTTATTAATTCGCCAGATCAGTATAACATAAACCAATTTATTATATAACCTTTTAATTTATAATGCTTACGTCTTCTTTAAAAAATAATTTAGAACTCTACCACTTAACTACTTACTCGATGTAGTGATGCGCACAATATCAAAATTTGTTATTATTTTTTTACCTTTCAAAAATATTCCAACAAAACAACATCATGTGACCCAATGAGCTCGTTCCAAAAGGGGTCACATGATATGGTTTTGTTGGAATTTGTTAACTAAATACATCTTCTAAACAACCAGCACTTTTCTATACAATCACTACAAATTGACCTGTTAATCACATATAGATGGCATAATAAACATGTATTAATTCATTAAAATAAATCTGGTGATGTATGAAAGAATTTCGCTGGCATGAGCCAAAGTCCCTATGCTTATATAGACCAAGTGGGTCATGGTGTGTCGATTAAAAGCTTAAAAGCTTTTTGTCAATTATATTGTGTGACGAAACTCAAGTGGCTTTGTCAAACGAGTTATAATACACTGAATGCACAATTTATCACAAAAAATGACCAAACTCCTGTTCATTGAATACTTCTATTAAATTGCAATTTTTTAATGGCAACAGAGGTTATTCAGTTAATAGGATAGAACTGTACATATACACGTTATGCTTATCAATGGACGATGAACAAATACTGAAGGTGCAGCCAGACAGAGAGAGAAAGATGTGTAGAAGTGTCAGCAGAATGTTATGTCACTTCTCCAAGTGACAAGGTGTAAGTTGCATCCACATTTTCCATTCTACTGTATAACATATAACGACTGCCCTCATCCTTTACCCAGGTTGGAGCTTGGCCAGCTAAACAAATTACCGTCCTTTTTCTCGCATATCAACACAAGCTATTAGTCAGGGCTGATAAAGTATGAGCAGTGTGGATGATCAGTAAAACACTTACAGAGTGTTATTTCCACACATATAACTTGATGTTCGAAGCATGCCTGGAAATAATTTTGCAGTGCATCTGTTATCATGACCAGTACAAATGTTTTGGGGCAAGACATTGTGTGGATGCATCAGGTCATGAAAAGTTTTTTGAGATATTCTTGCATAAAAAGTCTGAGAAAACTGCCAATTACCAACATTCATGGCATTCACCTTGGGATGGGGTGCGGTGGTTCAGCAGGTAGATGTGCAGGCTGCAAGACGAGAGGTCCTCGGTTTAAATCCCACCTTCAGCAACCACGTTATGCCCGTGGGCAAGACAATTCACCCCCATTGCTCACGCGGAGGCACGATGGCGTTGTGTACTAAGGCGTACTACACGACGATGGTGCACTTGTTTTCAACCAAGGCTAACCCTGCTTGTGTAGAGTTTGTATGTTGGGGAGCCTGAAAGTTGCTCGCCGTTGCTCGGTGGTTCTCTCCGGGTACTCCGGCTTGCCCCACCCGTAAAACTGTCCGACACGAGGCTGTCGAAAGTGTCATTAAATCCCAATAAATAAATAAATAAATAAATAAATAAATAAATAAATAAATAAATAAATAATTAAATAAATAAATAAATAAATAAATAAATAAATAAATAAATTCACCTCGGGACATTATGACCTGCACCAATCTACTGATTTAGGATATTTAGGGTATTTGCTAAGGTTTTTATCCTTGACCTACTGTTAACCCTTTACCCAACGCAGACGATATCAAAATTTATTATTTTAAATATCATTTTTTGAAAATTTTCAAAAAATTTCAACAAAACCATATCATGTGACCCCTCGTTGGAACGAGCTCATCGAGCTCGTTCCAACGAGGGGTCACATGATATGGATTTGTTGAATGTTTTTGAAAAATAATATTTTTTCAACTGCTGAATTTGCATATTACGCGGGCGGATGTGGGCGATTCGTTGGGAAAAGAGTTAAGGATTATTTACAGGCTTGCTAGTAGTTGATACTGCATAATCACAAGACAAGTTACACTAAGTTAACTAATAATAATAATAATAATAATAATAATAATAATAATAATAATAATAATAATAATAATAATAATAATAATCAGAACAGATATACAGAGATTATTAATTCATAACTTCAGTAAAATAAACAGACCTAATCAATTTAAATTAATTTATAGGTGATGGGAAAATATTTGGCTTTTGTCGCCCTCTCACAGTATCACCACAAATATCTGCAGACACAGTGATGCTGACAAACGAAAACAAGAAAAGTTTTTGTGCAAGCACATGCGAGCGACAAAATGCCCATGAAAACACTTATTTTGTACATATATCATGTAATCTTTTCGTATTACAACATAAACAAGAAACATTTTGTGAACAAAGTAGCGCCCCTCTCACTAAAAGAAGGTGACTATCGTATCTCAAAGCAGTTTGACTAGTTATTCACAAGAAATTAGTATAAAATAATTTCGAGTTTATTGGACAGGGTTTCAAGGCTATGGGGGTTAATATATTACTTCAAAAACACTTGAAAGGCACCCTTCCGACACAAAACACCTCAGTTTCCCCTAAACCCCAGCTTTTTGGACGAATCGACCGGTACGAAACTCAGCTTAGGACAAAACGCCCGTGCTGAGAAGATTTTTGAGAGGAACTGCCCTCCACCATCCCCAAGTATTGTCAGTGGAGGTTTTCGATTTAAAAAAAAGAACTTCAAGCTTATTGGACGAGAGGCTGGCTGCACTTTGGGGTTAAGATCGCCACTCGAAAAAACTCGGAAAACTACCCCCACACACAAAATAAACTAAGCAGAATGCATAAATGTAGGCCACAAGCATATCACGAATTGGGAGAAAATATTCACGCAGACATCTCGTCTAATATTGTCGTGGGTGGATGTAACATAATAAAAAGGTTTTTAAAAAGTACTTCTAACTTAGGAGGTGGCATAACACAGCACGAATACTGAAACATTGAATACGGTGAATCCCAGTTTAATAACGAATTCCGCATGTTAGTGGATCCAGTGTATATATACAGTTCCATTTTCTGATTTTCCAAGTCATTTGAATCGACCTGAGACTTCAATACTGCATGATCTGGGGCAATTATCGCCCCAGTATACACGCGCGCTAAATAACGTGTCCGTGCCCCTGATTGGTTGAGTTAAATTGCTGATACAATTTAGCTTGACCAATGAGAGTGAAGATGTTAAACTGTAGCTACAATTTAGCTAAATTGCAGGTGCAATTTAGTATACTACAGGGGCAATTTAGCTAAACTGCAGGCACAATTTATCAAATTGTAGCTACAATTTAGCTAAAATGCAGGTGCAGTTTACTAAATTGCAGCAGCAATTTGATAACTAATGAAAGTGTCAGTGACACCGTTGCTTAACTTGACTGCGTGTAGTGTTTGATGAAAAGGATAATGTTGTTCAATGTTAATGAAAGGATTATGAAATACAACAATAATTGTGATAATGAAGAATATGTTAATTTCTGTTCCCTGTATGCTGTTTTCAAGAAGAAGTATTTGAGGGGTAGACTGTACAAAAGAAGTGAGGTTTGGGTTAATGTGACCCTCACAGTCAACACATGCCAACAAAAGTTACACGTTACAGTAAAAGTATTCCAAAACGAGTCATCCTTCCAAGCAACAATGAAATCCCTTCATAAATATAACTCGAAGATTTTTGCTAAAGGAATCAAGATCACATGACGCTTCGGCGGTCACGGTTGACTGACCATGACCAAAGTAGGAAAGTTTCATCTAGACATCATACCGACTTATCTTTCAAGGTTACATTGAAATCGCTTCTTAAATACGAACTGTAGACTGTGCTAAACAAATCTAGGTTACAGGCCATTGCGGCCGTCATGGTTGACCTATCATGGCCAAAATAGGACGTTTTCATCTTGGCATTATACTGTGTTATCCTATAAATTTGCAATGAAATCCCTTCATAAATGCAAGCTGTAGACTGTACGAAATTAATCCAGGTAACGAACCCCTGCGGTCGCAACGGTTGACTAAATCCGACCAAAAAGGACTTTCTCGTTTAGACATCATACAGAGTCATCCTACAAAGTTACAATGAAATCCCTTCATAAATACGACCTGGAGACTATGCTAAAGGTTTTCGGGCTTCGGGCCCGTGTAGCCGTCACTGTTGACCGATAGCGGCTAAAAGGGGCGTTCTCATCTAGACATCATACGGAGTCATCCTACCAAGTTACAATAAAACCCCTTCATAAATTCGACCTAGACTGTACTAACGGTTTTCTGGTTTCGGTCCCAGGCAGCCGTCGCGGATGACCGATCGCGAAACGGGGACGTTCTCATCTCGACATGACCTCGAACCTGCATATGAAATTTTGTGATGATCGGACAAGAACTACGAGGTGTAGCCTGTGCCAAAGACAATGTGAACAGACTCACATACTTCCACACGAGTGATGGTAATAGTTTATCTTGACTTTTCAAGTTAAGCTAAAAATTACATGGCGCTAATAAGCCGCCATACATGTATATGACAAACCAGACAATGATGCGAGTAACGCAAAAAGCCTTTTAAAAACTGAGATAAAAATAGCACACGACTTGTTATTTCTTTTTCCTTTAAATAGTTGCCTTTTTCGGACCAAAATATTTAACACAGTAATAATTAATATATTGTTTGTCTCACAAATCGTATATATTGTAAAAAAGCAAATGTGATGTTTCTCAAAAGAAAATATATAACTCGAAGCGAGGGTTGTCATTGCAGTGACCAAATAATTGCCTTTGAAGACATTACTAGTGAAACCCCCCTAAAGCAATCTCGCTTGATCGTAATTCACACAAAGATAGAGGCATGAAAAGGCTTGGGCACTAGGCGAGGCGGAATTGGAACGTATTAGATGGGAGAACAGAAAAGTGGTTGAAATTTTTTAAGGATGGGGTAACGGATTAATAGCAATCTCGCACGATCATAATTCACCCAAAGATACAGATATGGAAAGGCCCAAAATGCGACAACGTAAGTGGAACAAATTGTACGGTAGCAAGAAACCAGTGGGATTGTTTAGCGAAGGGGTTGCGACTAAACATCTTTCCTCAATGCACTTGGATTTCTAACTCAGAAAAAAACAACATTTTGTTTTTTCTTCAAATATAGAATGATTTCATTTTCTGAAGAAAATGATTTCAGATACAGTACGTGGAGAGTGGATTGTAACTAAATCACTCGCGGAGTGGAGTATCACCCAAGCTATAGCTTTCAAATTTTGTACACATCGACAAAAACACAAGCAATCTTTCAGCCAATGGACCTCCGGGTTTAACCCGATGGTCCATTGGCTGAAAGTTTGCTCGTGCTGGTTATGCTTTGCAACAAATTTGCAATTATTCCTCGGGTGGAATCTCCAATCTACGGGTGATTTAGTGATAATACATTCTCCATGTACTGTATAAAGTAAACCTGAAATTCAAAACGCTTACTAATAAGAAAATAAGAAGAGAATATTAACCAATTTTGTATCAATTTATTTACATGGCAATCCACTTTATCATTCGGCTAAAAAATCTGGCCTGGTCCAATGACAAGAAAATATACTGCTAAAAAAAACAACGCAAAACGGGTAGAGACACGGTAACATGGCAAATTTGGGAGAATGTAGTGATGAAGTGTGGCTGTAGATATCGTTTACGACATATCGTGATGGTCTAAACATAATGTAACATTTTGGACACTGGGGCATAATTTCGGCCAGCGTCACCCCTCAAATATTGGAAATTAACAAACCAAAGTTTCTACTGAGTGAATACCTGATCATGAAGTTGCACGCTCCGAGCAGGGGAGCAGAGCGTGTGGGGTACAAATTGACGTGGAAATCGATCGCAATGCGCACTGCGGTAAAGGGATATTGCTCATGCAAAATGCCGCATTTGACCGAAGCTCAGAAAAATAATGCCATTGGCCGCTTGGAAACAGGCGAATCAGCTTCAAATGTAGAGAGAGTGTTCAATGTCTCACCGCGCACCACCACACGCCTGTGGAACCGTTATCAAGTCCAGGGGACAACACAGGACCTTCCAAAATCCGGGAGACCCCGAGTGACCACCCCAGCTCAGGACCGATACATCCGATCCGAGGTCGGCGGAGGATTTCAGATCTGACCGTTCGCAACCGCCTTCACGAGTCAGGTCAGCTGTGATAGACGTCCAGTTCGTGGCGTCATTTTGGCGGCGCAGCATCTTCGACGGGGACTTCAGTGGTGTCAGATGCAAAGGGCATGGTTTCATCAGAGATGGAAAACGGTATGGTTCAGTGACGAGTCACGTTTTCTTCTTCACCGAATTGGTGGACAAAACCGTGTGTACAGACGTCGTGGAGAACGTTTTGCGCGTAGCTGCGTTCGGGAGGTGGAGAGATTTGGTGGTGGTAGCGTTATGATGTGGGCAGCCATATCACACACTGGTAGAAACGACCTCGTCCATGTTGAAGGTAACTTGACGACGCAGAGGTACAGAGATGAAATTTTGCATCCACACGTGCTCCCCATTATGCTGAATGCCAACGCCATTTTCCAGCATGATAACGCCCAACCGAACACAGCAAGGCTCGCGACAGCTCATCTACACAAGAGCACATCGAAGTCCTGCCCTGGCCCTCCAGATCAACAGATTTGAACCCAATCGAACATCTATGGGATCAAGTGGATCGACGTGTACGACAACGTCAACCACAATCTCAGACGTTACCGCAGTTGGCGCAAGCGTTGCAGGAAGAGTGGGCCACCATACCTCAAGCTTCCATCCAGAATCTGATTGCTTCAATAAACAGAAGGTGCCAAGCACTTTTGGACTCAGATGGCGGTCACACTCGATATTGAGTTTGGATGACGTCGACTCGTGACGTTAACGTCTAAAACGTCTCCATTTGTGCTTCATTCATCCATTAAAACTTTGGTTGTGAATTGATTTCGTTCTCAATCTCAGTATCCCATAACGCGGGAACGTACCTCATCACAAAAACCCGTTTTGCGTTTCTTTTTTTGAACAGTGTAGTTATTTAGTTCGTTCTTTAGAGGATTTTCGTTGTTGTTGTTGTCGTTATTGATTTTGTTGTTGTTGTAGTTGTTGTTGTTTTTACTGGTTTTTGGTTTGTTTTTGTTTGTTATTTTTGTTGTTTTTTTTATTCCATTACGTTATTGGTTGGGGAAATGTTTATGAGGATGTAATATTAATTATTTCAGCACAAAACGTGCGCCCTTTCGTGCCAATTTGTAAATTAAATTGACGTCTCAAAGCTATATGCATACTGTTTTCTATATCACAGACGTCATACGAATAACGTTACTTCATCCAGACTTTAATTAATACACTCCTAAATGAATATTTCTTCAGAAGCTGAATCGGCTAAAAATCCAACCGGCCGAAACGTGTTGACTTGACTCCCAACTCACTAAAATTGTCAGTGGCTGAAATGGCTTGCATCCAATACGTGCGTATCCTTGAAAATCAGAAGACACCCCCCCCCCCCCCCCCACCCACCAAAAAAAAAAAAAAAAAACCAAAACAATACAAACAAAATGGGATTCCTTCGCAAATAAATAACCAATAAACGACCCACCGAGCCGCGTTAATGAAGGTAAGTATTCAGAAAGTCCCGAGGACACTTATTTCTGTTTTCCGAAATACTTAGGTACCGCGGTGTAGACAAATGGAACACGACTAACGGTATTCAATGTCGCCTGTTAAAAAAATTAAAATTGGGTCAGACTTTCTCGTGGGAGTGTTTTCATGTCACTGTTGTAAAAACACTTTCGCGGACGGCATAAAAGCACATATATCTATCATGGATTAGGAGAATTACAAATATTCGTTTCGAATTTTGTAGATGTCCATTTTATCTACCGTAAATTGAATCTTACAGAACATTGAATTCCCCATGAATTTTTCGCAGAATCGTCCCAAATATTACGCGCCATGCACGCCAAATGAACGCACGTGGTCTGGTGTATCAGGTTTATAAGCACCTCGGCACGGATACTGAAGAAATTACTAATATTTCGGGCATTTCATTTGTTTAAATTTCAAATACGGGTAGTTTCGACCATGGATTCGATAATTCGTTCGGGTTTTGGCCATCACGGCCACGCTGACCGCTGTTATGTTTGTTATGATATGCAAGTTGGGAGGCAATTTCCGGAAAAGAAGATTCGTCACATTTGTCAATTTAAAACGGTGACAATATAAGTTATCTCGGGCAACACCCAGGGTACATGGAGATTTAATACCTGGATGTCGGTTTTCAACCATGAGGCGCAAGCCGAATGGTTGAAAAGGAGACATCCAGGTATTAAATCTCCATGTACCCTGGATGTTGCCCGAGATACGATTTTGTCCCGTCTCCTAACACAGAAATAATGCCGTGATGTAAAATATGATCCCACATTAAGACTCAGGCGACGAGGTTTAAACCCCACACTGGGCCTCTGGTTTTGAACCAAACAGCGCAACAAACATCACAGCAAAACTATAAATAGACCGAGTCTATTTCCGAATCGTTGTTTATAAACCAGGTCACACATGGAGAAGTTTTTCACTTTTGTGAATTTGAATTCGTTGAAGAAGTTTTAAAACTGTGTGAGTTCAGCCTTCCAGGGTGTATTGTATTTCCATGGAACAAGCTTCAGCATATTAGATGTATTGTGTTGTGTGTTTTATTCATGTCTTAGGGAGAATAGCTTAAATATTCACTTAAAACGACGCTGGACATGGAACATGGAAGGTGACATTTTGAATTTCGGGAACGATGTCTCACAATTTCAGGCTCCACTTGGGTTTAAACTTGAAGATTTTGAATTGAGCCGCAGTCACTGAATTTTGTAAGAGGTAGGTGGAATTAATAGCATACATTTCTATGCTGACCATCGGAAACCGCAAAATAAATTGTGAAGTGCGCCGAGACTTAATGCCCTGTACTGGTAATGTTCATTTGTTGTTGACACCAAGTCTTACAGTTACACTGACTGTGCCGACCGTAGATTTCCTACTTTTACCTCAGTTTGGCTCCAAAATCCTCACTGAAATTGTGCCCCCCCTCATTGAAAAAATACTTTATGGCCGGGATTTACCCTGTACATGTAGGCGTTCTCCCATGAATTGTTATTGGGCAAATCCCTATAATATTAATAATCATACTACCAAAAACCCCCACTTTGGCTAGGAGCTGTATTGTCGCGGTTCTCATACATATGACGCAAAAATACTGCGGACGCAAATACAAATAAGTAATCATCAATCTCCACCCCCCCCCCCCCCCCAAAAAAAAAATATATATATATAAAAATTTGAGTCTCCCGACTTGGTACTAAATTAATATTGAAAGACAGTGAAAGGCAATAAAGATCTCCATGTCCAATGATGGGTTTCACATTAAATGAGGGATTATCCGAGACACAAAACACTTGTTTTTAGCCAAATAATTTATTGAGCGGTTTGCAATGGCCAGCGTAAACATATATGTTACTAGCTTATTCTATGGGAAAAAAATATTAATGAATATAGTACAAGCCTTCAACCCGGAACACAGAATTTGCACGGTTATTGAACAAATTCAAATTTACCAAAGTGAAAAACTTCAGCTTTCACTTCAGTTTTCGTTCAAAAACATAGGGTTGATGACAATGTATCCTATTGTAGGTTATAAATGAATTTTCACTCGAACAAGCTCGGCGAGCTTGATCGAATGAGGCATAAATTAAATAATTTTACTCCATAATAATAATATAATAATAATAACATTTTGGCCAGCCGCTGATTTGTCGCGGTTCTCGGACGAGAAGGCCATGGTTACACCTGAACTCCCAACTGCCTCCCTATTCCCACGCTTCTCCTCTCCTCCCAACACTCGGAGACGAACTGCTTGATGGCATCCCTTGCTCCATTCTTCCCAATCTCACCGATTAGCATATTAACCCTCTCCTTTGAGTCTCCCCCTAACCACATGTCGATGATGTCCTTCATTCTCCCATCCCACTTCCCCATTATACTCCCACTGAATCTCATTCTTTTAGACGATACTTTGGGCATTCTAGAAGAAAGTGTTCCAGGGTCTCCACCACGCCCAAGTTACACATCTGGCACATCTGGCACTCCTTTTCACTGTTTTTCCCAATTTTTCCCCTCAGCTCCAGGGACCGCGACCTCAGCTTGAACAACAGTGACCCCCCCCACCCCAAAGGTGCCATCAAGGTACTCTTCAAAACCAGGCTTCTCTTTATCACGCAGGCCACCCAAAGATCTCTTTGATTTGACCCCCTCTTGCCAATTACGGTGACAATCCTCCATGACCCTTTCTCTGACGATCTTTTTGCCTTGGTAGGCGCCAACGTCAAGGTCCGAGATCTCCAATGAGTAGTTTTAGACTAGCTCCCTCACTTGGACCATCCACCCCGTCTTGATATTTGAGTTGAAAGTTCTCAGGAACATTACTTTACACCATCGGCTATCGGGGAGATTTACCAAATAATTAAGATAACAGAGTTTCAATGTCTATCCTGTCCTTGATCCTCATCCACCCAAGCTCGCCCTTGATCGCTTCTAGCGCTGCGGCATTACTCGAGCCTGTTATCCATCGGCCTGCATCGTTCTGAAGGATTTCCAAGCTCTTTACGGCTGTGTTGTTTAGAGGTACAACTTCCGTACCGTATGTTATACTTGGCAGACGACGCTGGACATGGAACATGGAAGGTGACATTTTGAATTTCGGGAACGATGTCTCACAATTTCAGGCTCCACTTGGGTTTAAACTTGAAGATTTTGAATTGAGCCGCAGTCACTGAATTTTGTAAGAGGTAGGTGGAATTAATAGCATACATTTCTATGCTGACCATCGGAAACCGCAAAATAAATTGTGAAGTGCGCCGAGACTTAATGCCCTGTACTGGTAATGTTCATTTGTTGTTGACACCAAGTCTTACAGTTACACTGACTGTGCCGACCGTAGATTTCCTACTTTTACCTCAGTTTGGCTCCAAAATCCTCACTGAAATTGTGCCCCCCTCATTGAAAAAATACTTTATGGCCGGGATTTACCCTGTACATGTAGGCGTTCTCCCATGAATTGTTATTGGGCAAATCCCTATAATATTAATAATCATACTACCAAAAACCCCCACTTTGGCTAGGAGCTGTATTGTCGCGGTTCTCATACATATGACGCAAAAATACTGCGGACGCAAATACAAATAAGTAATCATCAATCTCCACCTCCCCCCCCCCCCCCCCAAAAAAAAATATATATATATAAAAATTTGAGTCTCCCGACTTGGTACTAAATTAATATTGAAAGACAGTGAAAGGCAATAAAGATCTCCATGTCCAATGATGGGTTTCACATTAAATGAGGGATTATACGAGACACAAAACACTTGTTTTTAGCCAAATAATTTATTGAGCGGTTTGCAATGGCCAGCGTAAACATATATGTTACTAGCTTATTCTATGGGAAAAAAATATTAATGAATATAGTACAAGCCTTCAACCCGGAACACAGAATTTGCACGGTTATTGAACAAATTCAAATTTACCAAAGTGAAAAACTTCAGCTTTCACTTCAGTTTTCGTTCAAAAACATAGGGTTGATGACAATGTATCCTATTGTAGGTTATAAATGAATTTTCACTCGAACAAGCTCGGCGAGCTTGATCGAATGAGGCATAAATTAAATAATTTTACTCCATAATAATAATATAATAATAATAACATTTTGGCCAGCCGCTGATTTGTCGCGGTTCTCGGACGAGAAGGCCATGGTTACACCTGAACTCCCAACTGCCTCCCTATTCCCACGCTTCTCCTCTCCTCCCAACACTCGGAGACGAACTGCTTGATGGCATCCCTTGCTCCATTCTTCCCAATCTCACCGATTAGCATATTAACCCTCTCCTTTGAGTCTCCCCCTAACCACATGTCGATGATGTCCTTCATTCTCCCATCCCACTTCCCCATTATACTCCCACTGAATCTCATTCTTTTAGACGATACTTTGGGCATTCTAGAAGAAAGTGTTCCAGGGTCTCCACCACGCCCAAGTTACACATCTGGCACATCTGGCACTCCTTTTCACTGTTTTTCCCAATTTTTCCCCTCAGCTCCAGGGACCGCGACCTCAGCTTGAACAACAGTGACCCCCCCCCACCCCAAAGGTGCCATCAAGGTACTCTTCAAAACCAGGCTTCTCTTTATCACGCAGGCCACCCAAAGATCTCTTTGATTTGACCCCCTCTTGCCAATTACGGTGACAATCCTCCATGACCCTTTCTCTGACGATCTTTTTGCCTTGGTAGGCGCCAACGTCAAGGTCCGAGATCTCCAATGAGTAGTTTTAGACTAGCTCCCTCACTTGGACCATCCACCCCGTCTTGATATTTGAGTTGAAAGTTCTCAGGAACATTACTTTACACCATCGGCTATCGGGGAGATTTACCAAATAATTAAGATAACAGAGTTTCAATGTCTATCCTGTCCTTGATCCTCATCCACCCAAGCTCGCCCTTGATCGCTTCTAGCGCTGCGGCATTACTCGAGCCTGTTATCCATCGGCCTGCATCGTTCTGAAGGATTTCCAAGCTCTTTACGGCTGTGTTGTTTAGAGGTACAACTTCCGTACCGTATGTTATACTTGGCAGACCCACCATTTCCCAAATAGTTTTCCCCACGAAAACCTTATTGAAACTGTTTCTCCCTATAAGTTTCATTTGGTTAAGGATTCGCTTCCCCTTCAGAATCAATTTATTTGTGTGGTTTCGGTAGATGCCTCTTCCTGTGATGTTTATATTTACCCCCAAATACTCGTAATCGCTAGTCTCTCCTACACTAAGAAGTCTACTGCTACCTTCCGGAATGCAGAACAACTCCCCCACCCTCCACCTTTGAGTGGGGTCCACTTTGCTCTTGCTTTCAATAAGTTCGAGTCTCCATTTGCTCCCATATTTCCCAACAATTCCCAGCATCTTCGCCAGCCCCTCTTCGCTTTCTGACACTAGCACCATATCGTCTGCAAAAAATAGCCCTGGGATCTTCAAGTCACCAACTGCAACCCCCTCGTCGCTTTGCAGGAGTTCATCTCCTAAACCTTTGATGTACAATGCAAAAAGAATTGGCGAAATGATACACCCCTGTTTTAGGCCTATATCCATAGGCACACGTTTTGATGTAATGTTTCTCAGGCTAAGTTCACTCTGTACATCTTTATATAATGCTTTCATAATCCCAACTAACTCGACCTCCAAGCCCAGAGCCTCCAGATTGCGCCACATACCCTCCCTCCATACTCTATCATATGCCTTTTAACATCCAGAAAGGCCATGAACATCTTTTTCTTTTTTGCTTTCGCGGATTCTATCATTTGGGATAGCGTGAAAAGATGGTCGGTGATTCTCCTTCCCTTCCTGAAGCCATTCTGGATTTCTCCCAAAAGACCCTTCTCTTCGATCACCTCCTCTAATCTCCCATACAGGACTTTACAAAAGACTTTTCCAAAGTTGCTGCTGACAGAGATCCCTCGATAGTTATCCAAGACGTCTTTTTCCCCCTTTTTGTGAATAAATGTCACTTTGATTTCCCTCCACTCCTTTGGGACCTCTTGTTTTTCTATGGCTAAATTGAATAGGGCAGTTAGGCTTTCTAAGAGTTCCTCTCCCCCTTTTTTGATAAACTCGTTAGGAATTTCGTCCACCCCTCCCGCTTTTCCATTCCTTAATTTCGAGATCACCCTTCGCACCTCCTCAGTTTTGATTTCGCTGCACACGAAGTTCGATAGATTTTCCTCGACCTGGTTCGGACACTCTGGTGGGTTCCCCATGCCCCATCGCTTATCGTTTACCTTTTCCCAGTGCTTGACTAGTTCTAATGCGATTTGATCTCGCTCTTCTGTAACTCTGCCATCTACCTTAATGCTCTGTGGGTTATTCCCTTTGTTACGTTTGTTCACTCATTTCCAAAATACGCTCGAACTCGACCCCCCCTGTCGTTCTTATCGTCCTAATAAGACTGCTATTTCGCACTCTCCGGTTGTCGTCTTTAATCTTGTTTACTTTATTTCGTGCTTGTTGGTATTCTTCTTCTGCTACCATGGCCTCATTGCTTTCCACCCCCTTAAGTTTTCTACTTCTCCTATATGCAGCACATTTAGCTTTTCTAACCTTTATGGCCCTTTTCAGTTCTTCGTTTACTCTGTACCCAAGTTCCCGTGTTGGCACCCTAATCTTTCCTCCACTTTCCTTCCCTGCCTCCACTAGGCTCGCAACTGTGGCGTCGGCCATCTTCTGGACACTGCCCCCCTTGTGTACGGCTGCAAGCTTTGGTTTCAGTTTTTCTTCGAACTTCGCCCAGTCGGCATCCTTTTTGAGTTCCCAAACCTCCTTGAAGCTTCCTTTGCTTTTCTCTAGGTTTTTGGCCCCCATCGTCACTGTAATCAAGTTGTGATCACTATCCAACTTCATTTTTCCCCTCATCGTCCACTCCTACCCCTATCACCTCCCTCCATAAAGTCATATCTGTGAGAATGTAGTCAATTATTGATTTTCTGTCGTTTCTCTCCCAGGTCCATTTCCCCTTTCATCTAGCGTCCCTGTTCAGAATCTTCAGGCCGAGCTCATTTGTGAAGTTCAACAGCTTCCTTCCATTCCTGTTGACTTTCTTGTCCCCACCCTCTATGCCTTCTTCCTTATCACCTATGTGTCCATTAAAGTCGCCCATCACAATTATACCGAGCCCCCTGTTTCCTAGTTCAGTGATATTGGACCTTAGTGTTGAGTATATCGAGTGATTCCACTCGGGTTTACTTCCCTCCATCGCACAGTACACAATCCCAAGGGCAATACTTTTGTTTCTCAGACTGATCTTTACCCATCCAATTTCTTTTGACACCTCAGCCGAGGTGATGATATCTTCCAGATCTGTGATCAGCGACGGTTTTAAATCCTCTTTAATGTACATGCCTACCCCTCTCCCCTTTTTCTGCCCCTCCGTTCGCCCTACACCTATCCACACACATCCGCTTACTTGGTCTACCCATTCCTCGTGTCTTACCCACGTCTCGCTTAAGCCCATGACATCACCCTCCTCTGCCTCGATCAATGTAGCAATTTCACTTACTTCTCAGTGACTGCGGCTCAATTTAATTGTATTTTCAGCCTTAAGTTAAGTGTTCAAAGTTTTTTAATGCCTGTTATACTATTGCCAGAGCCTGTGTTTTTGCTCCTCCTAAATTTCCATATTTCATATCAATTTATCTCAACATAGATGTACCGGTACACAATTTGTAGGTTATGACCTGTCATTCAAACTATAATTGATGACCCTCTCTTTGGAACAAGCTTCTGGAGCTCCTTCCAATGAGGGGGATATAACCTTACATCAAGTTCAAGTCATCATCTTATATTTGTGAGCCAAACTGGGGTAAAAGCTGGTAGGTTTGGGTTATTTAACATATGACAGGTATTTGCAAGTGCCGTCTCTTTTAATAATATTTATATTCAGGTTAGGTAAAGGGATAAAGACAAGATTTAGGTCCTAAACTTCAAAGTGTACACTTTTATACCAATATTTCGAAAAAATTAATATAGGATAAACTAGTTTTATTCAGCGAGAAGGTAACAGTGTTTTAATAAATCTTAATTTCAAGGATAAACTGGAACAATTGATTTTTCAGTTTCACTATTCACCATTCTTGTAAATGATATTGACAGCTCCAATTCTACAATTGTAGAATGCTGGAAACTGTGATGCCTTTGAAACACTTTTTGCAGAAATATTAATATTGCTTTGAGAGTGTTATACTGTCTCTGGAAGATCATCAAAATCTTTATTTAACAGTTCACTCAACAGAGTGTCGTCAATCATCAAATCATCTTTAGTACAGGTTGCCTGGGAAAATGAAATAGCTGATGAATCAAGTTTAGCTCGCTTTGGTGGGTTTACTGTAAGTGGTCGGGTATCATCTGATTTGGGGATTGGAGCACTGTTCTCTGGGTTCAGACTGGCACTGCATGTAGATTGCTCTGCCGCTGCCATTAGGCAAGACGATATTGTCTGTCCCATTTCAATTTTTCCCCTGTCCGAAACCCTCTGGTAGACAGCAAGTGAAGAGACAGATTTGTGGCCTGTCACTGCCATTATTTGTGAAGCACTGTAATTGTTTTGTGACAGAATTGTTGCCCCTGTTGCTCTGATGCTGTGGTTTGTATAAATGGTGTAAAATTTAGGTTTTTGGCTGAGTTTTGTCATGAAGCTTGCGTGGGTATCCTTCCAACTGGTTTCCTTGTGTACCATGTTTGGTCTAAGTCACAGAAGGAAACGCGAGGATATTGCCACAGCCTATTACATTCTGGGTTCAGTTTTGACATGTATTTTTCAAAAGAAGCCACTGGGCAATTAAATGATTCCTTTTCCTGGGGCATAAATCCTCCGTATGTTTCTTTATCGATCTCTCTGTGATTTTTAGTGAGTTCATCATGCACTTTGCAAACATACTTCAGTCCAGTCTGTTTATATAATTTGATTTCAAAAGTGTTTTTGGTCATTTTTTTCAATATTTTCCATACCCCGCCTGCAGAAAAATAGCCTATGATCAAACATGACCTTGTTATAGAGTCCCTGAGGTGTAGTGGGATCCATATAGTATTATACAGAGATATGTACAACAGTTACTGTCGTCTGTCAATTTCGTTTATTATTGGGTAATGCTGGGTCACACCTTTTCCATTTTTCTTCAATTCTGCCAAAGCACTCTTAAAATTTAGATTTGATGTTACGAATTCGGTATCTTTTATTATGTCAAATGTCTTGTTGATAGGTGGGGCAGTAAGGTACCTGTTGAGGCTATACCTGAATCCTTCCAAAGTATTCACCTTATACTGATTCCCGTCTTTTTTTTTCGAGCGTCAAAATAGAAGTGGGTCAGAGTTGTGTTCAGGTGAGCCGTGTCAAACGATTCAAATTCAGTATCCAAGTCTTTTTCTGACAAATACTCTCTAAGAAGCCGTGCGGCAGTATTATTTGATTTCACGGTGGATTTAGGCGTGAGTTCAATGCGTTTGCGAACGATGTCTCCATCGGAGTGACAAGCGAAGCGAGAGATTGACATTTTGTATTCTGCTTTGTCGAAGATAAACAGATGAGTTGCTCCCCTTGATGTTCTAAATCCGCAAAGCGCAAAAGTATATTTGCGAACCCGATTCAATCTGTTCAGTTCTCATCGAATACGACAACCAACAAGTGCTTCTACTCATATGGCTGCAGCGATGTTTTTTAATTTGTATTAGTATTCACTACAATACGACAATAAGTTGTATATAACTTAACAGTTCTAATAGGAGTTTCTGTAATCGATGTGGCCCAGTCGGGGGTCAAAGGTTATTTTTATCAACTGGATGTTTCTCGAGTGACAAACGGGGAACAACGGCGCGCGCTCTTATCACCCGCATGTTTGAAGATAGCCGATGCCATGGCTGTTTGTTTCGGTCACGTTGACCAATCAGAAGACGTGATGCGTACTGATACAGGGACAAATGACATTGATCGACGTTCATGTTGGTTTGATTGTTTACAAGAAAAACTTGAATTCACAGCATCGTACAGTCGCACCTTATTTAAACGCACGAATGCATGATTTTCAACCCGTCTTCCATCTGTCCTTTACAGACATCACCCCAGTCACGGCCGAGATCCATGGTTACTTAAAAGTAAATAACTTCACAGCAGCGGAGGGAAATCTGTATATGTATCTGTATGGTTACGTCACAGAATCCCTTGTGGGCTTTATTGTGACGGAAGGGAGGGCGTCCTCAAGATGGTTGTAAGAGGTAACTGGACAGCGCGGATATGAAAGCTTCCGGTGTGGTTTTATGGACTGCGCTGTCCTCCAGTTGATTCAAGTCAACAGATGTTCGCACGAAAAAGTACTGTCAAAACTGTTCCGACTTAATTGTTGGAATTACCACTGCTTTCTCGTTATGATGCTGTCACAATGTTCTTTGAAATGTAGTCATCAAATTTTTTAGCTCTAATATGTCGTTTTTGTTTGTTGTGTTAAATATTTATCCGATGTTATTGTCGGTATCCGCCCCTCAACCACTTTGTAGAAGAAGATGAGGAGATTTAATTGCCTCCGCGACTGTTATGTTGGTAGTTCCGGGCGCTTTGGCATTTTTATCATGCATCCTTCTTCTCTTGAATGGTAGTCTTTTGTTATACATCTTGCGCCTCTTCTTTGTAATCTTTCTAGTTTGGATATTTCTTCTTTTGTGTACGGATCCCAGATGATGGCTCCGTATTCCATGATCGAACGAATGAGGGCAATCAAGGCTGTTTTTCGACATTCTCTACGACAATGCTGAAGGTTTCTGTGGAGGAACCCTAGGATGGAATTTGCTTTTTTGCTGATGTGTTTTATGTGTTCTCTCCATTTAAGGTCTTCTGATATTTGCAGTCCTAGATATGGGTTTGAAGGTACGTGTTCAAGAATGTGGCCATTCAATGAGTAGAAGTGATGACCTTTCTTTTTGAGGCTTAGGATGTAGCATTTCTTGGCGTTAAAATGCATACCCCAATTTGTTGCCCATGTTTGCAGACATTCTAGGTCTTTTTGTAGGATGGAATGATCGTTTTCGGTGTTGTTTGTGCGATATAGTGGACAAGCGTCTGCAAACAGTCTAACTGATGAGTTTACTGAGTTTGGTAGGTCGTTTATGTGGCATGGGAAAAGCTACACGCTCAAAATAGTTCCAGCCCACTTGGAATATATTTTGAAAAAAAAGTGATTTCTGAAGCATTCAGCTTACGTTTTCTGAATATTACTTTATGTTATGTGTGTAATCCCGAATTAATACACTCAGTTATTTTTTTGTGTGTTCCAAGTGGTTCATGTTATCTTTTTAGTGCGCATTGTTTCAGATTTTCGTCATCAAAAAGCGCCAGACAATAAGTAAATATTGGATGGTTATGACATTAACAGCTGAAGTATTTGCTGTAACTTGTTTGCAAATCCGCTCGTACATTATCTCGAACAAATGGACGAGCAGATTTGCAAACAAACGATCGCCCAAAATGCATATTCCTACAAGAACCACATTATAATCACATGACAGGAGCCATCATCATTGAACATGGCCACATCCAGAACATCCTAATTTTTGTGTTGGTGGTATTGCATTACAACATCACAACACACCAGTGGGCGTGTCATAAAAATGCTTTCTCCGCGTCTGTAGTATGTTATTATTACATTGAGAACAAGACTTTCGAATTACCGATCATTTTGTGGTTTTACGGATTCGTTACTTATGCCGTTGGCAAATTAATCTTCTTCAAAATTATAAATTTCCTGAAAAAAATTATATACACCTTTTCTATGCACTTTACTCATTATTTTGATCTGTACTTTGCCTTTCCCTACTTCTCTTATCTATTTCTGAGACATTTGGAAAAATGTCAACAACTTGACCAAAGTTAGGTTGGACGACCCCTCAAACAAATACTCACTGGGCTTCCAGCAACTACCGGGGAACTGATAACATTGTGAATTTATTCACAGCGTTTTTGGTTCACATGCATCTGCGGGGCGCTCACTGAAATATATGCCCCGGGTGATTTCGATCCAGCTGAGCTATGATATAAGTGGTGGTTATTATAGGTAAAAATAAGTTGAAGTTTCGGTAATATCGGTGTATTAGATATGTACTTTTTAACCCTTTACCCAACGCAGATGATTTCAAAATTTATTATTTTAAATATCATTTTTTATATTTTTTCAGCAAATTTCAACACAACCATATCATGTGATCCCCTCTTTGGAACGAGCTCGACGAGCTCGTTCCAAAGAGGGGTCACATGATATGGTTTTGTTGAAATTTTTTGAAAAATAATATTTTTTCAGCTGCTGAATTTGTATATTACGCGGGCGGATGTGGGCGATTCGTTGGGTGAAGGGTTAATAGCCGAGAGGTCCTCGGTCCGAATCCCACCTGCAGCAACCGCGTTGTATCCTTGGGCAAGACACTTCACCCCACTGTCCATGTGGGGGCACGGTGGCGTTGTGTTCTAAAACGTACTGGATGTCGATGGTGCACTTGTCTTCAACCGATGCTAACCCTGTTTGCGTGGGGTTAGTATGTTGGGGAGCTGAAAGCTGCTCGCCGTTGACCGGTGATTCTCTTCGGGTACTCCGGCTTCATCCACCCGTAAAATTGTCGTGGTGGTCATGATTAGCCATTGCGCAGATATATATGACCTTAAACACAATACACACAAATATATTTAAATTTTCATCAAAAAGACAGGTGAGGCATTGCACTGTGACATCTGGTGAATGATTTCAGCGACAGTTGGGTGTCTGACAAGCATACATTCCACGCACCGTGCTGTAGAAGACATGGACGGTCAGTCAGAGAATTTACTACATTCAGTCCAAGACCTCAATACCTTGTAAATCCTCTCGGTTCGCGAGACTAGCGCGTATTCGACGTGGCACACTCCCTGCCAAACCTCCAATATCAGCTTGACTGATGTAATTCCATTCTTCCCGCAGTGCAGCGACGAGTTCCTGGACATTGGTAGGGGGCTGTTGGCATTGTCATAGGCGCCTGCCAAGCATATCCCATACGTGCTCGATTGGTGAAAGGTCTGGACATAGTGCTGGTCAAGGCAGTATAGTGATGTTCTGTTCCTGGAGGAATTCTGTCTCGACATGGGCTCTGTGTGCTGTTGCATTGTGATCTTGGAAAATGAATCGACGTCCATAACGTCGCGCAAATGGCACCACATGAGCTGCTAACATGGTAGTACTGCCATGTGACACGCCCTTGGATGACATGTTATGCTTTTCTGCTTGTCATGGTTATGCCTCCCTACACCATAACCGATCCACCACCACGATCGTGCTGCCTAACGGTTACGTCATAGTGTCGTTCGTTCCGCGCCGCCATCTGTGTTTCAGTCAAACGTGAAATTATTCGAGGTCATCGAGCGTACAAATTCCAGCTGTGTAGGCGAGTTCGAATAGTCTGACCACTGACTCGCACATCTGTCGCTTGTTGCAGCTGCTGTCCAATGTTTGAGGAACTTTGATGGCGGTTACGTTACGTAATGCTGTGATTCGGATGAAACGATCCTGGTTAGCAGTTGTCGCCCTTGGACGACCTGACCGACGTCTGCCATCAACATTGCCTGTCTGACGGTAGCGTGACCACAGCCTGCTAGTCACCGACTGAGTAACGTCGAGAATTTGAGCCACTGCAGTCTGTCTGTTGCCAGCTTCCAACATGCCAACGGCACGCATACCTCAAAACTTACGTTTCGACCAGAAACTATTGATGAACGTGTTTATACCAAACAAGAACGATGAGACATCCGAAAAAGCCAGCCCAGTACAAATGAAAATTCCAAACATACCCCACAGACATTAAACCTGCACGACGTTTTCGTGGGCCGGTGACATTCATGATCCACACTAAACTTGGTAACACATTGGTGTGTCCAATCACGTGTATCCAGTACCATTTTCCGAAAATATCAACATCAATTTGGATATCCCCTACTTTGTTTGAATAGTATACAATAAAAAAAAACCTTACATGAATCCTCCAAAATTATTGCAGACATGTTTTCAGTTCCTCTAGCGCCCACCAAAGTTCTAGCAACTAAGGGACCATAATTTTATCTTAGGGGCCGTGCCCACTCCCATCCAACCCAATTGTGTGCGATCTCGAAATGATGGAATGAGGTATTTAATAATCCAGTTTGGGGAAGCAAATGACCCGTCTCAAGTGCGGTAACTGTGCCTGGTATTGGAGGCCAAGTAAGATCGTGGGATGCGCATATATGCATATCCATATATATATATATATGGATATGCATATATATATTGCGTCAAAAAAGAAAGTATAATAAACTTTGAGGAGCAATTGTTTTTAGTATTATCGACTTTACTCCCAAACAAATTATTGAAAATTCATATTTCGAGTCTAGCTGTATGAATTTGCATAATTTCATGTTCTTACTGTTGCCAGCGTCACGTCAGGACGTCGCAGTTCAGACATGGGGTGAAATGAAAATTTCACTCATGCAGTCAATAGCGTGTGTGTCCACCGTCTGCCTCTTTGATGGCAAGACATCGACGGCGCATGGACCTGATAAGTCTCTGGATGTCACCCTGTGGTATTGCGTTCCATTCCTGCCTTAGAACATTAGGTAAATCGCCTAACGTCTGAAGATCATGACATTGTACCCGACGGTCCAATTGATCCCAGAGATGCTCGATTGGCGACAAATCTGGCGAAAGTGGGGCCATGGAAGAAGTTCGATGCTCTGCTCCTCAAGAAAGTCACCACAGATACGCGCCAAGTGACATCGTGAATTGTCTTGCTGGAATAACTGCAACCCGACGTTAGCGTTGAACAACGGGACAACAACAGCGTTAAGAATTTCGTCCCTATATCGCTGTCCATTCAGATTTCCATCGATGAAGATCAACTGCGTTCGATAGTGCAAGGGAATTCCTGCCCAAACCATTACACTACCCCCGCCAAAACGGTCGCATTCCCGTACGCAAGCATCAGAAAACCGTTCTCCTCGTCGGTGATACACTCTTGCCCTACCATTAGCGCGCCGTAGATAAAATCGTGATTCATCACTGTGCTCCAACGTTGCTGTGTCCAGCGAACACGCTAACGTACCCGTTCCATTCTGACGGTAAGATTACGTTGGGTAAGGATTGGTCCTTGGTATGGACGCCTACTTCGGATGCCGTGTTCAGCAAGTCTATTGTGGACAGTTTGTGCACTGATTCTACTGTTAGTTCTACCAGGAGTAATTGCTGCTGTCCTCGTCGCCGGAAGGAAATGATCCCGCAAGTGAGACGTCCTGATGTGTCTGTCTTGTGCAGGGGTTGTAACTCTTGGTCGACCTGAACGCGGTCGGTCGGCAGTAGATCCAGTTGTTCTACACCTCCCAATGAGATGGTAAATAGTGGCCACGGTGACTCCGAACTCTGCAGCGAACCTATTTGGAGGTATCCCAGCCTCATGCATACCAATGGCACGCAACCTCTAATTTTCGGTTAACCTTGGCATTTTTTTAAAAGAAAACAAAAACTGGCGTGTTTTCTCAATAACCCAGGCTCTCTAGCACAACATAACACAAAGAAAATCGTCGGTCACCCATTCAATTTGACATTCTTCGGTAGTACGTGCTATTTTTAAATCCGTAGCAAAATTGTTACGGTTGGGTGGACAACAACAACACGTCATTAAACTCTTTGCACGACTTCTTGTCCACAAACATGCAACATTAGAACTATTATATTTCATCCTTTACGCTATGTTTTCACATTTGTTTCTATTATACTTTCTTTTTTGACCCAGTATATATGCACAAATATATATATTGAGTGGCGGCCCACGCCTTGTTCTATGTTCATGGTAGGCAAACCGTGCACAAAGATATGTTTGGGACTGACGAACCTTTGTACTGAGAAAAATTGCACACTCTTGGCACCACCTTTAACACATTTTCTTGTTTCGACCCAGTGGAGACATGTCCTAAACATGGGTCTAAATATACACTTCTTTCGACTTTAAAGGCAATAGTAGAGACAAATCATACGAGGGAATATTCGGCCACGTGTACTTCTCTTTCTTGCTACTTCCTAGTAAGATTGTAATGACGAGAACTCAAAAGAGAAATGAAAGTTTCAGGTGATTGCATATGTGTCGTGAAGAAGCCCAACCGCGATTCTCAGGTGGTGGTTTATGGTGTAAAAATATATCAATAAATTCCGGATTATTCAATTCGAGTCTCGCTAACTCGGAAGGTTTCGAATCGTCGACATGTTCCAAAACCCCCCAAAACTACCAAGTGTATCTTCTTGAACTCTTCTTCTATCACCAGGTCTTCTGTACAGTAGAGGGGATGATAGAATAAGATTTCCAGGAGGTTCACTTCCGAAACTACTTAGATTCCGTTCTGCAATATTCCACTTTTTGGAATAACTCACCCAGACAGATGAATCACAGTTGAATGCAACACTTGAGTGGAGACTTACAATATTTGCGGTTGTAAGAAGGTTCATTATTTAGAGTTTTTGCAAAGCCGTTAGGTTCGTTTCGAGTTTCTATTTGATTCGAAATCCTCCGTGAGGTTCGATATGCGATTCGACCAGAAATATGAGATTGGCCCTAAAACTTTAAATGACACTCTTGGTAAACGGCGTTAGTAGGTAGTAAAGGCGGATTCTGGACCACTTTGTACATGTACTGTACACGTACACGTACATGGTGCGTTTACCGTCATAGGATTCAGTGTTAAATCGCGTGCACGTATACAAAAATGTTGTTTTTTCATGGTGGTCCAGAATTCGCTATTGTTTCTTGAGGCTCACAGATCGCACTTTTAACATTCAAATACCAGTTGAGGAACGCGTACATTCGACACGTCGCTCAAAAAAGTGAAAAATGTACGAAATTGTACATAAAAATTTTCTTACAAATTTTTGTTGTCGTTCCCATCGTGGATTAGACCTTCAATCTATCGTTGGTGAACACGAGCAAAAAACGCTTTGCGGCGATTCTGGACCAGCATCAAAAAAAGGTTTGCGGATTCTGGACCAGTGGTCCAGAATCCGCTATTGTTTTTGAGGAGGCTCACAATAGAGTCGACTATAAAGATTGAATTCGATAAATTCTATCATAATAGACACTCATGTTTTTGTTTCGGTGTGAATGAAAGGTTTTCGTTCAAAAGAGTCGACTATAAAATTGAATCTGTTATAATAGACATTCATGATTTGTTTTGGTGTGAATGAAAGGTTTTCGTTTCAAATGGATGACATTGAAAAAATTGAGTTTTAGAAAATTAGAAAGCGATGGGAAAATCGTTTGTTTACGTTTTGTCACTGCGAATTTTGTGAAATAAATCTTAATAAAACACTTTGTAGAACTGTTTCATTCAAATAAAAATAGTAAGGAAATAAAAAAGTGATTGATATATATAGGAGAGAAAAAAAAAAAATAGTTATTTAAAAAAATAAATATATCAAATCGAATAGATAATAAAAATACGTAAATCATGAACGCTTCCCAGACTATTAGAGGAAGGTTTCTTTTAAAAATGCTGATGAGAGCCTACGCATTCTGTGTGAACGAACAACTAGGTCGCCTCTTGTTAGAACGATGTGTCGGATGTCGGGATCACCTGGACTTCAATCATGAGAATCATTCGTGTCTGATGATGGAAAGAGAAGATATGGTCGTCAAGTGTTTCGAACCGGCGTTCGAACGCGTTCAAATCGAGGAAGTGATCACGTTTTGGAAGAGATTACTCTTCTGTAAGGATCGAGACAAGCCCACAGTTTCGGAAGAACTGAAATTGGCGCATAGAAGTCTGACTTTAGAAGACAAGGGATGCATCATGAAATTATTGTTCAATGAAGCATACGGCTAAGTTTTCTCATTGATATAAATAAGGGAGAATAGAAAATAAAAATAAATACACACATAAATTTTTTATCTAATATTAGAAAGAAAAAAACACAAAAATGAGAACCAGAAATAAATTGTATCCGACGTTAGATGACGACGAGGATGAGAAGCCAAACGGCGTTTTGCCGACGGCACCGTCGCTAGAAGAAAAAGAAAGAGAAGAGAGGTATCGCATCGATCAAATCAGTAGAATCCAATTGTATCTGACTCGAGAGAGAGATTCTCGCAGTTCTCTCAAGAAGAAGTATTCGCATTTCCTGAAATTCGTCAACGCGGTCGACATGACACTCATCACGATTTCCATGGGTTTACCCGCAGCCGACATTGGATTGTTGTCGACCGCGGTCGGCATTCCGACCGTGTTGACCGTAGAAGGAGTGGCTCTCGTCGCCGGATTGTTTAGCATGCTCGGAAACTTTTTGAGTAGGAAATTATATCTGAAGGCAAGGAAACACGAAAAGATTCGCGTCTTGGCTGACTCCAAGATCGACACGATATCCGAAATTATCTCGATGGGGTTGAAAGATGGTAGGATATCGGATGGAGAATAGATCACGATATTGAGCGAGAAAACGAAATACGATGCCACGAAAGAAGCCGTGAGAATCAAGACTCGTCAGATCATGAAGGATTCTCTTGTGGAAAAGGGAAGGAATGAGGCTAGGGAGGAATTCAGTAAAATGATAGAACTCAAGAGCAGCGATTGAAAAAAAATATATATAATAAGAACAGAATTTTTAAAAAAAGAAATATTAAATTTATATATAAAATAAAAACGAAATTAATTTAAATAACTCTCAAAAAATGTATTGTGTAAAGTGTAAGAGAGTTACTGAGATGAGTAATTCTCAAGAAGTACGAACTAAAAACGACAGACAGATGCTTCGCGGAATTTGCGACGTTTGTGATTCTATCAAGACTCAATTCATCAAGAAAAAAGAACACGGGCAAAGATAAAGGCATCGTGAATAAAATGATCAATAATCTACATTTCAAAATGCATCTGCCTGGTCACAGTTTCACGGGACCTGGAACGAAATTGAACAAGAGACTCAACGTCGATCTCACTCCTAAATCTTGGAGCAAACCTGTGAATAGGGTGGACGCGGCTGCATATGATCACGATCAATGCTACGCCGGACATCCCGACACCAAGACTCACAACGATGTCTGCGATAAAAACATGTTGGCGAAATTGAGAGGTATATCAAATCCGACCAGGAGAGAGAAGATAGAACGTTCGCTGGTCGGCAATTTGATCGGTGCGAAACGTCGATTCGGGTGGGGCATTAAAAAAAAAGCGCATCTGAAAAGAAGAAACGATTATTGACGAGCGAATTGGCTGAGGAGTTACACAAACCCATCGTGCATAAATTTCGAAAGAGAAGGGTGCTCGTGAAGGGTTTGGATGATATTTGGTCTGCCAACTTGGTCGACATGAGATCGTTTTCGAGGTGGAACGAGGGTGTCAAATATCTATTGACGGTCATCGACGTGTTTTCCAAATACGGTTGGATCAGAGCTTTGAAAAATAAATTGGGACCTTGCGTTGCCGAGGCTCTGAAGAGCGTGTTCGACTCGTCTTCTCTAAAACCGAATAAATTGTGGGTGGATAAGGGAAAGGAATTCTACAACAAGCACGTTCATCGATTAGTTGACCTCTACTCGATCGAAAACAAAGAGAAAGCCAGCGTGGTGGAACGTTGGAATCGAACGATGAAGCAAAAGATGCATAGATACTTCACGGCGAATTCGACCAAGAAATACATATATACGCTCTGAACGGTCTGGTCAAAGATTACAACAACACGTGACACAGATCGATCAAGATGACTCCCGCAGAAGCTAGCGACCCTCGAAACGAAAAACGGGTCTACACGAATCTATATCCTGAGAGATCTAAGATCAGGAAGAGGTCTAGAACGCCGAAATTTGCGGTCGGTGATCGAGTAAGAATCTACACTTATAAGAAGCACTTCGAAAAGGGTTATACTCCTCGATGGACCTCGGAATCTTTGTGATAATCAAAATATTTCACACCGATCCAGTGACTTACGAAATCGAAGCTTTGGATGGAGAAGAGATCATCAGAAAGTTTTACGAACAACAATTGCAGAAGACAAAGTTTTGATAAAGAAAACAAAATTTTTTTATTTACTCTCTTTAACATTTTCTTGTTTACACATATATATATAGGAGAGAAAATAATAATAAAAAATAATTAAAACTATTTTTAGATAAAAAAGCAAGCTAATTAATAAACAAAAAACAAAAACCCTTCAAAAATGGCAAATATACTAGATATAGCACAAAGCATAGTGAAACATGAAAGTATTCAAGAATATGAGGTTCACGAATACGAACCGGTAACCGGAACGAGTTTGAACAATGCGGGAGAGATAAGAATCAACATCGAAACTCAAGATCTATTCGTACATCCTAGCAAGAGTTACATAGTGGTGCAGGGACGTCTCACCAAGGAAGATGGGAGCGACTACACCGACGACGACACGGTTACTCTAGCCAATAATGGCATCATGCATCTATTCAGTAATATAAAATACATGCTATCCGGACAAGAGATAGAATCTGTGTTTCATCCCGGTCAGGCCACCATGATGTTCGGACTCTTGACGTATCCTGATGATTTTTCGAAATCCAGAGGACTTAATCAGTTGTGGGTGAAAGACACCGTCGGCCCTGCTAACGCCAGCGCCGCCGCGATATTTGACTACGTCGTCAAGACGTCCAGACCTAAAGGAACGTTTTCATTCAGGATTCCTTTGAAACACATCTTCGGATTTGTGGACGATTACAACAAGATCATGTACGGATTCAAACACAATCTGACATTGATTTGAAAGGGAAATGATGACGGGATAGTGAGACTCCCCACGACCAATGCGGGTAAGATAACTCTACACAAGATATCGTGGTTCGTTCTGCACGTGGAGCCTTCGATCGTGGAAAAAGTGCGTCTCTACAAGATCACAGAATCCAAGAGTAAATTACCTGTGGGATTTAGAATGAGACAGTGCGACACGGCTAGCATTCCACTCTCCACGAATCACTTCGATTGGAGATTGACGGTGAAATCTGCTTCTGAGAGACCGCGTTTCATCGTGGTTGCGTTTCAGACCGATAGAGACGGGTCTCAGGAAAAGAATGCGTCGCAGTTCGATCACTGTGATTTGAGAAACATGCAAGTGTTTCTGAACGCTACGAGATATCCAGCAATCGATTACAATGAGTCGTTCGACAAGAACGATTTCTGCAGACTGTATGGCAACGCCGCTGATTTTAGAAAGAAGTATCACAGTCTAGACGAATTGATGAGCAACCCTAACATATCTCCCGGCGAATACAAGTCGATGTATCCCATGTTCGCATTCAACGTCAGTAAACAGAGTGAACGACTCAAGAGTAGCGTCTTAGACATTCTGATCAAGATGCAATTCGATAGGAACGTACCAAGAAAAACCGAAGCCTTCGCTCTGGTCCTGTCAGACCGAGAATTACAATTCGAATCGGATGGAAATAAGATGTCGATCATTCGATGAGAGACGTGCATGAAAAAAATTAAAAACAAAATAAAAAAAGTAATGAGTAATGATTAAAAACAAAAAAAACAAAAAAAAAATAATAAAAGTAATGAGATCTAGAGATTGAACATCTTTCTAAATCTCATTACTTTTTTTTTTTGTTTTTAATAATCACACATTATTTTTTCAATTAATTATTTCCACGCGTTTACTGTTTGTTCAAAGGATCTAGTTCGATCAGTAGACTCACCACGGAAGTGACAGCTTTGGGATTATTGGTTTTCGTAATGAAATTAATCCTGTCTACGGCGTTCACTTTGAGAGGCATGCCGAACGTGCTAACCTTTGCGAGTTGACTCTCAGTCTTTTCGATGCTGTATTTCTTATCGCTCTCTACTCCATTCACCACGAGATTGACGACCACTCTGTTATTCAAATCCGAGGAAGCGAGACTCATTCGAATGATTTCACCTCCTAACGACATGGGATATCCCACCTGACCGTGTTTCAATCCGCTACCTCCGTTTCTGAAAGACCACTCGGTTTTTCCCTCCTCTAATGTGCCGGCCTCCTCACCCCACACGGTAATCAATTGTCTAGCGTATTTGACTCTTTCCACCACCGAAATCAGGGTGCAGGCATCCGTCATGTTCATGGGATCCAGTAGATTCGTGAGCGCATGTCCACCCATGTCTAGTTTACCTTCCATGATGTTGCCCTTTCTCCAGACCGAGTTGTCATCTACGTACTTCCTGCTGACTGCCCTGGAATCGAATTCGGGATGGTGATTGAGACTGAATAAATTCTCACCGTTCATGTTGATACCACCCTCCATGGTTCCGCCAGATTGTTTGTTCAGGTAGAGATCATCCACTTGCAATTCTATGTATTCTTGTGATCGTATCATGGCAGAATCTACGTAGGCCTTGTTGACTGCGGTTGAGTCCGCATCTGTGTCATCGTCCTTCGACAGATTCAATATCTTGTTGAATCCCGCATTCAGATCCAATATCATTTCTCTTCTGTCAGACTTTCTCTGTTCCAGATCTACATAGTGCTTGGTCACCACGTGCTTGGGATTCGTGGGAGTGGCCACGTTTGTTATCTTGTTAGAATTGGCGTTCAGTTCCGAGTGCATCGTTTTCTGAACGTATCTATTTCTCAGATGTTCGCTGAATTGCGCGTGAGAGTCATCAGCGTATTTCTTGGTCGCGGCATCGGTGGGATCTATGGGATTCACGACGTTCACCAAACATTTAGATTTCAGATCGAGATAGTCGGTCATGGCTTTATCCACGTAATTATCTAGCATGATTCGTTCAAAATCCGCGTTCCCCCTGTCGACGTATTTTTTAGTCGCAGCATCTGCGAGATCTATCAGCTCGGGAAGATTGTAGAGCTTCTTATCATTCATGTTCAAAGGTTCCTCACGAGGTTCGTATCTCCGAACGTAACATTCGTCCAAGTTGGCAAAGTCGTAACCATCACCGACTTCCTCTTCATTTTGGGTTAACTTTCGTCGTCACTTCTACCAAATTTATCGACTGGCATGTTATTTTGAGATTTTTGTTTTAAAAATATATTTCAAACGCAGTTTATTAAAAATGAATTATTTCACTTATTTTTATTTTTCCTTTTTATTTGATTAAAATTTTTTATATAATTTTTTTACCTTTATATATACTATAAAAAAATCTCTCTCTAATGTAAATCATTGAGAATGTCTTGAAACCGATCTCCTTCAGACCATCTCTTGAGAACGTAGAGACATAGGTGACCGCAAAACACTTGATCTGGCGATTGCACTCGTTCCGTGTTGTAACAAACCATCGATTTGTTGAAATAGTTCTTTATTTCTTTCGGCGGCGAGATTCCGTAGCTGTCGAAATAATAATTCTTCTTCCTGTTCTTGAACCACACCACCCAGTGAGTGCCTTCACCCGATAAATTGTCTAGATTTAAAATTCTGCATTCTGATTGTCGAGGTCTTCTCTTCAGCAAGGCATCTCTGAAAAACACGCCTAGAAAATCTTTAATTTTCAAATCCTTCGCCGCATTCGACAAATCGATGTTGGATAGGGGTTCGTTAGGTAAGACGACACCTTCTACGGATATCTCTATTCTCTTATTCATAAATGCGTATATTTTTTTAAAAAAATTATTTATTTTATTATAAATCGCTAAAATGACGTTATTTTTTATTTTTTTCTTTTTCTTTTTAAACTAACTCTATCGACTTCCATAATCTTGAATCCATCTAATTCCTCGACTTTCATAATCTTGAATCCGTCAAATTCCTCTTGATTTTCTGGAATCCTATCATCCTTAATCATATCTGGAATCCTATCATCCTCAATCATATCTGAAATCCTATCATCTAAAATTAGATTCAAAGTCCAATGTCCGAGTGCTAAAGTGCTTATTTTATCGTCTAACATGAATCTCTTGTCGTCATCAGCCGTCAGCGAAATCTTGTTGAATATTTCAGTATACAAGTCATGATTTTCGCTTCGAATCGATTTCATAGTCTTATACACCGGACCACTTCCTAACAGACAATCTTTATACTCATGGAAAGAGATGTTTTTCTTCACCACGCATGCTTCAACCCCTTTGCACTTCTTGATCTCTTCATCTTCTAGATGATAAGCATACAGTTTGGGTCTCAAGCCCACGAATTCAAGAATTTGTTTACCACTGCTCTCATCCTTAAATTTACCCAACACCTTCTTGTTGTCGTTTGATTGAATGTTGGACGGGTGATCGATGGGATAATTGCTCGTGTCGAACCATGCGGCCATGTCCGGAGATATATCTCAGTAGACATCTTTCCTCTCTATCTCGTAAACTAAACTGTCTGTGTCGGAGAACAGTAGTTTGGCTTTATCACCAAATTTTCGTTTCACGTATTTGTGGTGAAACTTGTACATCAATTGCTTGCTGATATCTAAGATGATCGGTCTGAGATAATACGGTTTGTCGAACTTCAGGTGCGTCTTTTGCATGTGAATGGCCACTAGATTTTCGTCGAATATGGTTCGGTGTTTGTAATTGGGTTTTGCCACTAATTTTTTAGCTCTTTTCTCAGACGTGACAGGTAGAACGTCAGTTCTCTTCCTGATGTTTTCCATCGATTTACCGTACACGCATTTTTTCATGAGTTTGAAGAAATCTTTTTCGAAATCGTTCTCGGCTCGAATTCTGAGATTCGTGTTAAGATCGATGTATTTTTTCATCCAAGGCTCTTCGTTGAATTGAATGATGCGATGTATGTCAACTAATTTCATCCCGTAATCGACGTATTGTTTCAAATTCTCACTGTAGATGATGTAGTTACGTTTGTTAAATAAATTGGGAATGAGTTTTTCCTCGTCTCCTTCGTTCGGTTCCATTCGTTCAGGAGCCACCAGATAATCGTTGTGTAGATCGTGCAATTCTTCCGGATAGTTCAAATCGACTTCTAAAATGCAAGGAGAGTCTCTCCATTTTTGCATCTCTTCCGGTTCCATTACCCATTCGAAATTTCCAATCAGTAAAGGATGACTCATAGCCCAACCATACAGATTATTAGCGTCCCAGTATTGTATGTATTTATTCGATCGTTTCGAATCAAAACCTTCTTTCATGTAGAGATTGTTAGCTTCAGAATATCTGTGGGAGATCATCGAGACGCCACCTCTCGTAGCCCTTTCGAACATGAGCAAGATGTCCACGTCAGATAATAATTCCAACTGGACTTCAGTGGTCTTCAACATAGCGTCCCACGCTAGACCGGGTGCGGTGAAACACCAAGCCGGATCCAGATCGTAATTTCGACGACAGACATCTCGAAAATTTTCGAACACGTCTGCCAAGAGCAAAATTTCAGTCTTTAGATAGAGATCGTGATAATCTCTCATAGTTTTCATATCGAACGATTTCCACACGTTTTCGGCATGTTCGTAATTCTCGTCGGAAATGTCGGATTCATATAATTTCGAATAAAAATCTTCTTTTGAAGGTAGTGCGGTGTCGTCGAATCTCTTTAGATCGCTCATGTAATCATAAGGATAGACTCCTTTCCTCAACATGATGTCTACTCGTTCTCCAAAATGTTCGCTCGTGATTTTAAATTTATCCTTGCTCATGTTTTCGACTAATTTTTCCAGAGTGGTCGACATGAATTTAAAACTGTTGATGAAACGTATGCCTCTACGAATGGATTTAGTTTTTTCTTCCAATGTCTCTCCGTCGATTACTCTTTTCTTCTCCATGAGCTTCCATTTCGTGAAGGAAATGTATCTTTCTCAGCTATTCGCGATGCAATTTAATTCTTCGTGAGAGGTGCTGAGATTTTTCATGAACAGATGACTGTTGTAACCTGAGAGATTGTGAAATATCACCAGATAGAAAACGGCGTTTCGATATTTTAAATTACACTTGCTGTGAGCCGGACCGTGATACAGACCCGTGTAATGATCGTGGTCTCTGACCTTCTTATTTTCCTCTGAATTCTCGTCGAACGATTGTCTGCATATGTGACATTCTGTGGCTCTGTTATTTTCATCCTGCTGCTCTTGCGTGATGATCATTTTCGCCGGAGTTTTGAATTTATCATATCACATTTGAATTTTCGATTCTAACTCTTCCACGAACCTTTGAGCCACGTCATCGTCTTCGCACTGTTTGGTATAGGTGAAGGGACCCATGTCGTGTTGCAAGTCGAAAGCGCATTTCACATAAATGCAATAGCCCGAAGGTATGTGTTTTTGATATCTTTCGACATAACTTTGAAGAGCGTCGGGTTGGCAGGAACTCATTTTCATGGTGAAGCATTCGAAATCGGCATACACAACGAATGGTACTTTTAACCTTCTATTCCGATTTTCAAACTTCATGATGGTGTTGGGTTTGGGCATTTTGATGGCGACACCTTGATTTTCGTTGCAATATTCCTGATGTTTCGCTAACGATTTTTCGCTCTGAAACATGTTCATGCAGTTGCAACATAAACATATCTTTCCTTTATGTTTATTATTTTGTCTCGACAGTAATCGGCTCGGATTTTTAACCCAACAATAATGACGATTGTCACCATTCTAAATCAATAATAAAATAATCCTCTTTTCTCTTTCGAAATACAAAGTCTGTCTGAGAGGATAGATCGTTCGTTTTTCATCGTCATATCCCAAGACGTTCACCGCTATGGTGGGATTTTGAGCCTCAAAACGTTTGATGTGTTTTAACTGCGTTGGAAAAGTCACTCCGGTCCAATCGAGATTTTTAGAAGTCTCCTCATAACGAGAAACTCTATCGGAGTGCATTTTGACAGGGTATAAAGTGGAGGTGACTGCCCATTTAAAACGCTGGTCATCACGTTGACCACGGAGCGTTTTTTCGCTAAGAAATACGGTAATTACACGTAGGAAGACCCTTTCAATGAACGTTTTCAGTTATATGAATTTCGAGTTTCAACACCTTATCGAACGTCCAGTTACTACCTTCATGTTGATAATTCGCGAGAAATGTCAACATCTTATCTTTCATCCTTTTGAAAACGTCCTATAAATCTGAACCTCGAAATATGGGTTCGACATTAGATCTGAAATATGCATTTTTCATGATGCTCTCACCGGACTTCACATCGATTTTATTCATCATGCAATGTAGTATCATCTTAATTTTTCGTCCAACGTTCATGTGTTCATGAAACAAATCCAATACTTTTTTCTTCACCCATTCCATGAACAATTTCAGATCGATTTTCTTGAATGAGGGAACCACATCGAAAGTTTTAAAAATGCCTTTGATCACACTCTCCCGTTCTACAGGCTTCGATTGGAATATTTCCGCGATGAGTCATGCTATATATTCTTCTCCTTTCCCTTCGTTGATTGCTTGTTGAATTTTGTTTGATATATCTCGTTTGTCTAGAATCTGAAGTACATCACTCATTTTCGTTTTAGTTTTTTTTTCTTTTCTTTTGAAACTTGAAGTTCTTCAACGGCTTTTCATTTAATCGTCTTCTTATTTTTCACAACTAATGCATTTTATGAATGTTTAAGTTTATCCACTTCCGATCTTTCGATTTTTTTCTTTCCATCGTTTCGCAAATAATATTCCTGTATGACTTCAATTTTTATTGATTTGGTTCTATGATTTCTGAAATGTGGAATTTTTCATATTTTACAAATCTCGTTTAACTGAGGTACAGTTTTCTTATTTAAATTTTCCATTTTTTTATTTGTTTGCTCCATTTGTAAGAATATTTTTTTTCGAATTTTGTATTTAAATAATTTGTTAAAAAGTTTTAAAATTGTTTTTATATATATATGTTTTAATTCCTTCAAAAAAATTTTTCTTTTAATGAAATTAATAAAAATTTTTATGTTCCTTAACGTGAAAAAAATTGAATTAATACGAGAAAAAAGGATGTTAAAATTTAACTTTTTATTTATATATATAAAGAGAAAAAACACTTTTACAAAAAAAAATTTTCACATTAAAGAAAATTAAAATTAAAAAAAAAAACTATTTTATATATATATATATAAAGAGTAAAAAAAAAAACAAACTTTTTTAACAAATTATTAAATACAAAATTTAAAATATACATTATTTGCAAGAATTCATAAAACTAAAAAAACAAATAATCGATCATGACAACAACACCTAAAAGATTCGAATTGAAATTGAAACGAGTCAAAACGTGTAAGATATTCGGTTTTAAAATCTATAGATTACAATGACACGACTCCATCGAATTGAACGAGGTCGAGACGAGGGCTTAGAGTGCAATTACGACAAATATAACATGCCTTTGAAATTGGATGAAGCCATGCTCGATTTGTTTCACGACTACCAAAGCGATCTACAGAAAATCGTCATTGCCAAAGATAGAGAGTTCGACAAGGACGATTTGTCATTGTCCTATGGAAGTTACATATATCCAAAAATCTCACTCGAACTCGTGGACAAATCGGATGGTGAGAGTGCGTTCACCGATGTAAAAAAAACTCAAAAAAGTAAAGATAAACATTCAACACATTTTCGAAAAAGGAGAATACACGAGTGTCAACATGCTAATAATGGACTTGGAAATATAAACAATAGAGAGATTGATTTTTCAGCGAAGAAGGGAAAAAAAGTAATGAGATCTAGAGAGGTTGATCATCTCTAGATCTCATTACTTTTTTTTTGTTTTTTTTTGTTTTTGTTTTTGATAGCTTCACTATCACCCATATATTATAATAACGTTTCCTTTTTTCTCAAATTTCAGCATCGATTCTTCTTTTCTTTTTTTTTGTGATATGTTACGTTTTTTTTATAAGAACACATTTGTTTATCCGAATCATAATTATGAACGAATGTTGTGCATCTCTCGGTAACACTCACATCATTACCATTCTCTTCAGAAGGTAGTGGTGACGATGGAAAATGTCTCATTCTTTTAAATTTCAACCATCTACCCTGATCTTTATTTAACTCTTTTATCAGTTCTTTCCTAAGATATCCATCATTAGCATCTAATCGTTTTTCCACATCTTTTTCACACTCTATCTCACGATATTCATCATTATCGTCTAATTGTTTTTTCCACCTTTTTATCCATTTATATTATTTTATACTTTCTATGATTTATATTTTATATGATTATATCATTTTTACATTATAATAACCTACTCAAAATCGGTATATTCTTAAATGGCGAATTCTCACCAAACAACAAACCCTTGCTGAGTCGCTCAACGTTTCGTTCACTCTTTAGATAGAGACCATTTCCACTCAAATAGTTGTCACCTCTAGCGGGTTCTAGATACAATCCTTTACCGCTGTCGTCTACGTGGACGCGACACGCGGCTCCTCCCTTCTTCAAAAACAGTCAGCTACCACCCATTAATTTCTCAACTGCCGAACTCGCGAGTCCTGAGAGAGCTCCCACGCCGAGAAGCTCCCATGCCGAGAGTCTTTCCGAGAAAGGGTAATGCTTTTGCGGCAAAGGGTAATGCTTTTGCAGCGATCCCTGCCAATAGCAGTAGGAAACCGCCTTTCATTCTCAAATTGTATCTCAATTGAGCGGGACTCAATCTCACCATCAACCCTCTTCCATCACAAATCGCTTTCTCCATCCTTTTGATTTGACTTCTGGTCCAGGCGATCGAATCCTGACCGCCACTGGCGAAAGAGACATAGAAAATTAGTGTTCTCCCTTATCGTCTGTCTGGGCAATCGAAAATAATTCTGCGACAGGTAGAAACAGTCCACGTTGCTGTGACGACCCCTAACGTAATACGATTCGCATCAGTTCTGTCTCTCCAAAAGCAGATCGTCGAAAATCATGAGATTCTTACCTTCCGATTTCAATTCTCTAGGATCCGGAACGTCGCTAGCGTTCTCATAAAATCGACACTCGACGTTCGAAGATGCATTTCTCTTCATCAATTCCATCGCCACACCGTCCAAAATGGTCGAAAGAGAAGCTTCACTTTTGTCGAATTCCTCCCTACGGTCAAAGATTCTGGCTATGACGTCCTTAGGCAATCTACGACCCATGCACTCTCAAAGCAATCTGTGTTCGGGTTGAAACAAGCTCTTGCCAAACACAAACAATCTGTCGTAATCCAACCAGTCGGGTCGCGACAACAGATTCATCAACAGATTGGTCTTTCCACAATTCGATTTTCCCACTGTCAAGCCTCTTATGCTTTTAGGAAAGAACTCATTATTTGACCTCTTAGTCGCGGCGTCGTTCCAAGACATATCTTCAATGTTCATCTTTGTTTATTTTTCTGTTGTTGTTATTTTAGATTTTTTCAAACACAATTTTATGTTTTTTTCAAACTCAGTTTTTATAATATTATTATTTATTTATATTACACCATCGCGAGTTCTCTTCAATCCAGATTCACTCGTCATTTTGGCTAAATCTTGTATGGGTACCACAGCATCCTTAAAATCTTTCCAACTTTTCGGCGTTCACGTAGCTCGCTTCGCCGGTGGACTGATCAACTTGTCGATCAACGCGTCGGCTGCCCTCTTGCCAGTAGGGCTGGGCGGTTTTGAAATTTGCATTTCGGTTCGGTTTCGGTTTCGGTTTTGTACAAAAACTCGGTTTTCGGTTCGGTTTTCGGTTTTTCATAATATATTGTAGAAATCCACATTTTAGAGGGTAATGTACACATAAAATCTGTCTGTATTTGTCATCCAAGTCATGAGGCTCATATAGCATGTGGAGCCATTTGGGTTAATCAGTGTTCACCACTCTTCTCAGCTAATGGACATATTGTGTGGGGCTACTGTAGTGGGCAACAGTGGTGGAGCGGTGGAGCCATGAGGTATCTAGGGAGACCAGCCCCCCCCCCACCCTCCACTCAAAATCCCACTTGCTTCTCCCATCCCCAAATTTGAAAAAAATATTTTTGATTTCCTGCCCTCAGTACAAGTACAGTACCCTCAGTCCTGAGATTCCCCCCCCCCAAAAAAAAATCTCCACTAGCATGGTCCACAGGATTTCAAACCATGGCTCCACCACTGGTGGGAGCTGCCTTGTTCTGTCAGTGAGATTTGGGACCTTGCCAAGACAAGATGCAGAAATTCACAAGAAAAGCTACATTTTAGCAAAAATCAACATTTCCTTATTTTTTATGGAGTCGCAATGCTCTCATCCTGGTTTTGGTGGATAATGTGCAATTGTTGTGCTTATTTCGGTAATTATCACATCGCTTGAAAATAGACATGCCCCGTGTTTCTTGATGGTTCCTGCTTCAAATGACAGTGGAATAAGAGGAACACAAATCATATTTTTTCTGATTTTGATAACTATTGTTGAAGTAAGTCGTGATATACGAATCACTTTTATTGGTAACTCACTCCAATGCTTTCACAATATCTCTCTTAATTTCGACTGTAGATGTTCGTTTTTTACTTTGATTCTGCCCAAACATAGAAATTGGGCGAAATGGGCGGTGCCAAGGCAAAGATATTACCAACTTTACTTTGCCCTCTTGGCTTATCCCTGCGTTGATTTCATCTTATTCAAGACAGGCGATTGATGATTTTGAAGGGAGGGGAGACTGCTGCATAATGGAAGTTGAAAGAAAGTTTGCAATATTGCATCTTGGGATTTGTTGTGTTTACAAAATACACATGGTCATGACACGTGCTGATTATAACATCGTATTGGGAATGCAGCGTGTGTACCTGACAGACCTGCAGTACTGCACGATTCCTTAAAGTAAGTTCAAATAGTATACAAACAATTCCCAATAAGTTTTAAAAAAACTTTCAATAGTTACCTGCCATCCATTTAATTGGATGTGTTCTATTTTAATTTAACCATTTTATTGTTGACAAAAAACATAACTGCCAATGCGCAGCGTTATCTCTGAGCATGTGACTTCAGAGAACGTGCCAGTGGTCAGTTAATTAACATAATTTACTCGTCATTTTTCCATGTGAACTTTGAGGTTTTAAAACTCAATAAATTTTATGTTTACCACCAATCTAATTTACAACGTGGTGTACGCAGATGATTTTAGGTCAAAGGTAATTTATAATACTTTTACACCACATATTGTCAGGTAACTTGCAATACCTCTTTGGTCGAATATGCCCGGTTCAGTAAATTTACTTAACAATTCTTGAATTGCATGTGTGGATTTTTACGTACGACTTTTTAATTTTTCATATTCCATCTGCTGGTGGTTCTGTAGATATTGTTTAAGATACAAGAAATTTGCTACCACTATTTGTGGGGGGAGGGTGGGGGGGGGATTTGTTGTCAGTCCTCTCGAAGTAAGCATAAATGGCACAGCATTTACCTTTGCCTGACATTTAAGCCTTTAGCGTGCGGAAAGCAAGTGATTGAGTGGTCATAAACTTAACCAATTCTGGGAAATTTGTTGAAACCGAAAGTCTCGGTTTTTTGTTAAGGCGGCGGTTCGGTTTCGGTTTAAAAAAAAAACCGAACCGAACCGAAAAACCGATAAACCGCACAGCCCTACTTGCCAGCCACAGAAGCTATCCTACCACTGGCTTCGATAGGGGCTTTCTTACCAGCATCCAAAGCTGCCTTCTTACCAACCTCAAAGTCGGTCGATGCGAGTTTTCTACCTTCATCACTCGTGAACGCATTATAGAATCGACGATGCCAGAACTGCCTTGAACGCAAGTTCTAACGTATCCCCTGCTCTTTATCACCAACATATTTTTATTTTATAATATATTTTGTTTTCACTGGTAAATCGTTTGTTGTTTAAATACTTTTATTATTTTAGTGTAAAATTTACTGTTTTTATTTTATATATTTTGTTTGTTTGTTTCTCTCTACTTATTATATACATCAATCCTTCAATTCGTTCATCAGCCTTTTATAATGGTTTTTATTCAAAACCTTCTGTCTTAACAATTCGTCGCATATACTAACTATCTCATTATCTAATCCTGTGTTACCAGCATGTCTACTTGCCATCAACAAACTCAATCTCTGAGACAGAGCGTCAGAATCGCTCGGAAGAAAAGTGGTTTTCACCCCTTTGCCAGTCACCGATTCAACGAACTTCTTATTCATATCCCATATGGGTTTCACCACTTTCGTCCACTTGTAACCTCTGTTGGCTTTGGGTCTCGTCTCTCTGGCATCGTTATTTCTCTTCATGGCGTGGGTCTGAACCAGAATGTCGCCATAATTGTCGAAATCCTGTTCCGTATAATCACTAGGCTTGTCGAAAAGGAGCAATTTGCACAGTCCATCAGTTATTTTATACTTATTCGAACCGACGATTAAATTATTATCATCCATTTCCACTTCTGTATCACCCACAAAAGTTCTACCGTCCGAATCCTTATAAATTCCATACAACAGATCTCTCTTACCACCATCCTCGGACGATGCGATGCTATCAGTGGTGATAGTCGAAGCTGTAGCGTCGCTCTCACTCACGTCGGTTTCGATTCTCATGGGAACGTAATCTGGTGTAGATTGAAAGGAATACTGTTTTGTAAAACTACCGGGCAACGAACCCATTCTCAAAGAACTCTCTTTTATGGGTCTCAATTCTTCAACTATCTCCTTCCTGCTTCGTTCCTGAACCTCCGTCATGGGTTTAAATATTTTTGTGGCTTCGCGTCTAAGTTCCATCTCTCCAAGACGTTTGCTTCTGTCAGCCGATTGAATGCTCTTCTTGGCACGTTCATATTCGTTTAAAAGCTGATCTCAACGTTTGGCATCCATCTGTAAAAACATTTTTTTCGTTTTTAAATTATTAATATTTCCTTTGACTATGCTAATGTGTGTTATTTATTATTTTCAAAATTAAATGTATAATTATTTTTATGTTTTAAGTAAATAAAAATCTTCTGTCTTTAATATAATAACTAAAAATCAGTTGAGGAAAAACATTTTACATGATAAAACCTCTATAAATGCGTTTTACCTCTGAATGCGTTAAAATTCGCATCACAGATTATTCACTCAGTGACGAACTGGAGAACTTTGAAAAGTTTGAAAGTTTTAGCGCATAAGAAACCAGTTTCTGATTTAACGCGTTTAAGAATAATTACATCCATTAAAAGGGTTCATTCATATCTCCGAACATTATCACGAATATATTAAAAATTTATTTACCACTTAAACCTAATTGAGTGGAAACGCGCTTTTATTGTCTATTATTAAAACGATCCATTGAACGAAAACCTTTCATTCACACCAGAACAAAAACATGAGTGTCAGTTTTATCTCTTAAAAATTCATCTTAGTGAAAAAGGTTTTATAATAGAATTTTTATTTGAATGAAACAATTCTACGAACTATTTTTATTTGAATGAAACAATTCTACAAAGTGTTTTATTAAGATTTATTTCACAAAATTCGCAGTGACAGAACGTAAACAAACGATTTTCCATCGATTCTAATTTTCTAAAACTCAATTTTTTTTTCAATGTCATCCGTTGAAACGAAAACCTTTCATTCACACCGAAACAAAACATTAATGTCTATTATAACAGATTCAATTTTATAGTCGAATCTTTTGAACGAAAACCTTTCATTCACACCAGAACAAAAACATGAGTGTCAGTTTTATCTCTTAAAAATTCATCTAAGTGAAAAAGGTTTTATAATAGAATTTTTATTTGAATGAAACAATTCTACAAACTATTTTTATTTGAATGAAACAAATTCTACAAAGTGTTTTATTAAGATTTATTTCACAAAATTCGCAGTGACAAAATGTAAACAAACGATTTTCCCATCGATTTCTAATTTTCTAAAACTCAATTTTTTCAATGTCATCCGTTTGAAACGAAAACCTTTCATTCACACCGAAACAAAACATGAATGTCTATTATAACAGATTCAATTTTATAGTCGACTCTTTTGAACGAAAACCTTTCATTCACACCGAAACAAAAACATGAGTGTCTATTATGATAGAATTTATCGAATTCAATCTTTATAGTCGACTCTATTGTGAGCCTCCTCAAAAACTGGTCCAGAATCCGCAAACCGTTTTTTGATGCTGGTCCAGAATCCGCAAAGCGTTTTTTGCTCGCGTTCACCAACGATAGATTGAAGGTCTAATCCACGATGGGAACGTGGACAAAAATTTTTAAGAAAATTTTTATGTACAATTTCATACATTTTTCACTTTTTTGAGCGACGTGTCGAATGTACGCGTTCGCCAACGGGTATTTGAACGTTAAAAGTGCGATCTGTGAGCCTCAAAAAACAATAGCGGATTCTGGACCACCATGAAAAAACAACATTTTTGTATACGTGCACGTGATTTAACACTGAATCCTATGACGGTAAACGCACCATGTACGTGTACGTGTACAGTACATGTACAAAGTGGTCCAGAATCCGCCTTTACTACCTACTGGCGTTGATTTAATATGACCGCTGTGTTAGGTAGAGTATTAGGGTAATTTATTTCGATCGACAATTCCTCTGCATTCTAAATTTTTTTTCTATAATTCGCTAATAGCTTTCTCATAGTTTTCAGGATTATCGGAATTTGTGTCGAGCTGGTAATAATCTGGATAACATGCTACACCGAGACACAATCAGCAAGGATATTGTTAATGCTACCTCCTCAATATAGTCATTGTATTGCCTATAGATCTTTGGGAGATGCGTTGATTCGCAGAGGTCACAGAGTAGCAGCTTATGTTCCGAATCATGAAATCAGTGATATGTGCTTAGGAGATCTCAAGATTGAAAAGATTAAATATGAACTTCAGGACAAGCGCATCTTTCGTTATATTGAAATTAAGTTTGATCAGCTGCCTTCGGTACTGGATACTCTGAACACTGACAAAGAATTTGGCAGAGCCATTTGTGCTGCAGCACTAAGTGATGTAGATAAACTAAACTTAATCAAGAAGATAAACTTTGATCTTATAGTTATCAACATACTTATATCCACACGGTGTTTTTCTTTGATTCCCTACAAATACAAAATTCCTTTTGTGGTTTTGAACACTTATCATTTACAGTGGTTTGATACTGGTTATCCGTTTCTTCCCAGTTTTCAACCATATCCAGTTTTAGACTATCCAGAAGAAATGACGATTGTTGAAAAAGTAGTTAATGTTGGAGCAACATTGGTTTTCCCATTCATCTTAGGACTGACATCACACAACGAGGCTGTGAATGAATTTATACCCGAACTTTCGCGGTATGATTATATATCGATAGTAAGAAATGCTGAATTATATATCGAAGACTGTGATCTCATTTTGTGTGGTTCCCTTCCGGTTTCTCCTAATATTCTTTTCGTTGGAGCTTTTTCAGTACGGACACCAAAGCCATTGCCAGCTGATTTTGAACAGTTCTACCAAGCTTCTAATCAAGGCGTTATAATGGTTGCATTTGGTAGTTATGTTCGCGATTCCGCAACCGCATTTTCTGCAATCATGTTAAAAACTTTCACAAGTATTCGGCAAAATGTTTTGTGGAAAAACGATGCATTGCAAGGTTCGAAAAATATTATGACTAGAAAATGGCTTCCACAAAATGACGCTCTTGGTCATAATAAAACGGTTTTATTTATTTCACATTGTGGTCGGAAATCTTTCTACGAAGCTGTTTACCACAGCGTCCCCATGGTCTGTATCCCTTTGTATTTGGATCAGGGATCAAATGCTCGACGAGTCGCATCACTGGGAATTGGAGTTAAACTAGATTACAAATCACTGAATTCTGACATTCTCAAAGCGGCAATATCAAGGTTGCTGTCAGATGACACGTTTACAAAAAACATGCATATGTGGTCAAAGATATACAGAGATTTTCACCCACTGCCAGCATCCGAAACAGCAATCAATTCTATTGAACATGTCATTAAATATGGAGGAAAGCATTTACGACCACCGTCTCTGGATATGTCAGTGGTATCATTAATGATGCTGGATGTTTGGGGAGTAATTGGACTTTCTTTTGGCATTTCAATTTTCTTGATTTGTGTAATTTGTAGGTGCGCTTTGCTTGTGAAGTGTAAAGAAAAATCTAAATATGACTAAAGATGCTTGTTGGAAAAAATATAAACCCTATTTCATTTAATATACGTGTAAAACGCGATTAATGCGTGATATGTGAGTAGTACAGGTTGACTTCTCTGATCAGGTTACCTCTGGAATTGTGTATTTTTGTGGTATGGGGAGGCATAATATGTAGGAGGAGAAAATTGGGCTTTAGAAACATGGACGATCCAGCGACTTGATGAGATGAAAACAATCATTTGAGAACCAAAGATACAAAACTCTCACTGATAAGCTTAACCACTGCACCTCAATTTTGAAACATCATAATTTTAAGATGCACGTTTTTTCCCAGAATGCAACTAGGAATTTATCCAATTCAATCTTGAGTGAAAGCGCGCAAAGTGCAGGTTTCAATTAGTTAAAGTCCTTGTTGTATTATGGGCATCATGGGGAAAATGCTACTTAAAATTTCGGTACATGGACAACAGTGTGCTAAAGGTTAATCTACAATTGTCAGTTATAATCAATGAAGACTCTGGAAGTCACCAAGCTCCTTACAAGTCCATCTTAAGGTTTTGCAGTTTTGAGATTACGATTCTGCGACGCGCCCGACTTGACTATCAAAAGAGAGGGGAGTAAGGGATGTAAGATGGCCCGACCAATGCTTCTTGTCCTGGAAATGCTGGAAATCACATTTTATGACACCTAATGCATTTCCGAAATTCACACCCACATTTTTACACTCAAAGTGGGTGTCGGGAAAAAATATTGACAGTGGGTCACGCTCATATCTCAGGCATAGCATGACATATAGAACTGGGACCAACATCAACTGACTCGAAACTCAATTGAGGTTCACAATATGGATCAATGGACCTTGGGGTCATTCGGTGCATTTTTCAGAATAGCTGGAAATCACATTGCCAAAATTCGAACATGTGAGTGGGGCCAAAATGTTTGAAAGTGGGTGAAGCTCATTTCGCAAGCATTGTATGACCTGTGGACCTGGGACCAACACAAAATGAGTCAAGACTCAATGTAAGTTCAAAATATGGGTGTATTTTTAAGATTTGTTGGAAAGCACATTTTATGAGCCCCCCCCCCCCCCTCCCCCAATGCATTTCGTTTGTTGTGTTGTTCTGTACCTATTACGCACGTGCGCATTTATTTAATCAGATAATATTTACTTCAACACAAAATAAGAAATAAAACCCACTTGGCAATCGTTAATGAAATAAAATAGAAGAAAAGGAAAACTTACATTCTAAAGCAAGGACCTGTTTTAGACATAACTTCCAACACTGGTTCCTCGCGTTACCTCTTCCATGAATAATGCAACATGCAATACTTCGTGAGGATAGTCATGTCCACCTTTTTACGAATTAGTAGTTTAATCGGTACACGCACCAGTTACATTGTCTATTTTAGGTCAGCACTACTGACCCGCAATTACAGCACACTTCAAGGTTGAATGGCATTACAACTGGGAAGATGTAATAGATATACCACACTTTTTGTGATGTATGGCGAGATAATTGTACAGTTTGCAAAAAGTGTGGTATATCTAGTTTAATCCACAGCCCTTTCCTATTAAGGAATGTCAACAAAAAAAATTGGCTTAATTTATTTTAAGTGAAAATATGGTCAAAATGCGTTTTACAATTACTTATCGCCCCCCAAAATTAAATGGATATATCTCATTGTTACTTATCTGAAACGTCCACTGAATATACAATAGATATGTTAAGTGTAAGTGTGACAGTACGATTGATATAAACTGAACACGCATCACATCGTCATCCGTGCGAGTGATTGTGTGAGCAATGTGATATCCCAATTGCAAATTTAATAATATTCGCGAGTTAACGACTGTGTACACACAAATTTTAAAGTATCTATTTCTAAACCCATATTTTTAACAAATATTCGATATCTGAAGAGTGGAATCATGTGGAATGGTGATGACGGGGAAGATTTTTTATTGTCAGGCAGTAGAAGATGCTGAAAACAAAACAACATACCGATGAAATAGACGATTTAACACTTTCGCAGATACAAGTTCAACAATTGCCATACGACAAAACGATCGACAAAAGAGAGAGAGACACACACAGAGACAGAGGGAACGAGAGAGAGAGAGAGAGAGAGAGAGAGAGAGAGAGAGAGAGAGAGAGAGAGAGAGAGAAAGACAACAATTGCCACCAATAACAAATATCAGTGTGCTAGTTCCCTTCTATGGCCGTTCCTCCGAGTGCACAATGCTTCTTACACATCTATTGTAAACAATCACCCCCCCCCCCCCCACCACACCACACGCACACTCCCATAACCGAGCGAATCAAATATTTTCTGAATGTGTGAAAATTAACGATAAAGCGATATCAACAGGACTGGAAGAGTTTCCTCTCTTCAGTGTTTGCAACACTCGCGACAATGTCTTTCTTTGTTAATCAATCTCACTTAACTCAACAAACAATGGTCTTTTGTCCAGATATTTGTACCGTCCAAATATCTGAAACGATACAAATATCTGGGCTTATCACCTTTTACAGTACATTGTGCCGATACATTTGTACGATAAAACATCAACAGAACAAAGGAAAAGTGACGTAGCTGTGGATTAAAACAGGATTCCTATTCTTCTGTTAAACATTATATCAGATATATATCGGTGGCGTTTGATGTACGTCAGCTTGTTTTCACTACCTTTGATTAGCACACAATGCTGTGTACCAACACTAGTCGAAGTGACATCTCCTCATACTGCATGGAATTACAATGTTAATGTTAATGTTTATTGTTGCAACCAGGAAGGGCTCGTTGGATTCGTTCCTGTTTCGAGTCAAGGTCAGTATGCAAATTTAAAAAAATAGCCCAATCAGCATTCAAAAGTTAAACGACAATGATATGTCGAGCCAGCTCCATACACAGCGCGATTTTGGTAGTGATTTATTGAGGAATAGGTTTAGTTTGCACAGTCTATATCTTGACCTAAACCCCAAGCTTCAAACATTTAACCCAGAAAATGTACATGTACAAATTTCAGTTATGTTTCTATGTTTACAATTATGTTTATTTTTTCTTTGATTTTTTTTCCAGTGGTGATGACCATCAATGCACTCGATGGAAAGGACTGCCCCAAAACCAAAACCGTCAATTTCTATCTGCGGAATACCCGCTGACTGGCGAATGTAGGTTTCCACATACATGTAGTATTAAATATGGCGATTGACATAGCCCAGTACCGACAGTCAGTAGGTATTTTCTACAGCACTCTTAATTCAAAGAAACAAGACCACATTCATCAAAGTTATGCGACACTCCATCTTAAATTCCGTCCACCTATATTCCATCTATAATTGCTATTAGGATGTTAATTGTTATCCTCTGTGGTGATGTCCACCCAAACCCTGGTCCAGCTCATACGGGCACTGTCAGTACCCATCAAAATTCAATTTCAATTCCAAATTATAATACCCGTAGCATTCGTCATAAACTGCATAAGCTAGTAGATGAGATCGATGACTGTGACATTATTTGCATTACAGAAACTCATTTGGATAATGACTTCGATATCAGTAATATACTATTAAAAAAAGTAAGGGATATTCAAACTGATGTTGATATTTTTGGAAAATGGTATTGGGTACGCGTGATTGGACACATCAATATGTTCCCAAGTTTAGTGTGGATCATGAATGTCACCGGCCCACGAAAACTTCGTGCAGGTTTTTCGCACGAGCGCCGCGTTAATGTTTGTGTGGTACGTTTTGGAATTTCTATTTGTACTGGACGGGCTTTTTCGGATATCTCATCGTTCTTTTTTGGTATAAACTCGTTCATCAATAGTTTCTGGTCGAAACGTAAGTTTTGTGGTATGTGAAGACTGACACATGACGAACGTTTACGTGCCGTTGGTATGTTGGAAGCTGGAAACAGACAGAATGCAGTGGCTCGAATTATCAACGTTACTCAATCGGTGATTAGCAAGTTTTGGTCACGCTACCGTCAGACAGGCAGTGTTGATGACAGACATCGGCCTGGTCGTCCATGGGCGACAATTGCTAACCAGGATCGTTTCATCCGAACTACAGCACTACGTAACCGCCATCAAAATGCCTCAGAAATTGGACAGCAGCTGCACCGAGCGACAGATGCTCGAGTTAGTGGTCAGACTATCCGAACTTGCCTACAAAGCTGGAATTTGTACGCTCGACGACCTTGAGTAATTCCACGCTTGACTGAACGAACATAGCAGCAAGGCGTAATTGGTGTGGGGGCACGACAGCGCCGAGACAATCGTCGGAGGAGCAATGCTATTTTTTTCGATGAATCGAGGTTCACTCTCGACTTCCACGACAGTCGAAGCAGAGTGTGGCGGCGGCGGAACGAACGATACCGTGACGTAATCGTTAGGCAGCACGATCGTTTTGGTGGTGGATCGGTTATGGTGTGGGGAGCCATAACCATGACAGGCAGAACAACATTAAATGTCACCCAAGGGCGTGTCACAGGGCAGTACTACTGTGACAACATGTTAGGAGCTCATGTTGTGCCATTTGCACGACGTCACGGCCGTCGATTCAATTTCCAAGATAACAATGCAAGAGTGCACAGGTCCCGGGACGCTACAGAGTTTCTCCAGGAACAGATCATCACTACACTGCCTTGGCTAGCACTAAGTCCAGACGTTTCATCAATCGTGCACGTCTGGGATATATGCTTAGCAGGTGCATACGAACAGCCCCTACCAATGTCCAGGATCTCACCGATGCACTCCAGGAAGAATGGAATAACATCAGTCAAGCTTATATTGGACGTTTGGTGAGGAGTATGCCACGTTGGATCCGCGCTTATCTCGCGAGCCGAGGAGGATTTACAAGGTATTGAGGTCTTGGACTGAATGTGGTAAATTCTCTGACTGACCGTACATGTCGGGCTGAGTGCTCTGGTGACCTGCGTGCTGCGTCCAACGAAATCTGTCAACTGACCATACTTACCACAGACTGCAACTGCAGCTGTACTTCTGTACAGCCCCCACCTCCTGTAGCTTATCAACGGCATTCACGCATCACGATCAACTCCCCTTCGCCATCCCACCTTCTTGTTATTACATTCTTCGGATCCATCACGCTGTGTTACACAAGATGTCTTACTAGTTTCTTAACCTACATATTACACGGGGTATTCACTTCGTGTCGAGTTCTTGACTTCATTTAACCCTTTACCTAACCTGAAAAGCAGACGACACTTGCAAAATTAATTCTTGAATAACTAATTTTTTTCATTTTTTGTCTCAAAAACATAGGTTATGACACCTCGTTGGAACGAGCTCGACGAGCTCGTTCCAACGAGGGGTCATATCCTATGTTTTTGAGACAAAAAATGAAAAAAATAATGAAAATTAATTGGCGATTTTTGAGAATAGCGCTGGCCGGTTTTGGCCGTTACGTTAGGTAAAGGGTTAAGCAGATTGTACTGCCTCACACACATATATATATACACCACACAGTTACCCTTTGAAAATTTATTTACCCTCACCATTTTTTCCGTGTCTTTAGTTTAATTAATTTATACTCTTCACACTTCACTTCCATAATATTTTCCAAGACAGCTTGATTACAAGTCTGCTTCCAAACTAGGTTCATATTACATCGATGTGCCACCTCGAATTATACCGTGCCCGGATAGGCACTTTCAACTCTGCCATTTATGCTCGCACACTGAAGCATTTCCCACACAAGGAACAACTCATCTGTATCTTAATTTACCTGCACTTGCGTTTCAAGGGTCTTGAACTGAAGAAAGTTTCACGGCTACGGCAGCTCTGTTCCTCTGGCTACACCATGAATCCACTACATGCGACTTGGCAGATCCTATCGACTTGAGTGTCTCAGAAATTACCTCCACTGAGAAAGTCATTATCCCAGTTACACTTGTCACGTTAGTTTTCTTTTATTTGGCTATAATTCTATTATTGTCTGTGACACCAAAACCGATCCCGGGCCTAATTTTATCAAGAGAGCACACGTCTCAATAATTTCATTTACCTTGAAAGTTGTAATCCCCATTTTCTTTACAACCTCGCCGCTCCTTTACTTGGGTATAATTTCATTATTATTGTCGGGTGACATCTAACCCAACCCCGACCCAAGGTCTATAAACTCAGACTCTGACTGGAAAACTTTGAAGATGTTGAACCTTAACATCCAAAGCTTAAAACCTGAATTAGATACTGTTCAATGTGAATACTCATATCTGATATCTTGGCCTTAACCGAGCCATGGCTGCACATCAATGATCCCACATTCGACGTCCTTCTCCATGGGGTTCATGAACATTGCGATACGATCGATTTTGTGTGTGTGTGGGGGGGGGGGGGGGGGGAGGGGGGGGGGGGGTGCCATCTAAATTAAAGGAAATATCTCTTTTCGACATCGCCCCGACATTGAGGTGCCCAGTACGGAGTGTGTATGGGCTGACATATTTACGAATCAAAGTAAGTCCCTTTTGTTAGGGGTCTTTTACCGCCCACCTAACAGTCCCTCAGATACATGGGATGTCATATCGGCATCCATCGAAAAGGCCAGAGACACGCCACTTGTTCATTTAATTGTTACGGGCGATTTTAATGACATTCAGTTGGTTCCCTCGAGAGATCGTTTTACTGAAATATGCCGTTTCTTCAACCTGAGGCTGCTCGTGGTTGAACTAACCTGTTTTACCGAGTCGTCGGCCACTCTGATAGATCTGTTTGCTGTAAGTGACACAGCTGACGTGAAAGCCTGCGAGGTCCTAGAACCGATTATCCCTGGAATGATTTGCTACCATTGCCCAATATCAATTGATATCGAATATTTGAAACCACCTCCTCTTTCCTTTAAAAGAAGGATATGGCTGTATTCTCAGGGTGATTATGAAGCGCTAAACAGAGCCCTCTTTAACGTTGACTGGAATACCTTCTTTGATAATTCATGTCTTGATATCGTTGTTTCAAATTTCGCCGAAAAATTACTCGATACAGAATCTAAACATATTCCGAACAAAATTATTACTAATAAGACAGAGAAAACGTCTGTATCGCATAGCCAAACGCATCGGTCTTCCGAACGCTTGGGCAAAATATAAACGGAAACGGAATGAAGTTGTAACGGCCATTAGGAGGGCCAAAGCGTCATATTTATATAAAGTTCAGACCACGCTAAGGAACAACGAGACCACCTCATCACTGTGGTGGAAGACCCTAAAAACACTCATCAGTGACAGTAAAGCGGTAGGATTTCCTACTATTATGCATCTAAATAAAGTATATTCCTCACGTCTTGAGAAAGCTGAAGTGTTCAATGAATACTTCTGTTTTATCTCAACAGTTGACAACTCGAAAGCCTCCCTTCTCGATTCAGCATCCCAAGGTTTACACGTTATTGATGGCATCACTCTACATTGTAGCGTAATATGCGAAGCAGTGAAGTCGATAAAGGTGTCTAAGGCATCTGGCCCAGATCTTGTAAGTCCGTGTCTTCTTAAAGAATGTAAAACACCCCTGTGTCAGGCTGTGTGAGCCTTTTTCGGTCTTATTTAATGTGCTCTTGGATAACTTATACTTTCCTTCACTGTAGAAACAAGCAAATGTCTGCCCAATTTTGAAAAAACAGCCATCAAATTCAGTTACTAATTATCGCCCGATATCACTGATTAGCTGTGTAGGTAAAATATTTGAAAAATGTGTTTTCAAACGTTTGTGGCAATTTCTGATTGACAACAATATTCTTAGTCAATTCCAGTCAGGGTTTACACCTGGTGACTCAACTGTGCTCCAATTGACCGACATATACGATGAATTCAGTCGAGCTCTTGACGAAAGCAAAGCAGTTAGGGTGGTCTTCTGTGATGTCAGTAAGGCTTTCGATAAAGTGTGGCATGTTGGTCTTTTCACAAGCTGAAGAGAATTGGTGTCTCAGGTGAACTACTGTTGTTCTTTGAATCGTTCCTTTCGGATAGGTCGCAACGAGTTATGATAGGCTCGGACGCATCGTCCTGGATACCAATTAATGCTGGTGTTCCACACGGGTCGATACTTGGACCTTTATTGTTCTTAATATATATTAATGATATAACTGAAAACATACTTAGAAGCATGCGCCTTTTTGCAGATGACACTTCCCTACATCTAATTGTAGAGAACCCAAAGCAAGCTTCGAGTTTAATCAATCATGACCTGTCCACAATAGAACATTGGGCTAAGACCTGGTTGGTTGAGTTTAATCCCATCAAAACAGAGTGTATGCTTATATCACGCAAAAGCAACCCCGCTGCCCATCCACCATTATTCTTAGGCGATACACAGATATCCGATGTCACTAATCATAAACATTTAGGAGTCACATTAAATAGCACATGTACATGGAACGACCACATTGACCACATCTGCTCTAAAGCCTCGGGTCGCGTAGACATACTGAGGAAGCCGAAATTCAATCTCAATCGCAGCGTTTTGGGAAAATATGCTTTGCCTTCGTTAGATCTTCACTAGAATACGCTGATGCTGTCTGGGATAATTGTTTGGCAGCTAAAGTCGCCGAGCTAGAAAAAATACAGATTGCGGCGGCGAGGATCATTAATGGGGCAACTGTCAGTTGTAGTAAGTCTTTACTTTATTCTGAAACACGTTGGGATTCTCTACAATAAAGACGTCGCAAACACAAGTTAATACAGTTTTTCAAAATGAATCATCATATGTCCCCACATATATTGCAAACAAAGTTTCACCGTTCGTCTCATCATCAAATCCATCCGTCAATCTGCGGTCATGTCGTAACCACAGAGTTCCATTTCATCGGACGCGGTTGTATCAGTCATCTTTTTTTCCCAGCGTTACAGACCAATGGAACAACATGCCCTTATCTGTCCGCGAGAACTCATCTCTGATCCATTTCAAGACTTTTTTAAATGCTGAAAATTTTATTTCGCCTCACACGAAGTTCGATAAATTTTCCTCGGCCTAATTGTCACGCTCCGGTGGGTTCCCAACGCCCAATCGCCTATCGTTTAACTTTTTCCCGGTACTTGATTAGTTATTATTATTATTTATTGGTGTTTAAGGTCACATATTTCTGCACAATGGCTAACCATGACCGTGACTGTTTTACGGGTGGAGGAAGCCGGAGTACCCGGAGAGAACCACCGAGCAACGGCGAGCAACTGTCAGCTCCCCAACATACCAACTCCACACAAGCGGGGTTAGCATTGGTTGAAGACAGGTGCACCATCGACGTGCAGTACGCCTTAGTACACAACGTCACCGTGCCCCCACGTGGGCAATGGGGGTGAAGTGTCTTGCCCAAGGACACAACGCGGTTGCCGTAGGTGGGATTCGAACCGAGGACCTCTCGGCTTGCAGCCTGCACCTCTACCAGCTGAGCCACCGCGCCCCCACTTGATTAGTTGTGAGGCGGTTTTGTCTTGATCGTCTATATTTCTGCCTCTACTTTAATACTCTGTTAATTACTTCCTTTGTTCCTTTTATTCACCCATTTCCAATGTACGTTCGAATTCGGACCCCCTGTCATTCTTATCGTCATAATGAGATTTCAATTTTGCATTTATCGTCTTGAATCTTATTCACTTTACTTCGTGCCCTTTGGTTTTCTTCTTTTGCTTCATTGATCTCATTGTTTCCCCCTTGAGCCTCTACTCCTTCTGCTCGCAGCACATTTGACTATTCTGCCCCCTTATGGCCTTTTTCAGTTCGTCATTCACTCTGTACCCAAGTTCCCGTGTTGAAACCTTAATCTTTCCTATACTTTCCTCCCATTCCTCCACTAAGCTCACAACAATGGTATCTGCCATTCCTTGGACACTGGCCTCCCTATGTACATTAATTCACAAGCTTTGGTTTCAAGTGTCCTTCCGACTTCGCCAAATTAGCATCCTTTCAGTTTCTGAGTCCTCAAATCTTGTATCTGACCGGATTTTTTGCCCCTGATAGTAACTGTAATCAAGGTTTCTCCACCCAACTCCCTTTTGCACTCATCGTCCCCTTCTCCCTCCATCACCCCCTCCATAAATCAATATCTGTGACATTATAGTCGATTATCGTTCTTCTGTCGTTCCTCTCCGAGGTCCCGTTTCCAATAAACCTCTCATTTCTGTTCAAGATCTTCAGATCTAGCTCACTTATGAAGTCCAACAGTTTCCTTCCACTCCTGTTGACTTTGTTTTCTCCCCCACTGCATGTGTAACATACGTGTGTCCCGGGTGAGATAGCAGGGAGAGACAGATGTATCCCACCCCACTCAAGTGACGTTATACATTTATAACGTTATTATGGCGTTATGCATATCGTATCAGCTTCTTGCTACCAACTAATTCATATTGACGTCATCGGAATGCAGCGTGATCAAAGTTCGATGCTCTAAAACTCTTCAACCCTCAAGCTGCCACCGTTCCTAATCGATTTCGTGGTATATACCTTTGGTATATATAACATAATTGTGCATGCTCTTTCCGATGGTGTCATCCGTTTCACAAAACAACGAATATAAAATGAGTTGATTGAATCAGCACGTGACTCCCGATTACCTCTGGCTAACGTAATCGCTGAATGGTGGTGGAGGGGGGGGGGGTGGGGAGAAAAATCATCCTCGATGAGTCTGAAGGTGGGAATGGGGAAATCTCACCCTCGGGGCAAGATATTTGAACCAGTCCTTCGACAAGCCTCGGGTCTGGTTCATTTGCCGAGGGTCTGGTTCAAATATCTTGTCCCGAGGGTGAGATTTCCCCATCCCACCTCCAGACTCATCGGGGATCATCATAATAATCCACGCCCTGGATGCCTTCCTCCTTGTCACCTATATGTCAATTAAAGTCTCCCATCAGAATTATATCGAGTCCCCTGTTTGCTAGTCCTATGATATTGGTCCGAAGTGTTGAGTATATTGAGTCATTCCTCTCAGGTATGCTTCCTTCCACCGCACATTACACAATCCCAATGGCGACATTTTTAATTTTTAGATTAAGCTTTACCCATCCAATTTCTTCAGATGCCTCAGCCGAGGTAATGACATCTACCAGATCTGTGATCAACGACGGTTTTAAATCCTCTTTTATGTGCATGCCTACCCCTCCACCGTTGTTTCAGACCTACGGTTCGACCGACTTACACATATCCACACGCTCTTACTTGATCTACCCGTTTCCAATGTCTTAACCACGTCGCACTTGAGCCCATGACACCAAACTCCTCTTTCTCGATCAGTGCACATGGATGTTTCCCTTACTGTCCTGCGGAGACCCTGGATGTTACTGTAACTCAGTTTCAGATTATCGGGATACCTTGACTTCCCCTTTTGATACCGTTGTTTCATGGCGGTAACCTCGATAATCTCGTTCTCTCCCCCTCGTTCTTGTTCACCCCGTCTATTGTCCCTCTTGCTATTGCCTCTGGCTTACCACTCGTCTCCAAAAGGCCCTAATATCTGTATTTGTTTTCATCCAACACTTGTGTCCCCGCCCATGCTAAGATGCAGCACCTATCGTCCGTACATGCTCTCCTTACACCAAAACATATTCCAGTGGGCAATAAAGGGTATACCCCAATCAGCACAATACTCCTCTAACTCCTCATTCAATGTCACAAACCTTGAGGTCACAGGTGCTCTCAGTAGGGGATTGATGTAACTGGAATTCTTGTTTGTTTGCCTGCTTTCAGCTAGTTCATGGACAGTAATATAACACAAAGACAACCTGCAGTTCACATATCAATCACGGCTTTGTCGCTCGTGAAAATACGATATTTCTCCCCAGTCACGAAAAATATATTCCCGATATTCAAACAGGAAATGTAGGTTTTCACTACTTGTTGTGAATCTGATATATATTAACATGAGAAGGCGAGTAGTTAAGAACTACCAAGGATTTAATAAACGTCAGTTTGTGTATTGGTTTATAGGGCCATCTCCAGCATCAGTGGCTATATCACGACGATAATACAAGTATAAATTCAAGTTCAGCCAGGGTTAGTTGGGAAATTAACTTCAGTAACTGTGTACAAGGTGTTAATTCCAAAATTTTTTTTCTAAAAGTATTCATTTCGGAATGCCCATCTTCTTGTTAATATATTGACTTTAAATTGACTCGCTGCATTTAATACAAAGGTTTTTGGAGACTGAACAAAAAATATTAATATGACGGAAGCCTTTTTAACAAATTGCCAGGTAAAATCATTTCAGTTTTTCACAAAATGCACTGATTTTACTTGAAGCGTTTGAAAGAACGCAACCGACCAGAGATAATAAGAGGAAAAACAACACAGATCGTATACTCGATTCATTACAAACTGGTCACTAATTTTAAAAAAAAGGTCACGGTGATGTATGCAAGCTCAAGTTCTAGTTAGTGACACGCTGCCATTAACCCTTTACCCAACGTAACGGCAAAAAAACCGGCCAGAGCTATCATCAAAAATCGTCAGTTAATTTTCATTATTTTTTCATTTTTTGTCTCAAAAACATAGGTTATGACCCCTCATTGGAACGAGCCCGTCAAGCTCGTTCCAATGAGGGGCCATAACCTATGTTTTTGAGACAAAAAATGAAAAAAATTAGTTGTTCAAGAATTTTTTTTTGCAAGTGTCGTCTGCTTTTCATGTTAGGTAAAGGGTTAATCATGATACGAGTGAATCATAGAAAAGGCACCGGAGTTTCTTATAAACTTTCAACACAACAACAGACATTTATCAGAATATTCACTCCGGTTAAACCGCACACTTTAAAAACATATTATATTTGATCAACCGTACACAACTCATTTTCTAAACACGTACACCATACGCATCAACTCGTCACAGAAAAGTAATGAAAACAGAGGATTTGGTCGACGCTATTGTTTTTTAAGGAAAGATTTGAAAGGGGGAATAGTCGAAGTGGACAAATGACCAACTAACAAGCTCACAAATTCTCCCTGTCGAAAACGACAACGATCTGCAGGAAAATCCTGTTTTCTAATTTCGAGGTAGACAATAATTTACGTTTTAGCGGTAAAATAAGCTTTTTGAGCTTATTTTACAGAACGTGAAGATAGACCGCGCATCTACAAATTCACGTGGAGCAGTTACTTAAATATTTGGTAACACATGTGTCGAAAATGATCAATACAATATACATCCCCCTGCGTCTTGTCAATGTCTCTCAACCGAAAGAGTGAAAACAAAAACGCCCGTCGTGGTTTCCATACAGTGATTCAACCTTCACTCGGCTCCATTGTAAACTTAAAGCGAAAACAATCTGGTCACGTGCTATGCAGCAATGCCTTATTTGGATTATAGAGTCAACTATTCTGTATAGTTATAGGGGTGTCAATGAAGCTTTATTTGTATTGACGCGCTTCTGCCGTCTGTTATACGTTATCTTTGAATATTGTTTTATTTTTCTGCTGATATTTTATGTGCTCTTCGTGCATAATAGGCAGAATTATTTTGGTGTATTCATTAACGTTTTGCGGACAGTCATAGTTATTAGTACCCACGCAAACGACAAATTTAGGCTTAACTGTGTTCAACTGTTCCATACGTGTCTGACAGAATCGTCGAATGTCCCTTCCAACGTCGAAGTAAAAATGAACGCGGAACTCAAAAAGGTAAACGAATGGGTTAGCACGTGGCTTGTCTCGTTTAAGGCAAAAAAGACGAAAGCAATCCTATTCACACTTAACCCTTTACCTAACATGAAAAGCAGACGACACTTGCAAAAAAAAAATCTTGAATAACTAATTTTTTTCATTTTTTGTCTCAAAAACATAGGTTATGACCCCTCGTTGGAACGAGCTCGACGAGCTCGTTCCAACGAGGGGTCATAACCTATGTTTTTGAGACAAAAAATGAAAAAAATAGTGAAAATTAATTGGCGATTTTTGAGAATAGCGCTGGCCGGTTTTGGCCGTTACGTTGGGTAAAGGGTTAACAAAAATATCTCGTCATTAAATATCTTGTTTAATGGCGAAACAATTGACTTAAGTAATTCTCACAAACATTTGGCTCTAACCTTGCAGTCAAACTTGTCTTGGTCAGATCACATTGATAACAGTTGTAAAAAAGCCTCTTCGAGATTGTCCCAACTAAGAAAATTGAAGAATACTTTTAACATAAAAATTCTCGAAAAAATATATCATGCATTCCCATTACCGATTTTGGAATATGGTAGTTCTGCGTGGAGCGGTGCTCCTCGGTATCAACCGAAACGTGCTGAAGTTATTCACTGCGACGCAGTCCGAATAGTGAACGGGTTGACAAGATCTGCCCCACGAGATCGACTTTTGTTCGAAGTTGGTTGGAGTAGTCAGGAAAACAGGCGCTATGTTCACAAAATGTGTAACGTTTACAAAATTGTTACTGGGAATGCTCCGAACTTCCTCCACGATTTTTTACCACCGCGTGTCGCCGACATATCCCAATATAATTTACGAAACGCGTCTAATTTTGTTCCTTATTTATTTCAAACGTAACTCTTCAAACGGTCATTTTTCCCTTCGTGTATTGAAGTATGGAACACCCTACCGGAGACTGTTCGAAACAGTCGGTCGCTGGGAAATTCAAGAAGTCCATCTCACCACCATTGTACAAGCCTCCTACATATTTCTCGACCGGTATTATAAGTTACAGGGCGTTTGTTGGCAGATACAGTGTCATATGCGGCGAAGAGAAAACAATATTATGTGAGGCGAAGCCGAACCTAATATTGTTTTCTCTGAGTCGTATGGTTCTCGTCAGATCACCGAAGTTAAGCAACGCCGAGTCCGGTTAGTCCTCGGATGGGTGACCGTCTGAGCGATCGATTCGGACTCCCGCGTTGTGTCCTTGGGCAAGGCACTTACCCCGATTGTCCACATGGGGGCACGATGACGCCGTGTATTAAGGCGTACTGGACGTCGATGGTGCGCATGTCTTCAACCAAAATAACCCTGTCTGTGCTACAGTGGGGAGTTACGATGTTGGGGAGCTGGCAGCTGCTCGTCGTTGCTCGGTAGTTCTCTCCGGGTACTCCGGCTTCCTCACTCGTAAAACTGTCACGGTCATGATTAGCCATTGGGCTTAAGTATGTGACCTTAAACACCAATACATAAATAAATAAATAAATAAATAAATAAATAAATAAATAAATCTGAGCCGTATATGACACTGTATCTGCCAACTAAACGCCTATTACGTATTTATTATGCACGGCATGCTAAAATGTCATTGGGGACGTTAACTCAAGGAATAGTTAAATGATGCGCACTTCTAGAAAAATGTAAACAAAGCAGACCATGTTTACATACGCAACAAGGGGAGTAATTTTGCTTCCGCATTCTAATAAATCACTCGTGACTTGCTCTATAACCACCAATGTTTTGGGCTGGTTTGGCATTTTATTATAACAGTTTCATTCAATCGAATGCAATGTTTATACGACGGGGCTATTTTATATGGTGGGTCTTCTGTACGACTGAGCTGCAGCATGTACGTACGTGTAAATTAAAAGCTGAAGCGTGTGGATATAATGATAAAACAAAATGGCTGACGGGCACCTAATTATTAAATAAATATTGGGTGCTTTTCAGCCATCCTGAACCTAATATTGCGGAGTCTATGTTTCTTAGTAGCTTCATTTGCTTGGATAAACAAATTTACTAGCATAATAAATGGAAATACATCATCATTCACGCAAAATTGCGAACTGGATGTCGTGACCGTAATGGTGACAAATTCCGCCACTGCATCTCTGACTCTCCATTTTGCTTATGTTACAATGGCGTTGAGGATAGACTACATTAATTTTTCCTGTGTCCTTTAAATTCTAATATTCGAAGTATCCTCACAGATTATTTGTCGAAACTCACGCCCAACTGGAATTCATTGGATTTAATTTTTATATGGAAGTCTGTCTTTACCCGAAAGTAGCAATGTATCAGTTTTATTATCTGTTCAAAAATTAAATCGTGACTCGCATAGAATTGATGTACAGTATAAGATTTAGCTGCGTCTCTCAACAATTCTGAGTGTCCCAGGGTTGTACAAATGATCTGACACCCGCCGTGGGTGTCCTCTCACTGCGGGACCTGACAATCAATCTGTGTGAGGACAACACGCCAGGTGTTAGGTCAGCATTGATCTGGAAAGAGCACGCACAAATTAACTGGTTTCAACATGTTGTGTGGACTTTCTTTGGTGGCACTAACTGTGACTCCAAACTGAAACTTAATAAATTTAGAAGTGAATAAATGTGTGTGTGGGGGGGGGGGGGGGGGGGGCGCGCGCGGGGGGGGGGGGGTGTCATCATCACTGGAATGTCTGCTGTATATTGGATTTTTTGTTTGTTTTTTTCTAATTCTGCTTTTACCTGATTTTCTGTTCTCTCTCTCTCTCTTCTCTCTCTCTCTCTGTCTCATTCTGTCTCTCTTTCTCTCTCTCTCTCTCTCTCTCTCTCTCTCTCACACACACACTCTCTCGCTCTCTCTTTTTGTGTACAATGTTTACATATTGTTATGTTCTGTTATTCATTTAGTATGTTCTGTCTTTTGTAATCTGTTAGTCTTTATATAAGAGCTGAGGGTTTTTTAAATGGTAAACACTTGTCCGTGAATCCTGATTAGCATTGTTGATTGGCAAATAAAATATGTTTGATCTAAGTCTAACTGTAACATATGGCTCGTTTGGCAATTTCTATCAATAAACTTTTAAATTATTGTCGGTTATCAGGATTTTTTTTCTATTAGATTTCAGATTTTAGGGGCTTTATTGCTGCAGATATAATATTTTGGTTATATGAAGGATGTTTTGTAACAAGCAGTCAGATTCTTGACAGAAGTAGTGCCACTGTCAGCATTTCCCGACAAGCTTTCAGGAATCCTCACAGCAATTACGTTATACCATTGGTTGTTTGTGGTCACATGGAACGTCAAAATAAAAAGGGCTGCGGATCCGAGTTTAGATCGGTCAATCTTTGGATCAAAATCTTTCGATCAAACCTCCAATAATAAGTCCTATAGTTAACATATATATAGATATATTATAGAGAACAATGATCAGGCATTATTATTAGAGTGCAATAGCACTATAAATAAAGCTGTCTTAATTAACCCTTAAATTGTAAATATGTTAGCAAGAGTTATTTAAAGTTCAGGAATTAACTTTCAGTGAAATTACAGTTAAAACTAGAAGTCCTGTTACGAAAGGCGCACAAATAGCACGTTTATCTCCGCGCTAATCTACGCGTTATGACCATAGTAAGGCTATCAAATCCTTTACATATGGCCTGTGCACAAGCAATGTTTCAGCCAATGGACCTTCGGGAAACCCGGAGATCCATTGGCAGAAACATTGCCTGTGTTTACTATGAGTAACCAGGAGAACCTGCCGTGTTTTGGCTGCCATTCGATATGGTAATTACGCGCAATTCCTACGCGAAATTAAGTCTAGATAAGCGCACAGTTCGTGATAGGACTTCTAGTTTTAATTGTAGATGGATTTACCCCTCTTTCATCAAAAAGTAAATAATTAGGTTGCCTTTGGACATTTCTTTGGGATCGTCAAGAGCATTAGAAATTTAGATGAGCTCATGTTAACCCAATGAGTACCACTTGTCCCGTAACATGCCAACAATTACCTATAAATTCTAATCATTGTAGATAGTAGAACAAATCCAATCACCAGAAATAAATATAAACTTTATATTGATGTTGTTATAATGTAAATAAAACAATGGGTATTGGAAAGTAACCTTCCGCGTGCCATTTATGCTGTAGATGTTAGCCCAGATGCACACTGAGATGTACAGTGACAGTATAGATGATAGACTAGATGTATTGATGCCCAAAGCCAAGATGTCAAAGTTTCCACATGATAAATCACAGAGTCACTGTTCCTACCAGAATTAACCCTCCACGTACAAGTATCCAAGCCTGCAGCCTCGTAACCAAACCCATGTTCTAGTTATCAGTTAGCCATCTCATTTCTTGGTGTTCGAAAATTCTTGTGGTGGTACCAGAAGCCTGATTTATATCTACTGTAGAAAGAATAATTACCCCACTTCTTGTGAACATCTCTGCTCCACATCCACAGGCCAGTCCGTTACAATACATTACGAGGCAATAATACACCTTAAATTAAATTCCTAATCCGGCATGTTTTGCCAGGCAGACTTGACAAGCTTTCGCGACTAACCCGACATATATGTGGTGTTCTGTTTACTCCGCCAACATAAATAGTAACAACTATTCTGCGATCTCGCGAAAGCGAGATCGCCCGTTTGTCTTTGCTATTTATTTTGGCGGAAATACTGTTAAGACTTGAACAGCTTGTATGGCATGCGTAGCAAAAATAGAGAAGGCGCAAAAACATCGTAATATCTTTATCTGCGAGGTTACCACCGTGTTATGTAGTATAACGTATTTTCGAGTTATAATGTCGGCTTTTTATGTATGGGCCTGCAAACCGAGTGTCCCAACAGAAATTTGTTGGGAAAATTGCTATGAGCAACACTTTACCTAGTTGAAAAATTTATATTCAAACTTCAGGATGTCAGTGAATATCCTCTACGGTTTTCAGAATAAAACGAAGTTGGACCAGAAATGTGGCTAGGGGGTTTCAGCTGGGTGGGCGGGGTAAATTCCAACTGAATGGTTTCGATAGGTGGTTGCACTGTTGTTTAAAAAACAAAAACACAAAATTTTAGAAAATGATATTTAAAATAATGAATTTTGAAATCGTCTGCGTTGGGTAAAGGGTTATGAACCCTTCTGAAAATTTTCATTAGTCCTGAAACGGAAAAAGCATCATTTACCGGATTGATGTCAGAGTCGAAATTTTGAGGCCATGTAAATTTTAGAGTAGGAAATTTGAAACTCAAGTTTCCAGTTGGAAATAAAAGATCAAAATTTCTCATCATTAGTTGGAATTTTAATATTTTTCACGAACAATGTTAATTTATTGAATTTCCAACTATTTGATTTTTGACCTCGGAATTTCCAACTATTGAAAAAAATACTCCTAGCTGGGGGTGGGGTGGAGGGGTCGCCACTTCCCTGAGTTGGACATCAAGGTATAAGCTTGAAGAAGAGAACTCATATGCCGGAAATGATTAAAGATGCATTTATTTGTATAGTAAACCCCATTAGTCATTTGCGTCATGATAAAAAAACCCAGATTATTTCGGTGGATTTTTAAAAGTAAGGGCTCACTTTGCTGCCCTGTCACCTTGATTAAAGATGCATTTATTTGTATAGTAAACCCCATTAGTCATTTGCGTCATGATAAAAAACCCCAGATTATTTCGGTGGATTTTTAAAAGTAAGGGCTCACTTTGCTGCCCTGTCACTTCATTTGTGAAATACGTCGCAAGTTAAATCCTGATATAATTAAGGGTTAATTCTGGCAAATAGCGCTAGATACTTTCTCCAATAACGACGTTCCAGTCTGGTATTCTAAGCAATATTATGGCAAAGGCACGTTAATTTCATTCATGACTAAAATGAGCAAATCATGTAACATGTCACAGATTGTCAGCTCAACAACACATGAATTCAAATAACACTGACGACCTTGGTATCCGTGATCGTAGCGACACATCTTAACATGGGGGAGAAAACTAACAATGAACTTTTCGATTTCAATCTCAACCAGCTACTTACTGACGAATTTAACGAATAACTCTCAGAGGTAGCAAATTTATTTATTTATTGGAGTTTAACAACACTTTCGACAGCCAGGGCCATCTCGTGTCGGATAGTTTTACGATGAGGAAGCCGGAATAACCGAAAAAAACCACCGAGCAATAGCGCTGACCGGTTTTGGCCGTTACGTTATAAAATTCTAAATAGTAGCATGTGTATCATTACGTAACAGTTAATATCTCTTTCGTAGGAGTTAGTATGTCTTAGTAGGAGATAATTTCTCTGACGCAGGAGATAGTCTGTCTTACATAGAAGGTAGTTTTAAGTTGGAGATAGTATGTCTAACGTAAAAGATAGTATGTCTTACGTACCAGTTAGTATCTCTTACAAAGGAGTTAGTATCTCTTACGTAGTATTTATTCTTATTACACAGCTTCCGAGAGCTGCATTTAACCATTTGGAAGCGTACTAGCAACACAGTAAGACAATGGTCGACGACCTAAATTTTTTTTTTATAAAATCCCGATTCATCCCTCTGTATGTTTTTGGTCTGGTAGTCTCTGAGAGATATCTATACACCCATGCCTACCTCGGTATTGACCACCGTTAGGCCTAGACGTATGAGAATCCTCAGATACTGTACGCCAATGGATCACACCCCTCCCATCCAACAGAAAGCTGTGCTAAATATACTGTGTGCCAAGGGATCACATCTTTTCCCTCCCCTCCAACAGGAAAAATGTGCTAAACCAACGTCAAATCAAGGAATCTGAGGCTGTTCTAAGTATTTGTAACATTCTCCCTAACTTATGGTTGAATTTAGTTACAGAGTGATAGTCACTGTAGACCTCTGTCTGGGATGCCAGGCCAAATAAAACCAAAATTCTTGTTGTGGTCTTCCTAGCTGAAACCCATTAACCCTTTACCTAACGTAACGGCCAAAACCGACCAGCGCTATTCTCCAAAATCGCCAATTAATTTTCATTATTTTTTTCATTTTTTGTCTCAAAAACATAGGTTATGACCCCTCGTTGGAACGAGCTCGACGAGCTCGTTCCAACGAGGGGTCATAACCTATGTTTTTGAGACAAAAAATGAAAAAAATTAGTTATTCAAGAATTATTTTAGCAAGTGTCGTCTGCTTTTCAGGTTGGGTAAAGGGTTAAAATGTACAAAGGGGAGGAATATTGAATTTCATATCCATCACGACTAGGAACTGGATTTGAAATTAAATATTTCTCACGCCTATATTCATGTGCATTTTGTATCCATGGTTCACACCACTGAATGATTGTAAGATGCCCAGAGGTTTAGCTAGTATTGGAAGAGTTCGGCAAGTTTGGAAACTCCCCCACCCCAACGCAGACGCCCTTGAATTGGTCACAACCTCCAAACCCTACAGGCACACCACCTCCTCAATACACACTTCCTACTCTTTAATTTTATTCTAACATCAAACTCTAGTTTACCTGTGAAGTACCACAACGGAGCTTCAGCTTCAGATCTCACGAGAAATGTACAGGTGGAGGTGTGAATTGTAAGCAGGGGAGTTTTATTGGCGGGGGTGGAGGCAATGGATTGCTTTTGGTAGAGGCGATGAGGTAGAGGCTCCCTACACTTGAAATACATTCATCCCTCTGTGTGGCCTGGGTCTGGTAGTCCCCGGAAGACAAATATACACCCAGAACTCCCTGGGCTTCAACTAGCCCAGATAAGTCAGCCCCCGCCCCCCCCCCCCCCCCAAATCCCTCTCCTTTCACATAAAAAATGCACAAAAGTGACTGCAAATCAGGCATATACATGTATTACATGATCCATCATACTCGCACTACTCCAAATCTAACGCATTGTTTGACTTATTATAGTTATTTTGAACCCTAACATTATAAGTTATTGTGATGAATTGACGGTAACATGGTCTGAGGTTTGTGGCTCGAAGCTTATGTTCAGCCGAGACGCAAACCTCAGACCATGTTACCGTCAGTTCATCACAATAACGTATATGTTCCAATAGACACTACCCAATGACCAAAACCCACATCGTGAAACACGAAAGGCTTATTTTCTAAACTTGTGATCGTTAAAAGTTTCCTTGTTCAAGGCAACTTTTAACGATCACAGGTTTAGTAAATAAACCTCTCGTGTATCCACGACGGCACTGGATAAATAATCAATAAACCAGATAAACTCATTCCATCTTAGTTCAAATCGTAAATCAGTTTGTAATTTGGACAACACTTCATTCGGAACACCGTCTGCTGCACACGCGAAACATCCAGAAAAATGAAGCGGCTTGCTAGTCATTCCGTTGATGAAGCAGTTACGAAACGGACGACGTCATTGCAAATATTTCGCGTTGTGACGTCAGACGGTAACATTTGCCACTTGAGCCGTAAACGTAGAATATACTAAGCGAGCTCTCTTCCAATCAGAGGAGGAGGATTTTAGTCTTATTGGAACATGATGTGATCGCCTGCCTACATAACGCTCATTACGATGTGTTGCTACCTATGCCAACTCCTGCACACGAAAACGTATCTCGTACGTATGCGATACTAACTGCTACGAAAGAGATACGAACTCCTTCGTAAGACATACTAACACCCACGTAAGAGATACTAACTCCTACGTAAGACATACTGACTCCTACGTATGAGATGAAAACGTTTCTCATGTAACACTAATACGCTTCCATACATGAGTGATGTTAAAACAGATATTTTTTTAATTTTTCAATTGTCGAAGCACGAAAAGTTTTCAAAACTGTGTTTCTTGCAAACAGGATGCCAAATTCTGAAGAATACAAAGACTATCCTTTGCAAATAAGTGTATCCTTGCGCCCAACCACACTTTTGAGATAAACATTAAGCCACTCCAAAGCTTGTGTTGTTCTGTATTTATTACGCACGTGTGCACTTTTTTAAACAGATCATTTACTTCAACACAAAGTAAGAAATAAAACCCACTTTGCAAACGTTAATGAAATAAAATATAAGTAAAGGAAAACTTAAATTCTAAAGCCAGGGACCCGTTTTAAATCTAACTTCCAATGCTGCTACCTTGGTTATCTCTTCGATGAATAAAACTTGCTGCAAAAAAAAAAAAAACGTTTTTAATGCAATTTTGACTTTTGAAGTGGATCCATGTACCTAATTTTCATGCAGACAGAAATGTTATGACATTGGAGGCATACAGTACGTGGAGAGTGGATTGTAACTAAAACACCCACAGAGTGGAGTTATCACCCAAAGTATCACTTTTAAATTCTGTACATGTGGATAAAAAACACAGTATTTCAGTCAATGGACCTCCGGGTTTAACACGAAGGTCCATTGGCTGAAACTTTGCTTGTGATGGTTATGCTTTGCAACAAATTTGCAATTATTGCTCAGGTGGAATCTCCACTTTGCGGGTGATTTAATGATAATCCACTCTCCACGTACTGTAGGTATGTTTCACTTATAATGAGTTTAGACTAATATTTCAGTTTAGTTTATACGAACGTGAAGTTGAAGGTAACGCTCTAAATATGGCAAATTAACAAGGTGTCCTCATTTACATATGGTGGAATTGAGACCAACAAAACCATAACATTGATGGTGACCTTATATGTTTACATCTACCGTGCGATATTATATTAAAATAGGTGTTAAAAGTACCCCACTTGTATTTGCAACTGAAAATAAACCATTTCGTAAATTCTGTCCAACCGCCATTGGGTTGCCCTCACTCTGTGTGTATGGGTTATTTCTTGTTTTTTTCTGGATGTGGGTCAGGGTTAATTTTACATTCAGATGTTTACCGTAAAGAGGGCATATTTCTTTCTGTTGCTGCTATTGAAATACCCATTTATACTGTTGACATTTATGCGACAGGTTCACTGTTCCAATTCAAGAGGTTTAAGAGATATGTTATCATCCCATTGCAATAGTGCGCTTGTCGGACATTGCAGCCGCCTTTTAAAGAATGTTTAACACTTACGCTTCCGAAATCAATGCCGAAAATGACGACTTATTGTCACGTACTTTATGATGATTATCTGTACGTGCTGGTATGCGCAGATCATACCTCCCATCTAATCAATTGTTGGAAAGGGCTCGAAGAGCCTTTTCCAACAATTAATCAGATGATAGAGTTTCGAGTATGTCACAAAGTTTATTAAACTTAAACGCATACAGGCGTACATAGAGGTCCTCCATATTGCTAAAGAGGGCGTGGCAGTAAAAGAGTTAATCTTTCTAAACGTTCACTGGGAAAGTTTGACGCAATTTAAAAGCACTTATTTTAATTAGTTTCTTTTTCATTTCGAATAATTTCTTTCAGAATATTTTTTTTCTTCACTGGATGATATGTGAACCATTTCATGAGCATGCAATCAAGATAGTTCCCTAATGAGTGTTCATATATCTCCTAACACGAACTAAATTTCCAACCACTTCTTGGCCCTAAGTCAGACAGGTTCAAAAAGTATGTTATAGAATGACACACAATACACGAAATCTACGACAGAAATCTGACCTAGGTTTCCACGCTTTATTTTGAGTGTTTTAGCGACTCGACGTGTTTCGAACGTTCTCCAATTTCTTCGCTACGGAATGGACAGGTAAGTATCGTTGTACGAAATCGTGTTGTTTCACTTTTATCGATCATAATTTGTTCGTTGTATCGGACATAATACAGGGCTGGTGGAAAATGCGTGAACATAGTAGGGGTGGGTGGATGGTCAAATGCCCCCCCCCCCCCCAAAAAAAAAAAAAATTGCGCTTAAACAGTTAATGCATTTTTGTTTCCTTTCTCCTATTATGGCATCTTTTAACCCTTTGAACCCTCGTTTCCTGGAATTTATTTATTTATTTATTAGTGTTTAAGGGCACATACAATTGCACAATGGCTAATCGTGACCGTGACAGTTTTTCAGGTGGAGGAAGCCGGAGTACCCGGAGAGAACCACCAAGCATCGACGAGCAACTGTCAGCTCCTCAACATTCTAACTCTGTCGAAGGTCTGCTCAAGCAGGGTTACAGTTGTTGAAGACAAGTGCGCCATCGATGTGCAGTACGCCTCAGTACACGCTGTCATCGTTCCCCCATGTAGGCAACCGGGATAAAGTGCCTTGCCCATGGGCACAACGCGGGTCGTCCCGGACGGGGATCGAACTCGGCACCTCTCATATAGAAGTCCAACCGTCTACCACTGAGCCACCGCGCCCCCGTTTCCTGGAATGGTATCACCTTTGTGTATACTTACAGTGAGATCGCTCAATCCAATATGAATGGGATGATAAAATAATAACTGCAGTCTGCAGCCATCTGCCTGAGACTGCAGTCATTATTTTATCATCAATGCCCCGTGTATAGACCTCTTATAATAAAACAAAATGGGACTAAATTATGCCTTTGACCGAAAAATCGGTCTTATGAGTTTAAAGGGTTAACAAACACTGACACGATGTCACCAATTGACCATAAAAGCCCATTTAGAAGCATTGTTAACAAAAGTTTCCCCCTCAGTATGAAAAATGATGGATAATATCACCAAAAACTGACTTGAGGATGGAGCCGGGTGTCCGTCATTGGACGGAAAAACATTTCTCCTGAAGTCGACTAAAATATCCGTTCACAACATTATTCATTCATATTCGAGTTTGTTTTTGTTTATGGAACATTCTTTAAAATGAAGCATAGTATATATAATACTGTTTAATGAGTCATAATAGCTAGGTGGAACTGATTTTTCAAAATGAAAAAAAATTAAAATATTAATTTTTATTTACAGCAATAACAAAAAAGTATGGTTTAACAAAAACAAAAAAAGTCTTTTTGAAAGGTATCCTGCTATGAAGATGCCATAACAAAAGCAAAAGCTCAAGGTTTACTCTTCTTGAGCCACAACAAAAACAAGTTTCCATTTACTCAACCAATATTTGCAACACAAAGTTGGTTACGGTATAAGCAGTAGTAAATTAATTATGGGCACTGCAGGCACAGTGCTCACATATGCCTACATATGCCATGATTTACAGAAACTCGACTGTTCAAAGAGAAATATCAGAGATAAAATAACGAAAAGCTTATTTAAATTTGATTTGAAATCAAAGATTTCTGGGAAATAATTGAGTTTCCTTTGGAAAGTACACACCAAGAAACTAGATTTGTAAGAATATTAAGCTATACATTTAGTTTGTCTGATCTGGTTTGGTTGGGGTTTTACGTAGGTTTCAACAGCTATGGCTATATGATGCCTATATCACGATATTATTAGTTCCCAAGATGAAGATAGAATTACTCAAATAGATCCACTGGATGGCTTAAGGTATCCACCAACCACTGGAGAGGAGCTAACAAGCTCATCCGCACAGAGACCTCAACGTGAAGATGGAAGAAATTCATCAGAATTTTCTACATCAATATAGTGAAATGTCTGTGTGAACAGCCAGGCCATCTCTCCTGTGCATTAACAACTTGGTTACCAAACGTGGACCTATTATACCTGACCCCACACGGGGTTCAAGCTTTACAGTAAAGGTATTTGGAGTTGGTGTTTGAGTGCCAAAGGTTTCTATGTAAAAATGTATGAGAATATGAGAAAGGGGTGGGTCTCAAAAATGTTCCAGAAAAAATATGCAGGAAAGGTTGGGTGGGTCAAAAAATCTGCAAAATAAAAAATTTCATTCATGCAATTTTTCCCGTCCCCCTTGCATAATACGTTTTTTTTATCCGTCTCCTAAATGCTATCTGATAATCTTTTAATTCATAACTATTGATACGCGGGCCTGTGTTGTTGCGCTAAAAGTGATAAAAAAAAAATCACCCATACTAACTAAGTCTGTTTACTATCAGGACGCTGACCCGTGGAACGGGTCGAGACGCTCGAGAGGGACATTCCACTTCTCGATATAGGAACTGTTTCCATTTATGTATACAAATAGAGAAATTCCGTGACCCAGAGATCAGAATTCAGTAAGTCTTGGTACAATAAAACAGCGAAAGTAATATAGCATATAACTGGACGACCCCCATTTTCTGTATCCCGCATGTAACATTATGCCGCTTTGTATTATGGGTATCGCGTGATTGTCAAGCTAACCCATGCATGCTACCATGTTGCTACGTCATTGACATGGTTCTGAAGATATGAGTGCACATGGGCAGCTCGGTTGTTAGGGTAACACGCATTTCCATTTTGTATGATGAAGGATGCCTACACCTTGGTTTCTACGGCGGCATGTGATTGCTATGAGCCTGGAACTTTTCCAACAGGATGGGGTGTATGTATTCTGGGGATGTGTTCGATTGAATTGGAGTAGGTGAAATTACCACAAACGGCCAGACAACTACCACAAATTACCCAAAAGGAGCCAACAGCTGCCCAATACGTTCCAAATGAACTCCGAAACCTAGTACCATGGGTGGCACGTATTGACATAGGTTCGAAAAGGTCACGAAAAGGAGCGTTCGGTTGGGTGGGAGTATATGGAATCATCGACAACGACGCGACAACGACCACAGATGCCCCAAATTATGTTTATCGGGCTCGAATGTTGTTATTCGGGGTCAAAACCCTCATTTTCTGCCTTCTCCGACCCGGTCCTTCTGCATATTATTCCATACTCTTAGAATACTGTTCCGTTCTTCTTAAGTATACAATTACAATATTTTAGTATCTTCGGCTATTCTACTTGCTCCCAAAATTATTCTGTCTACTTCTGACCGGCTTCAGTGTCGTCTTGAGGTCCACTAGGAAATACCTTAATGAGGTCTTATCTCAAACCCCTCTTAAACTCTTCTGGGTATTCAATGGCCACGTTCCCTTGAATCCCTTGTTTTGGTCCGCCTATGCCTATAGAATCCCCTTTTTGTCGTATGTGGCCACGAGGACAACGAGGAAATCCCTCGATGGGGTTTTACAACAAAGCCCTCTTCTCCTCATCTGGGATGTTGATGGATACCTATGACATGATAATATACTATCGGAAGATAAATAATGGTTGATAGTTGTAGTAGCGACCTGTGGTTTCTACCTCCTGGTACTTCGGCTGGGTAGTTGAAAAAGACAACAGCATATAACATTCAATTCATTTTTATTTTGTCAAAATCATAGTATACAGTTTATTAATCTCATAGTCAATTGCTGCAGGTATGAAAGGAATGTTGTTCTTCCGTCCTGTTCACCCTGGGGACGTTGACAACCATCTGATCAAAGACTTCTTCTCTAACGGACCTTCTCCCCATTGTGTGACTCTGGCTGGGTTCTTCATGCTATGCGTGCGCTTGTTGAACACTGGCAGCTTGACTTTCTTAGTGGATTTGATTTGTGGCGTGTTGTAGGCAAGTAAGTCCATCACTTCGTGCTTTGTGGAGCTCCATTCTAGGGTTTGTCCAGCAATGAATCTTCCGTTTTCTGCACATTGTTCTTGATTTGATCTGCAGACTGGGAAGAAACTTCATTCTTCTGTGTACTCAGTCTTTTTCAGCTCTCAGTGGTAACTACAATCCTCTGAACATCATCGTTCACTGTCGTTTGAGTGGAAACTTCATTGTTCTCAACTTCATTCATCTTTAGCACCGTGGGAGCTGCCTTTGGCATCTTTTTCGTCCTCTTGTTTGTTGTTTGGGAAGTAACTTCCTTCTTCTTCTCTGTCTCTTCATACTTCAGCCCCCCCCCCCCCCCCCTCCCCGTTAACAATCGGGCGTCTCCACATATTTTAGTTTCACACAACCCCCGTGAACCAGTCTCGGTTTCTTCTCTTCACTCAGTCTACCATTCGATTCACTTGGGTCAATTCCTGGGAAGTCAGCTTCAATCATTATTACATCATTATTAAAGATCCGTGTGTGTGTAAGGCATCTTTCAATTTTAGCACTGTCGACGACACCGATATTTTCACTCTTCGCTCTTCGACGGTCAGAACACAAATGAATTTATTTTTATGCGAGTTACTTTATTCTTCTTTTTCTTGCGGTCAGTCATTTTCTCTTTGGATCCTAATCTTCGTCAACATTTTCTCTACCTTCGAATGAATATTTTGCCAAGAGGTCGTCAAACAGAAATGTTCTCTTTCCAAGGAGTATTTTGGGGCCTCTACAAGGTCATATTCCTCTCTTCACGTAGACGTTTAGCAGTCTCTTTAATTTTCTTGTGAATTGGGTTGCTGCAAAATTTCGTAATGTGCACTTGGGTAGTAATGTTTTTTACTCCGACTCCATCGCTGACACTGCTTTCAAATGATGTGACTGCTTCTTTAATCGTATCTTCTGTTTTCCTTCCATCCTTGATATACCTATTCATGAGGTTTTCAAATTCTTCTTGGTAATCATCAGGCCTGAAAATAAGCAGTCTGACATTTGCAGGATGAGGTCCTCAGAGGGTGAATTTGATTATGCTATCCCATACAGTTGGGCAATTTATCCTCTGGGTACCTCTTACTGTTTAGTTTTGAGACTTTGATTCAGATTGAGGTTCACAGAGGGTAAATGTAGTGATGGTACCCTTTACAGATGACAGTCTGCTTATTTTCTGGCTTGGTAATCATTGTAGGCACCTCTAACGACACTTCTAACTGAATCGTCCACTGGTTCCTCTCCTTCATCTTCATTTTGGGTCTTAGATTCTTTCGATGACTCGTCAGATTCAGAATCTTCCATTGGTGAATAGTTTCTTGTTGAACAATGACGATAGGATTGCATTGCACCCGCTCACTTCGAAGGTCAGATCAGAAGTGACACATTTGTTACGAGCACGTCCATTTATAAACCGAGGATATCTTACAATACATTGACAACATGTTTTAGCAACTTCACTAAAAATTCTCCTTTGGTATGATCCTTCATTTCTTTTTGATAGGATATTACATTGTTTCTGATTTGGTCAATGCCATATTAGGCCAATATGTGCCTGGCACAATCACAAATACTTTCTATCAAATCATCATTTGCTGTCTTGATCACGTTCGTAGCTTCACACCAGTCAGTGTGAGATAGAAATCGCAGTGTATCTGAATTTCCGTTCAGTCTTTCAGTTCCAGTCTTCTTTGTTTCTTCCGATTGCCGCACGGTGCAGTAATCATCATCGTGTCTGTGCATCTTGTCTGATCTGGAGAAGTGTTTTCCACATTAACTGCAGTAATGGGCTTTCATGTCTTGATTCGACGAAAATCAAGGAACAAAAGAGCATTCGGTGTCGTGAGTAGTATGTCATGTACCTTTGAGGGAATAGTTGGGGGACCTCGGTGGGGGACCTCGGAAGTGACGTCATGTCACGTGACGTAGTGGCGCCATGTTGTGTTGTCATGGTAACCCGCGTGAGCGGCCATGTTGTGACGTCATCTCAATAGTGATACGTGGTGTGAGTGCGCATGCGCAGCGCGTGTTGTTAGGGTGATACGAGCTTCCGTCGTCCATTTTGTATACTGGAAGCCGCCATCTTGGGTTCTATGGTAGCACGTGATTGCTGTGTTACCAATGGCCTACAGTAGGACAGGGGTATGTTCGGAAGGTATGTTCGATTGAATCGGAGTATTTTCTGGAACGACTTCCCTGGATAATTACCACAAACAACCCGACAACTTGTATTATTTCGAATTCTTTCAGAATTCTCTGCTTCTATCTATATATGTAATAGTTCATGTCTACCTAGCCATGTTCCTTCGTTCTGGAGTATACTCCAGTAGCGTAGAAGAGCCTATTAATTGGAACAGTTTTGCTTATTATTACTATATTTAGCAATTTCTGGTCTATTCTTGTTCTGACCCTATTCCGTGTACTCTTGTTTTATTTATCTAGATTATAACTAACCAATCAGATTGCTTGATTTCCCATAATCTGTATGCAGAGTTATCTCCCTTCTGTATAACAAAAGACTATATCCAATGGCCATATCCCATGAAATCCCATTTTTGCAAAACACCTGTGGCTATGGAATCCCTTTTTGTCGTATGAGGCCATGAGGGCTATGTAAAAACCCTCAACGAGTCCTCATTTATTATCCCTCATAGCCTCATTGAATTTTGAGGTTATGAGGACCATTAAAAATCCCTCAATGAGGTATAATTTACGACGACTCTTATCCTCATTTCAGTATTTAACAGGTATATCCTATGGAATCCCATTTTGGAAAACGCCTGTGACTGTGGAATCCTTTTTTGTCGTATGAGGCCATGAGGGCTATGTAAAAACCCTCAATGAGTCCTCATTTATTATCCCTCATAGCCTCATTGAATGTTGAGGTTATGAGGACCATTAAAAATCCCTCAATGAGGTATAATTTACTACGACTCTTATCCTCATTTCAGTATTTAACAGGTATATCCTATGGAATCCCATTTTGGAAAACGCCTGTGACTGTGGAAGCCCTTTTTTGTCGTATGAGGCCATGAGGGCTATGTAAAAAACCCTCAATGAGTCCTCATTTATTATCCCTCATAGCTTTTCCCGATTAGATTCCATGATTATTCTTGACCCCACAGTGTCTGATGAATTGATTTTAACTGTCTCACTAAAGTTCCTTCATTGATGTTATGAGAAAGGTGAGTATAGTAGTCTCAAATGACTCGGTTTGGGTTTGATAAAAAAATGTTTAGGTAAAACCCATCATTAATGGTAGAATGGGTTAATATCAATATCAATGTTTCCCTATCAGTTTTGCGTCCGGTAAAAGAAGTTACGTTTCTCTGTGGCATTTCCATTTGATGTTGTTGGTGTCCAAAAACAGGCTATTTCCTCAATTTTTTTACATTTAGCAGCCCATGAAGGGTTAACAAATGCCTACCAGAATAATTGATCCATGCAACTGGTCATATGACACCAAGACCTATCAACGGCCATTTTCTCTTGAAAACCCCACAAAATGTTTGTAGAAATCCAGGGAAAACGATTTTTTAAGCTTTTGATGGGTATCCCTGTTAACCTCCTCAACAGGGGTTAACGCTTGGCTTTTTGAATACCTTTATTACTTACAAAAATGGTCCTCTGTGAATTCCACTTCAAACAAAGGAGATTATGTTTATCTCTCATGTATACATTAGGTGCTGTGCGTGTCTGAAAACAGTTCCATGTTAACAACATTACGATGCTTGGCAGCTTGTAGATGGTTAAAAAACGCTCACCGGAGTATTTTGTCCATGCAACTTGTAATGTCACGTAAAGACCTACGAATAGTCAATTTGTCTTGAAACCCTACAAGTTACTGTTAGGGAAATTCACAGAAAATGGGAATTTAAAGCTTTCAAGGGATATCTCTCTTTAGCCTGCCCAAAATGGGTTAAGACGTCGACTTTTGAATACCCTTACTACTTACAAAAATGTTTCCGTATAAATTGTACGCGCGATAAAAGAAGGCACTTTTCTTTGTGGTGTACCCTTTGGGTGCTGCTGGTGTGCAAAAACAGTCCTTTTTATCGCAATTTTGACCTTCAGCAGCCCGGGGAGGGTTAACTAATGCTGACCGGAATATTTTGTTCATGCGACTTGTAATGTCACACCAAGACCTGCAAATAGCCGATTTTTCTTGAAAACCTACAAGATGTGGTTTGAGAAATCCACAGAAAACGGGTATTTTAAGATTTTAATGGGTATCTCTCTTTAACCAGCCCAAAATGGGTTAAGACGTCAAATTTTGAATACCCTTACCACTTTCAAAAATATTTTCCGATCAATTTTGCGTCCGATAAATGAAGGCCCCTTTCTCTGTGGTATATCGTTTGGGTGCTGTTGGTGTCTAAAAACAGCCCATTTTATCACAAATTTTACGTTTAGCAGCTCGGGGAGGGTTAACTAATGCTGACCGGAATATTTTATCCATGCAACTTGTAATGTCACACCAAGACCTGAGAGTGACCAATTTTTCTTGAAAATCTACAAGACTGGTTTAGAGAAATCCACGGAAAACATGAAGTTATGAGCTTTTTGGGGGTATTGCTGTTTAACCAGCCCAAAACGGGTTAACACTTGGTTTTTTGAACACCCTTATTACTTACAAAAATGATCCTCGGTGAATTCCACTTCCAATAAAGGAAGTTATGTTTACCTCTCGGGTATCGTTTGGGTGCTGTGGGGGTCTGAAACCGGACCATTTCATCAAAATTTCGATGTTTGGCAGCCTGTGGAGGGTTACCATATGCATCGCCTAATATGTCGTGTGTATCAAAGGTTGTGTCATAGGCAGGTCTAGTAATTATGAATATTTAAAAAAAATCCTAAAGACGTGTTTCGAGAAAGTGCCGATAAACCCCAATTTTGGCAGTTTTTTGCCAATTCTGGCGAAATAAGGGTTAAATCGAAAATTCCGCTTCGGTACATTTTTAGATTTTTTGCCACTTTATGCGTGTGCCAAATTGTGTGAAAATCGGTTCGAAAATGGCTTCTGAATCGTACGGACAAAAATGTGTGGAAAAAAAAACCCCAAAAAACTAGACTTTATGATTCTGAAGAATCATGGCTTTTCCCGATGAGGTTCCATGATTTTTCATGACCCCACAGTGTCTGATGAATTGTTTTTAACTGTCTCACTGAAGTTCCTTCATTGATGTTATGAGAAAGGTGAAGATAGTAGTCTCAAATGACACAGTTTGATAAAAAATTGTTTAGGTAAAAACCATCATTAACGGTGGAGTGAGTTAATGTCAATATCGTCGTCCAGCAAGTCAATGACCGACAAAAGGAGTTATGTTTTTTTGACACATACTCACTGAGTGCTGTGTCAATTTAAAAATGGTCCATTTTATCTCAAATGTATCCAAAATATTGATGTCTGGCAGCTTGTAGAGGGTTAACAAGTGCCAACAGGAATATTTATTCATGCAACTTGTAATGTCACACCAAGAACTATGAATGGCCATTTTTTCTTTAAAATCTACAAGATGTTTTCAGAGAAATCCAGGGAGAACATGAATTTTAAGCTTTTGATGGGTATCATTGTTTTTCCAGCCCAAAGCGGGTTAAGTGTTGTTTTTGGAATACTCTTATTACTTCCAAAAATAATTCTCAGTGAATTCTACTTCCACTTATTTTGATCTCTCCTCCCAACTTCAGGTGCTGTGGGTACGCAAACACAGCTTATTTTATCAACATTTTGATGTTTGAGAACCTGCATAGGGTTAACAAATGTTTACAGGAATATTTTGTACATGCAACTTGTAATGTCACACTAAGATATGAGAATGGCCATTTTTCCTGAAAATCTACGGGATGTTTTTAAAGAAATCCTCAGATAACATGAATTTTTAACCTTTTGAGGGGTATCTCTCTTTATCCAGCTCTAAAGGGTTAATGCTTGGTTTTGTGAATATCTTCATTACTTACAAAAATGATCGACGGTGAATTCCACTTCCAATGAAGGAGGTTATGTTTATCTCGTAGGTACACATTTGGTGTTATGGTTGCCCAAGAACGGCCCATTTTCTCCAAATGTCAATGCTTGGCAGCCTCTGGGGGTTAACAAATGGTTACCGAAACATTTTGTTCATGCAACTTGTAATGTCACTCGAAGACCTGCGAATGGTTAATTGCTCTTGAATTTTTCTTTTGAGAAATCCACAGAAAACTGGAATTTTAAGCTTTTAAGGGGTATATCTCCTTAACCAGTTAAAAATGGGTTAAGACCTCGATTTTTGAATACATTTACTACTTACAAAATGTTTCCCTGTCAGTTTTGCGCCCGGTAAAAGAAGTTACGTTTCTCTGTTGTATTCCTATTTGATGTTGTTGTTGTTCAAAAACAGACTATTTTATCGAAATTTTGACATTTAGCAGCCCATGGAGGGTTAACAAATGCTTACCGAAATAATTTATCCAATCAGCTGGTAATGTGACACCATGACCTATCAATGGCCATTTTCTCTTGAAAACCCAACCAGATGTTTGTAAAGAAATCCAGGGAAAACTTAAATTTTTTAAGCCTTTGATGGGTATCACTATTAACAAACACAAAATGGGTTAACGCTTGGTTTTTTGAATACCCTTATTACTTACAAAAATGGTCTTTGGTGAATTCCACTTCCAAGAAAGGAGATTATGTTTATTTCTCAGGTACACGTTGGGTGATGTGCGTGCCTGAAAACAGCCCATTTCAACAAAATTACGATGCTTGGCAGCCTCTAGAGGGTTAATAAACGCTCACCGGAATATTTTGTCCATGCAACTTGTAATATCACAGAAAGACCTGCGAGTAGTCAATTTTTCTTGAAAACCTACAGGATGTTTTTAGAGAAATCCACAGAAAATGGGAATTTTAAGATTTTAAGGGGTCTCTCTCTTTAGCCTGTCCAAAATGGGTTAAGACTTCGACTTTTGAACACCCTTACTACTTGCAAAAATGTTTGCGTATAGATTGTGCGCTCGATAAAAGAAGGCACGTTTCTTTGAGGCGGACCCATTGGGTGTTGTTGGCGTCCAAAAATAGCCCATTTTATCACAATTTTGACTTTTAGTAGCCCGTGGAGGGTTAACAAATGCTCACCGCAGTATTTTGTCCATGCAACTTCTATTGTCACAGCAAGGCCTGGGAGTGACAAATTTTTCTTGAAAATCTACAAGACTCGTTTAGAGAAATCCACGGAAAATACAAATTTTTGAGCTTTATGGGGGTATTGCTGTTTAACCAGCCCAAAACGGGTTAACGCTTGGTTTTTTGAACACCCTTATTACTGACAAAAATGATCCTCGGTGAATTCCACTCCCAGTAAAGAAAGTTATATTTATCTCTCGTGAATTGTTTGTGTGCGGTGGGGGCCCGAAACTGGCCTACTTCATCAAAATTTCGATGTTTGGCACTCTGTGGAGGGTTACCATATGCATCGCCTGATATGTCGTGTGTATCAAAGGGCGTGTCACAGACAGGTCTAGCAATGACGAATGTATAAAAAAAATCTACAAGACGTGTTTCGAGAAAGTGCCGATAAACCCCAATTTTGGCAGTTTTTTGCCAATTCTGAGGAAACGAGGGTTAAATCGAAAATTCCGCTTGGGTACATTTTTAGATTTTGTGCCCCTCTATGCGTGTGCAAAATTTCGTGAAAATCGGTTCGAAAATGGCTTCTGAATCGTACAGACAAAATGTGTGGAAAAAAAAAAAAAAAAAAAAAAAAAAAAAACTAGACTTTATGGTTCTGGAGAATCATGGCTTTTCCCGATGAGATTCCTTGATTTTTCATGCCCCTACAGTGTCTGATGAATTGTTTTTAACTGCCTCACTGAAGTTCTTTCATTGATGTTATGAGAAAGGTGGTTAGAGTAGTCTCAAATGACTCAGTTTTATAAAAAAAATTGTTTAGGTAAGGTAAAACCCATCATTAATGGTAGAATGGGTTAATATCAAGATCAATGTTTCCCTATTAGTTTTGCGTCCGGTAAAAGAAGTTTCTCTGTGGCATTTCCATTTGTTGGTGTCCAAAAAACAGACTATTTCTTCAATTTGTTTACATTTAGCAGCCCATGGAGGGTTAACAAATGCCTACCAGAATAATTTATCCATGCAACTGGTCATATGACACCAAGACCTATCAACAGCCATTTTCTCTTGGAAACCCCACAAAATGTTTGTAAAGAAATCCAGGGAAAACGATTTTTTAAGCTATCGATGGGTATCCGTGTTAACCTCCCCAACAGGGGTTAACGCTTGGTTTTTTTAATACCCTTATTACTTACAAAAATGGTCCTCTGTGAATTCCACTTCCAACGAAGGAGATTATGTTTATCTCTCATGTATACATTGGGTTCTGTGCATGTCTGAAAACAGCCCCATGTTAACAAAATTACGATGCTTGGCAGCTTGTAGATGGTTAATAAACGCTCATCTGAGTATTTTGTCCATGCAACTTGAAATGTCACATAAAGACCTACGAATAGTTAATTAGGCTTTTCCCTCTGGAAAAGACTATTGTTTTTCTACGGATTTTTTTTTTTTTTTTTTTTTTTTTTTTTTTTTTTTCCACACATTTTGTCCGCACGATTCCGAAGCCATTTTCGGACCGATTTTCACAAAATTTTGCACACGCATAGAGGGGCACAAAATCTAAAAATGTACCGAAGCGGAATTTTCGATTTAACCCTTATTTCGTCACAATTGGCAAAAAACTGTCAAAATTGGGGTTTATCGGCACTTTCTCGAAACACGTCTTGTAGATTTTTTTTAAACTTTCATCATTGATAGACCTGTCTGTGCCACGACCTTTGATCATGACATATCAGGCGATGCATATGGTAACCCTCCACAGGCTGCCAAACATCGAAATTTTGATGAAATGGGCCGGTTTCAGGCCCCCAGAGCACCCAAACGATACACGAGAGATAAACATAACTTCCTTTATTTGAAGTGGAATTCACCGGAGATCATTTTTGTAAGTAATAATGGTGTTCAAAAAACCAAGCATTAACCCGTTTTGGGCTGGTTAAACAGCAATACCCCCAAAAAGCTCAAAAATTCAGGTTTTCCGTGGATTTCTCTAAACGAGTCTTGTAGATTTTCATGAAAAAATTGTCACTCCCAGGCCTTGATGTGACAATAGAATTTGCATGGACAAAATACTTCGGTGAGCATTTGTTAACCCTCCACGGGCTGCTAAAAGTCAAAATTGTGATAAAATGGGCTGTTTTTGGACGCCAACGGCACCCAACAGGTACTCCACAAAGAAAAGTGATTTCTTTTATCGAGCGCACAATCTATAGGGAAACATTTTTGTAAGTAGTAGGGGTATTCAAAAAACGAAGTCTTAACCCATTTTGGGCAGGCTAAAGAGAGAGACCCCTTAAAATCTAAAAATTCCCATTTTCTGTGGATTTCTCTAAATACATTCCATAGGTTTTCAAGAAAAATTGACTACTTGCAGGTCTTTGTGTGACATTACAAGTGGCATGGACAAAATATTCCGCTGAGCGTTTATTAACTCTCTACAGAATGCCAAGCATCATAATTTTGTTGAAATGGGCTGTTTTCGGACGCACACAGCACGCAATGTATGTCCAAGAGTTACACATAATCTCCTTTGTTGGAAGTGGAATTCACTGAGGACCATTTTTGTAAGTAATAAGGGTATTCAAAAACCCAAGCGTTAACCCCTTTTGGGGTGGTTATTAGCGAGACCATCAAAAGCTAAAAAAAATCATGTTTTCCGTGGATTTCGTTACAAACATCTTGTAAGTTTTCAACAGAAAATGGCCATTGATAGGTCTTGGAGTCACATTACCGGTTGCATGGATAAAATATTCCAGTAAGCACTTGTTAACCCTCCATCGGCTGCTAAATGTCAACATTTTGAAAAAATAGTCTGTTTTTGGACACCAACAACAACAAATGGGAATGCCACAGAGATACATAAATTCTTTTACCGGATGCAAAACTGACAGAGAAAAATTTAGTAAGTAGTAAGGGTATTCAAAAAATCGAGGTCTTAACCCATTTTCGCCTGGTTAAGATGTACCCCTTAAAAGCTTAAAATTCCAGTTTTCTGTGGATTTCTCCAAAAAATCTAGTAAGTATTCAAGAAAAATTGACCATTTGCAGGTCTTGGAGTGACATTACAAGTTACATAGACAAAATATTCCGGTAAGCGTTAGTTAACTCTCCAGAGGCTGCAAAGCATAGAAATTTTTAGAAAATGGACTGTCCTTGGGCATCCATTGCACGCAATGTGTACCTGCGAGATAAACATAACCTCCTTCTTTGGAAGTGGAATTCATCAGACCAAGCATTAACCCATTTAGGGCTGGTCTTAACCCGTTTTGGGCTGGTTAAACAGCGGTACCCATCAAAGACTTAAAATTTCATGCTTTCCCTGGATTTCTTAAAAAACATCTTGTAGATTTCAAGAAAAAATGGCCATTCACGGGTCTTCATGTGACATTACAAGTTACATGGACAAAATATTCCGTTGATCATTCGTTAACTCTCCACGAGCTGCTAAACATCAAAATGTTGATAAAATGGATTGTTTCCAGACACCAAGAGCACCCAATGGATATGTAACAGAGAAATATAACTTCTTTTACTGCGCGTAGAATTCACAGAGGATCAGTTTTGTAAGTAGTAAGGGTATTTAAAAGAATGAAACTTAACCTATTTTAGACTGGATAAGGAGAGATACCCCTTAAAAGCTTAAAATTTACATTTTCTGTGGATTTCGCTAACTGCTTGTTGGCGATTTTGAAGAACAATTGGACTTTGGCAGGTCTTACAAATTGCATAGATAGAATATTCCGCTAGTCGTTTGTTAATCCCGCTACAGGCTGCTAAACGTCAATATTTTGATAAAATCGGCTGTTTTCGGGCAGCAAATGGGTATGTAATAGGTAAACATAACCTCTTTTATCAGATTCAGAATTCATGAGGGATAATGTATGATAGTATTAAGGGTATTCAAGGGAGCGTGGTGGCTCAGTGGTAGACTGTTGTACTTCTATGCTAGAGGTCCAGAGTCCGATCCCCGTCCGGGACGACTCACGTTGTGTCCTTGGGCAAGGCACTTTAGCCCGGTTGCCGACATGGGGGCACGATGATGCCGTGTACTAAGGCATACTGCACGTCGATGGTACATATGTCTTCACCCTCTGTAACCCTGCTTGAGCGGAGCTTGAACAGAGTTAGAATGTTGAGGAGCTGACAGTTGCTCATCGGTGCTTGGTGGTTCTCTCCGTGTACTCCGGCTTCCTCCACCTATAAAACTGTCACGGCCACGATTAGCCATTGTGCATAAGTATGTGACCTTAAACACCAATAAATAAATAAATAAATAAATAAATAAATAAATAAATAAATAAATAAATAAGGGTATTCAAAAACCAAGCCTTAACCCTGTTTATAGGATTAAAGACAGACAGCCCATGCCGTGTACGCTGCCTACATTACTTGTAAAATCGACACCCCCCACTAAATCTTTTGCGAGGCGCGGTTTCGGACCCGACCACCTGACGGTTCTGACCACATCAAATAACACACCTTCGTTGTATTTAGCAGCATGGATTTCCCCAAGAAGCAAAGACAAAAATACGTCTGCGGAAAATAATGGCAAATATTTTATTTAGCCTGTATTTTGTCCGTATAGAAAATTTCTCACCCATATATACCTAAAAATGATTCAATGATACAATTGGACATATTTCTCTCATAAAACGTGAAAAAACACTTGATTTATTGCATTTTAGGATTGCGCATGTATATTCTTAGAAGAATCTCTGTCTGTTATTAAACTACGGCGTGTCTTTGATCTCGTTTGGGACGATCAGTGATTAGCACCTTTTCGACAAGAGCCATCGAAATTGAAAATAAAAAAAATAATCAAATTTCACTAAAACCTTTTACAGAATCGTGTTTTTCAGAAAACGCTTTCGCGATTGCGTGTGTCGTTTTCAAAATTCGGATCAGTAAGCACGAAATTATAAATATGTTGTCAATAACAGAATTGAAAGCATGTCGGTCAAACTTGCATGACGTCAGAACTCGACTCGGGTTAAATACTGCGGTGTAGTGATAGGACGAGAGTAAGAAACGCTGATATCGCAGTAGGCTTTAAAATGTCCATGGAATGGTCCTAAAATCAAGTTTATATTTGCAGCTTTATTGCAAATAGGTTTCCCGTTGTTTCTTGTTGAAATGTTATTTCCGTCAAGGCCAAGTACCATAGAAAATTTGAATACTGGGTAGTGGGATAGAACACCTGCCCCATGAACAACTGCCTCCTATTAAAATTAATTAGCAGGGACATCCCCCCCCCCCATATGCTGTTTATTTTACCTAGGACACCTGTCCCCTGCTGTTTTTTTTACCTAGGACACATGACCCTCCCCCCCTACTGTTAGATTAGATTAAACATATTTTATTTGCCATTTGACAATGCAAATCAGGATTGGAGGACAAGTGCTTACCACTTAGAAGCCCCTCCGTTCCTGTACAGTGACTAATAATTTACAATATGGCGGAACGTATTCCATAAATAACAGAATCTAGCAAAATCTAAATATTATAAACATTATAGACAAACACAAATTAAACTGAGAGAAAGAGAGAGAGAGAGAGAGAGAGAGAGAGAGAGAGAGAGAGAGAGAGAGGAGAGAGAGAGAGAGATAAAAAATAAATAAATAGAATATAAAGAAAAAAAGAAAACATGAAATACAACATTAGATCCAGTGATGATGCCCGCCACCCACCCATTTGCATTCTGTAGTATCTTGGCTGTAATGGGAGTCTAAATTAACATCTTGATTACAGCCACTGAGCAAAGGTTTTCACTTCTGGGTATGTTCACACAACTGTTTGTTCACCAAGTACACCCTGCCCTGCCCCCGTTTGTTTGCTAACGGGCCCCTCCCCATTGACCTTTCTATTTTTAGAAGCACCCAGGCCGACGGGGAGAGGGCGTTGTTGGGAGCATGGCTAGATTTTGCTATAAAATGGGGTTGAAGGAAGGTACCCTCAAATCTGGGTCGAAAGTGGCGAAAATGACAAAAGGCTACGTCAACGTATGGTGACGGTATAAACTACAGGCGATCTGGGCGATGTACAGACGAAAAATAATACCTTGGAGCCGGTTAGGCAATTTGGCACAAAAAACTCCGACTTTATGCTCAATCGCTGCTCTACAGTAGTCTACAACAGTCCCCAAGTCCATTCCAAACTGATAGAGTCGGGACGAATAGTACTCTCACTTTCCACGCGATGCGTGGTGTTCCTCACGCGGCCTCGACACTCGCAGCAGATGCCAAACTGTCAGCCAGGGTGCGTAGAACAAGTTATGAAAATTAGAAGTCGCTGCCTTCAGCGGTCTAGACACGGTTCATGTTTGTGAGAAGTGCAATTTTAATGTCTAATTGGCAAATTTTCAATAATCGTTTCCCGCCAAAAAACCTACTCACCGCCGATTTCTTTTCACTTCAACATCTGACGATTATCTAAGTTTTAAAGATAGTGTCAGGATACCCCTCCCCCGCCGCTCTTTTGGAGCTGGTTAGGCAATGTGGCACCGAAACCTGGGACGTTATGCTCAATCGCAGCTCTACAGTCGTCTACAACACTGCCCGTGTCCATTCTAAACTGATAGAGTCGGGACGAATAGTACTCTCACATTCCAAGCGATGCGTGGTGTTTTCCACGCGGTCCGGACACTCCAAACAAATCCCAAAATGTCGGCCAGGGTTCGTAGAACAAGTTCTGAAAATTTCAAGTCGCAGCCTCCAGCGGTCTGAACACCGTTCGTGTATGTCAGAAGTGCTATTTTAATGTCCAATATGCAAATCTTCGTCAATCTTTTCCTGCCTGCCAGAAACCCAATCACCGCCAATTTCTCTTGACTTTAAACTTCTGAGATTCTCGTAGGTTTAAAGGTTGTGTTGGGATCCCTGGTGGCTGTCTTAAAGAAGCAACTTCCATTTACAGTCAACTCTCCACCAGTCACACACAATTGTAACATTGAAGTGGACTTACTCCAGCGAGGAGGCACTGAAGGATTCTGCGCCCATTTCCGACGTCTTTTTTCGAACTGGCTTGAAAAGGGAGGACCAAATTCAAACAATTACCTCCTCTCTCCAAAACACCATATCTCAGCCAATTCTAGGCAGATTTTCATGAAATTTTCACTCCTTGTTCAGGAATAGTTGTGGCATCACTTTCCATGAAGAGCGACATGAATTTCGCATTTCGTCACGTCGAATTGGAAAAGAGCGTATGCGCAGGGATTTCTCTGAAAACATCTTGGAAGTTTTTAAAGAAAAATGGCCATTTGCAGTTCTTAGTGTGACATTACAAGTTTGCATGAAAAATATTCCCGTTAGCACTTGTTAATCCTCTACAAGCTGCCAGACATCAATATTTTGGATACATTTGAGATAAAATGGACCATTTTCAAATAGACACAGCACTCAGTGGGTATGTGTGAAACAAACATAACTCCTTTTGTGGGTCATTAACTTGTCGGACGACGATATTGATATTAATCCACTCCACCGTTAATGATGGTTTTTACCTAAACAATTTTCTTATCAAACTGTGTCATTTGAGACTACTATACTCACCTTTCTCATAACATCAATGAAGGAACTTCAGTGAGACAGTTAAAAACAATTCATCAGACACTGTGGGGTCATGAAGAATCATGGAATCTCGTCGGGAAAAGCCATGATTCTCCAGAATCATAAAGTCTAGTTTGTCTTGAAACCCTACAAGATATCGGTAGGGAAATTCACAGAAAATGGGAATTTAAAGCTTTCAAGGGATATCTCGCTTTAGCCTGCCCAAAATGGGTTAAGACGTCGACTTTTGAATACCCTTACTGCTTACAAAAATGTTTCCGTATAAATTGTGCACTCGATAAAAGGAGGCACTTTTCTTTGTGGTGTACCCTTTGGGTGCTGTTGGTGTCCAAAAAAACAGCCCATTTTATCACAATTTTGACCTTCAACAGCCCGGGGAGGGGTTAACTAATGCTGACCGGAATATTTTGTTCATGCAACTTGTAATGTCACAGCAAGACCTGCAAATAGCCGATTTTTTCTTGAAAACCTACAAAATGTTGATAGAGAAATCCACAGAAAACGGGTATTTTAAGATTTTAATGGGTATCTCTATTTAACCAGCCAAAAATGGGTTAAGACGTCAAATTTTGAATACCCTTACCACTTTCAAAAATATTTTCCGATCAATTTTGCGTCCGATAAATGAAGGCCCCTTTCTCTGTGGTATATCGTTTGGGTGCTGTTGGTGTCTAAAAACAGCCATTTTATCACAATTTTTACGTTTAGCAGCTCGGGGAGGGGTTAACTATCGCTGACCGGAATATTTTATCCATGCAACTTGTAATGTCACACCAAGACCTGAGAGTGACCAATTTTTCTTGAAAATCTACAAGACTCGTTTAGAGAAATCCATGGAAAACACGAACTTTTGAGCATTATGGGGGTATTGCTGTTTAACCAGCTCAAAATGGGTTAACGCTTGGTTTTCTGAACACCCTTATTACTTACAAAAATGATCCTCGGTGAATTCCACTCCCAATAAAGGACGTTATGTTTATCTCTCGTGTACTGTTTGGGTGCAGTGGGGGCCTGAAACCGGCCTATTTCATCAAAATTTCGATGTTTGGCAGCCTGTGGAGGGTTACCATATGCATCGCCTGATATGTAGTGTGTACCAAAGGGTGTGTCACAGACAGGTTTAGCAATGACGAATGTTTTAAAAAAATCTACAAGACATGTTTCGAGAAAGTGCCGATAAACCCCAATTTTGGCAGTTTTTTGCCAATTCTGACGAAATAAGGGTTAAATCGAAAATTCCGCTTCGGTACATTTTTAGATTTTGTGCTCCTCTATGCGTGTGCAAAATTTCGTGAAAAGCGGTTCGAAAATGGCTTCTGAATCGTACGGACAAAATGTGTGGAAAAAAAAAAAAAAAAAAAAAAAAAAAAAAAAAAAAAAAACCCAAAAAATAATAATCCGTAGAAAAACAATAGTCTTTTCCAGAGGGAAAAGTACGGTGGCTGATTTAGGACACTCAAATATTTATTTTTATCTCGTTATAACGAGATACGATCTCGTTATAACGAGAAAACATCTCATTATAACGAAAAAACATCTCGTTATAACGAGAAAGTATCTCGTTATAACGAGAAAACATCTCGTTATAACGAGAAAGTATCTCGTTATAACGAGAAAAGATCTCGTTATAACGAGAAAAGATCTCGTTATAACGAGATAGTATCTCGTTATAACGAGAAAACATCTCGTTATAACGAGAAAAACATCTCGTTATCTCGAGATAAAATCACGTGACTCTGATGACATGAAACATATAGCCCCCACCACCAAAACAGTTTATATATCTCGCGGGTGTTTTCAATATTCTGGATGTAATACATGGGGTAAACACCTACCCACCCCCACCCCAAGCATCCCAACCATGCCGTGAAATACCTCTCCTCTCCCTCGCACATGTTGTCAACGATAATTACGATAAGCGCATATAACTCTCATACCAATAGACACAGAAAATGAGATGGAATTAACACAAACAAATGAAACTATAGCGTAATAAACTCGCTGCCCCCCCCCCGCCCCTCCCCCACACCGTACGTGGAACACTTTTTCGACACACGGCACTCAAAACACGACTATAGCCTCAGCCCCAAAACAGTGTACATATCTTACGCGTGTGTTTAATACTGTTGGTGTAATACACGGGAAACACTCCTACCCCTCTCCTTCCCAAAGCATCCCACCAATGCCCGCGAAATACAATCCCCTCCCCCTCGCACATGTTGTAAAAGATAATTACGAGAAGTGTATTTAACGCTTATACTAATAAAACAAGGACAGGGACGTGAGAAGGTAAAAATATTGGGAGAGGGGTATCAAGGCGGAGATCCATGCAAAAGGATTGTGCCGACAGTAGCATGATTCGAGTCGCGCAGTGGCGAGGTGGGGGAAAGCACCAGATGAGGTATCCCCTTCTCGTTGGCGGGGTCCGGGGGGCCCTTCCTTGGAAAAATTTTGAAAAATATGAGGGCCAAAACTCGCGTTCTCAGTGATTCTGAGGCCGCTGTGACACTACCAATTCGAACTCTTTGCTCGTTTCGTACTTAGGCGCGCTTCTGAATTTATCCGTTTGGTCAACCTCTTCGTTTGTGTTTTGTTTTGGACTGACTTCAAACATCTCCACGAGTTTAATCGGGACCATGGGTTAATAATTTTTTGATTTTTTTTTTTTTTTTGGGGGGGGGGGGGGGGGGAGTGGGAGGTAAATATCCCCATTACATCCCCCCCCCCCCCCCCGGTTTAACGCCTCTGAGAAAGGATGGAAAACAGAAAAATGAGATGGAATTCACACAGACAAATTAAACAACAAAAGCGTAGTAAACTTATTGCCACCCCTCTCCACATCCTTCCCTAAACACACAAGGAGAGATTTATTTATTTATCTATTTATTTATTGGAATTTGACGACTCTTTCAGCAGCCAGGGTCATGTCGTGTAATGTAGTTCTACGGGTGGAGGAAGAACCGAAGAATCGGAGAGAACCACTGAGCACCGGCGAGCAACCGTCGAACTCTCCAACGTACTAACCCGGCAGAATTTGAGTTACATATAGAGTTCTAACGCAAGTTGAAGACGACAGTATATAGCTTCACAAAAGTGACTTTAAACACCAATAAATAATTAAATAAATTCACTATACCAGTGATGACTACATGTATAGTCGTCATGCTTCATATTCCATGTTCAGCTCAATCTGTCAGTGAACAAAATCAGAAGTTTATTGAAAAACTTAGTGCTGAAGCGGCAGGGGTGGGGGGGGGGGGGGGGGTGGGGGGTGGGAGGGTTGATACCCCATCCAATAACATTGACCTCCACCCCACACCCACAAAAATTAAACTGCCACTTATAATTCCCAAACCTCCCTTCTCTCAAGATGCCCAGAATGGGCCCCAGAGCTTTATAATTTGAAAAAAAATCACCCCCGGACTCCACCAATGGGTGGGCGTACCTCCCAAACTCTCTGTCCCCTGCCTCAAACCTCGAGACATGCCCGTGGTATGTCGTTCTCGACCCTCGCGATATTACTCCCCTCCCCCCCCAACACACACACAATTTGGGATCCTAGCTCTACACAGTAAAAAACAATTTTCTAGAGCTTCAGGATTCATACATTGCATTATTGTTATATTATTGACACCATTTCATTCTATTTCTAAGAAGTGCACAAGTTATCGGTATACCGTATATATTGGCCTAATCATGATAACCCTTTTACCCACCGCAGCGACACAAACCGTCCGTGTAGTATACAAAATTCGCCACTCAAAATTTATGTTCATAATTTTTTCTCCCAAACCATAGTTTATGATATCGCATCGAAAAGAGCTCGACGAGCACGTTCAAATGAGTGTAATAAGCCGTTCAGTTTGGAAGAAAAAAATGAATTTCATTTATTTTTTTTTTTTGTGTAAAAATAATTGTGGGCCTACTATTGTCTTCAACTTGCGTTTGGTAAAAGGTTAATGACGCCATAATGTGTTCCCACGACAAACATGTACAGCTACCTACTATATAATTATGAGAGCACGGTAGCTCATTTGCTAGAGTATCGAGCTTGAAACATAGAAATCGACAGGTTCGATTCTGACCCGCGTTGTGTCTTTAGGACAAGACACTTGATCCCAATTGTCCACTTGGCCTGACGTGGGGTCACGGTGGCATTATGTGCTAGGGCGTACTGCACGTCGATGGTGCACGTGCCCTTCAACCGCTCTAACTCTAATTCTGTCGGGTTAGTATGTTGAAGAACTTGACGGTTGCTCGCCGCTGCTCAGTGGTTGTCTCCGGTTCTTCCTCCACCAAGGGAACTACCCTACATGACATGCCCCTGGCTGCTGAAAGCGTCGATAATAAATAAATCCCTCCTTGTGTGTGTTGGTGGGGGAGGGGGGGGGGCAGTAAGTTTATAAGGCTATAGTTGTTTAATTTGTCTATGAAAATTCCATCTTATTTTCGGTTTTTCATCCTTTCTCAGTGGCGTTAAAATCGGAATCGGGTAAGGGGGGGGGGGCGGTAGGGGGTATTTACCACCCCCACCCCACCTCTTCAATAAAAAAAATTATTAACCGATGGTCCCGATTAAACTCGTGGAGATGTTTGAAGTCAGTCCAAAACAAAACACAAACGAAGAAGGTTAACCAAGCGGATAAATTCAGAAGCGCGCCTAATTACGAAACGAGCAGAGAATTCGAATTGGTAGTGTCACAGCGGCCTCAGAATCACTGAGAAAGCGAGTTTTGGCCCTCATAGTTTTCAAAATTTTCCCAGGGAAGGGCCCCCGGACCCCGCCAACGAGAAGGGGATACCACATCTGGTGCTCTCCCCCACCTCGCCACTGCGCGACTCGAATCATGCTACTGCCAGCACAATGGGCGCCCCTTTTGCATGGATCTCCGCCTTGATACCCCTCTCCCAATATTTTTACCTTCTCACGTCCCTGTCCTTGTTCTATTAGTATAAGCGTTAAATACACTTGTCGTAATTATCTTTTACAACATGTGCGAGGGGAGGGGATTTTATTTCGCGGGCATTGGTGGGATGCTTTGGAAAGGAGAGGGGTAGGAGTGTTTCCCGTGCATTACATCCACAGCATTAAACACACGCGTAAGATATGTACACTGTTTTGGGGCTGAGGCTATAGTCGTGTTTTGAGTGCCGTGTGTCGAAAAAAGTGTTCCACATACGGTGTGGGGGGAGGGGCGGGGGGGGGGGGGGGGGGCAGCGAGTTTATTACGCTATAGTTTCATTTGTTTGTGTGAATTCCATCTCATTTCTGTGTTTATTGGTATGAGAGTTATATGCGCTTATCGTAATTATCGTTGACAACATGTGCGAGGGAGAGGAGCGGTATTTCACGGCATGGTTGGGATGCTTGGGGGGTGGGGGGTGGGTAGGTGTTTTCCAATGTATTACATCCAGAATATTGAAAACACCCGCGAGACATATAAACTGTTTTGGTGGTGGGGGCTATATGTTTCATGTCATCAGAGTCACGTGATTTTATCTCGAGATAACGAGATGTTTCTCGTTATAACGAGATCTTTTCTCGTTATAACGAGATCTTTTCTCGCTATAACGAGATACTATCTCGTTATAACGAGATGTTTTCTCGTTATAACGAGATCTTTTCTCGTTATAACGAGATCTTTTCTCGTTATAACGAGATACTTTCTCGTTATAACGAGATACTTTCTCGTTATAACGAGATGTTTTCTCGTTATAACGAGATAGCATCTCGTTATAACGAGATCGTATCTCGTTATAACGAGATAAAAATAAATATTTGAGTGTCCTAAATCAGCCACCGTAGAAAAGCCTAAAAACCCAAACTAGACTTTATGATTCTGGAGAATCATGGACTTTCCCGATGAGATTCCTTGATTTTTCATGCCCCCACAGTGTCTGATGAATTGTTTTTAACTGTCTCACTGAAGTTCCTTCATTGATGTTATGAGAAAGGTGATTATAGTAGTCTCAAATGACTCAGTTTGATAAAAAAATTGTTTAGGTAAAAACCATCATTAACGGTAGAGTGGGTTAATATCAATATCGTCGTCCCACTAGTTAATGACCGACAAAAGGAGTTATGTTTGTTTGACACATACCCACTGAGTGCTCTGTCTATTTGAAAATGGTCCATTTTATCTCAAATGTATCCAAAATATTGATGTCTGGCAGATTGTAGAGGGTTAACATGTGCTAACAGGCATATTTATTCATGCAACTTGCAATTTCAAACCCAAAAGTGCGAATGGCCATTTTTACTTAAAATCTACAAGATGTTTTCAGAGAAATCCGTGCTCATGCGTTCTTTTCGAATTCGACGTGATGAAATGCGAAATTCGTATTGCTCTTCATGGAAAGTGATGCCGCAACTATCCATGAACAACGAGTGAACATTTCATGGAAATCTGCCTAGAATTGGTTGGGATATAGCGTTTTGAAGAGAGGAGGTAACTGTTTGAATTTGGTCCTTCCTTTTCAAGCCAGTTCGAAAAAAGACGTCGTGAATGGGCGCAGACTCCTTTAGTGCCCCCCCCCCCCCCCTCTCTCTGTAAATGGTGGAAGTTGCTTCTTTAAGACCGCCACCCAGGGATCCCAACACGATCTTCAAACCTAAGAGAATCGTCAGAAGTTTAAAGTGAAAAGAAATTTGCGTGATTGGGTTTCTGGCAGGCAGGAAAAGATTGACGAAGATTTGCATATTGGACATTAAAATAGCACTTCTGACATACACGAACCGTGTCCAGACCGCTGAAGGCAGCGACTTGAAATTTACAGAACGTGTTCTACGAACCCTGGCCGACATTTTGGGATCTGTTTGGAGCGTCCGAACCGCCTGGAAAATACCACGCATCGCTTGGAATGTGAGAGTACTATTCGTCCCGACTCTATCAGTTCAGAATGGACATGGACAGTGTTGTAGACGACTGTGGAGCTGCGATTGAGCATAAAGTCCCAGGTTTCGGTGCCTCATTGCCTAAGCGACTCCATTGTATGATTGTTTGTCTCAATATCGTCCTTACTACTTGTATACTTGTAGTTTATACCGTTGCCGTACGTTAATGTAGCCTCTTGCCATTTTCGAGACTTTCAACCCAGAACGCCGCCAAGATGGGGAAGTGCGGGGGGTGGGGGTGGGGGGGGGAGGGGGTGTAGCGGCGGGGGGATATCCTGACACTATTTTTAAACCTTAGATAATCGGCAGAAGTTGAAGTGAAAAGAAATCGGCGGTGAGTTGGTTTTTTGGCGGGAAACAATTAACGAAAATTTGCCAATTTGACATTAAAATTGCACATCTCACAAACACGAACAGTGTCCAGACCGCCGAAGGCAGCGACTTCTAATTTTCAGAACTTGTTCTACGCACACTGGCCGACATTTTGGCATCTGTTGTGAGTGTCGAGACCAAGTGGAGAACACCACGCATCGCGTGGAATGTGAGAGTACTATTCGTCCCGACTCTATCAGTTTGGAATTGACATGGGCACTGTTGTAGACTACTGTAGAGCAGCGATTGGGCATAAAGTCTGAGTTTTTTTGTGCCAAATTACCTAACCGGCTCCGAGGTATGATCTTTCGTCTGTACATCGCCCAGATCGTCTGTAGTTTATACCGTTACCATACGTTGAAGTAGCCTTTTGTCATTTTCGCCACTTTCGACCCAGATTTGAGGGTACCTTCCTTCAGCGAACTCTAGCCATGCTCACAACCACGCCCTCTCCCCGTCGGCCCGGGTGCTTCTAAAGATAGAAAGGTCAATGGGGAGGGGCCCGTTAGCAAACAAACGGGGGGCAGGTGTACTTGGTGAAAAAACAGCAGGGGGGGGGCACGTGTCTCATAGGTAAAAGAAACAGCAGGGGGCAGGTGTCGTAGGTAAAATAAACAGCAGGAAGGAAGGGGGGCAGATGTCCCCGCTAATTAATTTTAATAGCAGGCAGGTGTTCACGGGGCAGGTGTCTTATCCCACTGCTCAGTGTTCCAAATTTTCTATGGTACTTGGCCTTGACGGAAACAACACTTCAACAAGAAACAACGGGAAACCTATTTGCAGTAAAGCTGCAAATATAAACATGATTTTAGGACCATTCCATGGACAGTTTAAAGCCTACTGCGATATCAGCGTTTATTACTTTCGTCCTTTCACCCGAGTCGAGTTCTGACGTCATGCAAGTTTGACGGACATGCTTTCAATTTTGTTATTGACAACAACATATTTATAATTTCGTGATTACTGATCGGAATTTTGAAAACGACACATGCAATTGCGAAACAGTCTTCTGAAAAACACGATTCTGCAAAGGTTTTAGTGAATTTGATTATTTTTTTTATTTTCAATTTCGATGGCTCTTGTCGAAAAGGTGCTAATCACTGATCGTCCCAAACGAGATCAAAGGCTGACGCTGTATATAAATAACACACAGAGAATCTTCTAAGAATATACACGCGCAATCCTAAAATGCAATAAATCAAGTCTTTTTTCAGGTTTTACGAGAGAAATATGTCCAATTGTATCATTGAATCATGTTTAGGTATATGTGGGCGAGACATTTTCTATACGGACAAAATACAGACTAAATAAAATATTTGCCATTATTTTCCGCAGACGTATTTTTGTCTTTGCTTCTTGGGGAAATCCATGCTGATTATACAACGAAGGAGTGTTATCTAATGAGGTCAGAACCGTCAGGTCGTCGGGTCCGACACCGCACCTCGAAGTAGATTTAGTGTGGGTGTCGATTTTACAAGTAATGTAGGCAGCGTACACGGCATGGGCTGTCTGTCTTTAATTCTATAAACAGGGTTAAGGCTAGGTTTTTTAATACCCTTATTTATTTATTTATTTATTTATTTATTTATTTATTTATTGGTGTTTAAGGTCACATACTTGCGCACAATGGCTAATCGTGACCGTGACAGTTTTATAGGTGGAGGAAGCCGGAGTACCCGGGGAGAACCACCAAGCATCGACGAGCAACTGTCAGCTCCTCAACATTCTAACTCTGTTCAAGCTCCGCTCAAGCAGGGTTACAGAGCTTGAAGACATATGTACCATCCACGTGCAGTATGCCTTAGTACACGGCGTCATCGTGCCCCCATGTCAGCAACCGGGCTAAAGTGCCTTGCCCAAGGACACAACGTGAGTCGTCCCGGACGGGGATCGAACTCGGGACCTCTAGTATAGAAGTACAACAGTCTACCACTGAGCCACCACGCTCCCTTGAATACCCTTAACACTATCATACACTATCCCTCATGAATTCTGAGTCTGATAAAAGAGGTTATGTTTACCTATTACATACCCATTTGCTGCCCGAAAAGAGCCGATTTTATCAAAATATTGACGTTTAGCAGTCTGTAGCGGGATTAACAAACGACTAGCGGAATATTCTATCTATGCAATTTGTAAGACCCGCCAATGTCCAATTGTTCTTGAAAATCGCCAACAAGCAGTTAGCAAAATCCACAGAAAATGTAAATTTTACTTAAGCTTTTAAGGGGTATCTCTCCTTATCCAGTCTAAAATGGGTTAAGTTTCTTTCTTTTAAATACCCTTACTACTTACAAAACTGACCCTCTGTGAATTCTACGCGCAGTAAAATGTTTCTATGTTACATATCCATTGTGTGCTCTTGGTGTCTGAAAACAGTCCATTTTATCAATATTTTGATGTTTAGCAGCTCGTGGAGAGTTAACGAATGCTCAACGGAATATTTTGTCCATGTAACTAGTAATGTCACATGAAGACCCGTGAATGGCCATTTTTTCTTGAAATCTACAAGATGTTTTTAAAGAATTCCAGGGAAAGCATGAAATTTTAAGCCTTTGATGGGTACCGCTGTTTAACCAGCCCAAAACGGGTTAAGGCCTGATTTTTTAATACCCTTATTACTAACAAAAATGAACACCGTTCAATTCCACTTCCAATAAAAGAAGTTATGTTTATTTACCAGCTACCGGTTGGGTGATGTGAGGGGCTGAAAACACCCTATTTTATCAGAGTGTTGATTTTTGAGAGCCCGTGGGGAGTTAACAAACGTTTATCAGAATATTTTGTCCTTGTAGTTTGTAATGTCTCACAAAGACCTGCGAATGACTAGTTTTCTCTTGAAAATCTACACGACATTTTTTTAGAAATCCATGTAAAACATGATTATTTAAGCATTTGAGGGGAATCACTCTTAAACCAGTCCAAAACGGGTTAACACTTTGTTTTCTGAATAACCTTATTACTTACAAAAATGGACCTCGGTGAATTTCACTTCCAACAAAGGAGATTATGTTTATCTCTCAGGTACACAGTGGGTGCTGTGGGTGCCCGAAAACGGCACATTTTCTGAAAATTACTATGCTTGGCAGTCTGTAGAGGGTTAATAAAAGCTCACTGAAATATTTTGTCCATGCAGCTTGCAATGTCATACCAAGACCTGCGAATAGGCAATTTTTCTTGAAAACCTACGGGATGTTTTGAGAGAAATCCACAGAAAATGGAAATTTTAAGATTTTAAGGGGTCTCTCTCTTTAGCCTACCCAAAATGGGTTAAGACTTCGACTTTTGAATACCCTCACTAGTTACAAAAATGTTTGCGTATAGATTGTGCGCTCGATAAAGGAAGTCACCTTTCTTTGTGGCGTACCCGTTGGGTTCTGTTGGCGTCCAAAAACAGCCCTTTTTATCACAATTTTGACTTTTAGCAGCCCGTGGAGGGTTAACAAACGCTCACCGCAGTATTTTGTCCTTGCAATTTCTATTGTCACCTTAAGGCCTGGGAGTGACAAATTTTTCTTTAAAATCTACAAGACTCGTTTAGAGAAATTCACAAAAAACATGAATTTTTGAGCTTTATGGGGGTATTGCTGTTTAACCAGCCCAAAACGGGTTAACACTTGGTTTTCTGAACACCCTTATTACTTACAAAAATGATCCTCGGTGAATTCCACTTCCAATAAAGGAAGTTATGTTTACCTCTCCGGTATCGTTTGGGTGCTGTGGGGGTCTGAAACCGGCCCATTTCATCAAAATTTCGATGTTTGGCAGCCTGTGGAGGGTTACCATATGCATCGCCTAATATGTCGTGTGTATCAAAGGTTGTGTCATAGGCAGGTCTAGTAATGATGAATGTTTAAAAAAAATCCTAAAGACGTGTTTCGAGAAAGTGCCGATAAACCCCAATTTTGGCGGTTTTTTGCCAATTCTGGCGAAATAAGGGTTAAATCGAAAATTCCGCTTCGGTACATTTTTTAGATTTTTTGCCACTCTATGTGTGTACCAAATTGTGTGAAAATCGGTTCGAAAATGGCTTCTGAATCGTACGGACAAAAATGTGTGGAAACCCCCCCCCCCCCCCCCCCCCCCCCAAAAAAAAAAAAACCCAAAAAACTAGACTTTATGATTCTGGAGAATCATGGCTTTTCCCGATTAGATTCCATGATTTTTCTTGACCCCACAGTGTCTGATGAATTGTTTTTAACTCTCTCACTAAAGTTCCTTCATTGATGTTATGAGAAAGGTGAGTATAGTAGTCTCAAATGACTCGGTTTGGGTTTGATAAAAAAAATGTTTAGGTAAAACCCATCATTAATGGTAGAATGGGTTAATATCAATATCAATGTTTCTCTATCAGTTTGGCGTCCGAAAAAAGAAGTTACGTTTCTCTGTGGCATTTCCATTTGATGTTGTTGGTGTCCAAAAACAGACTATTTCTTCAATTTTTTTTACGTTTAGCTGCCCATGAAGTGTTAACAAATGCCTACCAGATTAATTGATCCATGCAACTGGTCATATGACACCAAGACCTATCAACGGCCATTTTCTCTTGAAAACCCCACAAAATGTTTGTAGAAATCCAGGGAAAACGATTTTTTAAGCTTTTGATGGGTATCCCTGTTAACCTCCCCAACAGGGGTTAACGCTTGGTTTTTTGAATACCTTTATTACTTACAGAAATGGTCCTCTGTGAATTCCACTTCAAACAAAGGAGATTATGTTTATCTCTCATGTATACATTAGGTGCTGTGCATGTCTGAAAACAGTCCCATGTTAACAACATTATGATGCTTGACAGCTTGTAGATGGTTAAAAAACGCTCACCGGAGTATTTTGTCCATGCAACTTGTAATGTCACATAAAGACCTACGAATAGTCAATTTGTCTTGAAACCCTACAAGTTATCGTTAGGGAAATTCACAGAAAATGGGAATTTAAAGCTTTCAAGGGATATCTCTCTTTAGCCTGCCCAAAATGGGTTAAGACGTCGACTTTTGAATACCCTTACTACTTACAAAAATGTTTCCGTATAAATTGTACGCGCGATAAAAGAAGGCACTTTTCTTTGTGGTGTACCCTTTGGGTGCTGCTGGTGTGCAAAAATAGCCCATTTTATCGCAATTTTGACCTTCAGCAGCCCGGTTAGGGTTAACTAATGCTGACCGGAATATTTTGTTCATGCGACTTGTAATGTCACACCAAGACCTGCAAATAGCCGATTTTTCTTGAAAACCTACAAGATGTTGTTAGAGAAATCCACAGAAAATGGGTATTTTAAGATTTTAATGGGTATCTCTCTTTAACCAGCCCAAAATCGGTTAAGACGTCAAATTTTGAATACCCTTACCACTTTCAAAAATATTTTCCGATCAATTTTGCGTCCGATAAATGAAGGCCCCTTTCTCTGTGGTATATCGTTTGGGTGCTGTTGGTGTCTAAAAACAGCCCATTTTATCACAATTTTTACGTTTAGCAGCTCGGGGAGGGTTAACTAATGCTGACCGGAATATTTTATCTATGCAACTTGTAATGTCACACCAAGACCTGAGAGTGACCAATTTTTCTTGAAAATCTACAAAACTCGTTTAGAGAAATAAATGAAAAACATGAAGTTTTGAGCTTTTTTGGGGTACTGCTGTTTAACCAGCCCAAAACGGGTTAACACTTGGTTTTCTGAACACCTTTATTACTTACAAAAATGATCCTCGGTGATTTTCACTTCCAATAAAGGAAGTTATGTTTACCTCTCGGGTATCGTTTGGGTGCTGTGGGGGTCTGAAGCCGGCCCATTTCATAAAAATTTCGATGTTTGGCAGCCTGTGGAGGGTTACCATATACATCGCCAAATATGTCGTGTGCATCAAAGGTTGTGTAATAGGCAGGTCTAGTAATGATGGATGTTTAAAAAAAATCCTAAAGACGTGTTTCGAGAAAGTGCCAATAAACCCCAATTTTGGCAGTTTTTGGCCAATTCTGGCGAAATAAGGGTTAAATCGAAAATTCCGCTTCAGTACATTTTTAGATTTTTTGCCACTCTATGCGTGTGCCAAATTGTGTGAAAATCGGTTCGAAAATGGCTTCAGAATCGTACGGACAAAAATGTGTGGAAAAAAAAAATAAACCCCCCCCCCCCCCAAAAAACCCCCCCCCCAAAAAAAAAAAAAAAAAATAATATTAATCCGTAGAAAAACAATAGTCTTTTCCAGAGGGAAAAGCCTAAAAAAAAAAAAAAAATAATGATCCGTGGAAAAACAATAGTCTTTTCCAGAGGGAAAAGCCTAAAAAAAAAAAAAAAAAAAAAAAAAAAAATAATAATCCGTAGAAAAACAATAGTCTTTTCCAGAGGGAAAAGCCTAATGAGGCTATGAGGGATACTAAATGAGGACTCATTGAGGGTTTTTACATAGCCCTCATGGCCTCATACGACAAAAAGGGATTCCATAGCCACAGGTGTTTTGCAAAAATGGGATTTCATGGGATATGGCCATTGGATATAGTCTTTTGTTATACAGAAGGGAGATAACTCTGCATACAGATTATGGGAAATCAAGCAATCTGATTGGTTAGTTATAATCTAGATAAATAAAACAAGAGTACACGGAATAGGGTCAGAACAAGAATAGACCAGAAATTGCTAAATATAGTAATAATAAGCAAAACTGTTCCAATTAATAGGCTCTTCTACGCTACTGGAGTATACTCCAGAACGAAGGAACATGGCTAGGTAGACATGAACTATTACATATATAGATAGAAGCAGAGAATTCTGAAAGTATTCGAAATAATATAAGTTGTCGGGTTGTTTGTGGTAATTATCCAGGGAAGTCGTTCCAGAAAATACTCCGATTCAATCGAACATACCCTCCGAACATACCCCTGTCCTACTGTAGGCCATTGGTAACATAGCAATCACGTGCTACCATAGAACCCAAGATGGCGGCTTCCAGTATACAAAATGTACGACGGAAGCTCGTATCACCCTAACAACACGCGCTGCACATGCGCACTCACACCACGTATCACTATGGAGATGACGTCACAACACGCGGGTTACCATGACAACACAACATGGCGCCACTACGTCACGTGACATGACGTCACTTCCGAGGTCCCCCACCGAGGTCCCCCAACTATTCCCTCAAAGGTACATGACATACTACTGTCGTGTGCATCCTTTTTATACCTCCCCCAGAGCTTCTTCGAGGACTGGTGTGATGAACGATGAGAGAAAGTCACATTTCCGCAACAGATTTCTTTTTATATCGGTAAAAAATCCATCATATGTCAGCAGCTTCAATACACTATCATATACTTGCAGGTCATTGTATTCCATTGCGCCCAATTGTAACAAGTCTTCGAGGATGTTGACTGCACAGCTGCATAAACACATCATCATATCTTCACAGGCTGCTTGTAGAGTGGCATCTGTGCCTTCTTTATTCGTATCACACAAAAGCGCCAAGGCTTCTGTATTTCTCTTGATAAGCGGGAGCAGGTCTTCAATATCTCTCTGTGAATGGTACTTCTCTTCTCGATCTATTTTAGTACCTCTTCTTGGGCAATAATGTTCTTCATGCCTCTTCCTATTGTATGGTCGGTAAGAAATCGTAGCAGAATATCTACAGGGCCTTGAGTTCCGCACTTGGACCAGGGCAGAGGTCAGGACAGGCCCAGAGGTAGATAAAAGAAAAGCTACGACTAAATAGACTGCTAGTATAGTTTAAATAGGGTCAGTAATAGACAAAACAGGTCAGATCATAGAAGAATAAACCACAGAATAGATCGGAATATGCAGAAAAACGAGGATTCTGCAGAAATCCGAAACAATAACCTTGCTCTTATACAAAGGGACGCGCCTTATAGAGCCACATGCTACTATTATAAGCCCTAGGCGGTGGCTTCGCCAAGTCCGTTTCGGTGATTTGGGGTGTTTTGTGGTGATTTGGAGGGATTGTCGGGTCTATGTTGGTAATGGTACAAAGTATCCGTGGATTCTAGATAATTAGATTCACTCTTATTCAATCGGGGGCATCATTCGAGCATATGCTCGTCCTCTTGTAGGCCATTGGTCACATAGCGACCACGTAGTACCATAGAAACCAACATGGCAGCCTCCAGTGTACAAAATGGATGACAGAAACACGTGAAACCCTAACAACACACGATGTGCATGCGCACTAAGACCACGAATCACTATGGGGCGACGTCACAACATGGCAACTCACTCAGACTACCATGGTAACCGAACATGACGTAACTATAACGTCACTTTCTGGGTCTGTGTCTGAGTCCGGTCAATATGGCTCTATCCATCCCTATGCTACTGCTGTCAACAATGCAATGAAAGCCACATGCCCTCTTTTAGATTTTGGTAAAGGGTGAAATAAAACCTGTTGTAATGGTCTACATGAAGCATTTTCAAGTGATTGGTAGCGGGCGGGTTAACAGTGACTTTTTTTCTGATGAATTGAATTCTTCAGATAGGGCCCAGGGGCAATTGCACTGGTTGTACGGCCATTTTTCATATCCCCTCAATGGAAATGCAAATGTATCAACAACCCTATCAGAGTATGACTGAAAAGATCAGGACCAATGAAAATAATCGGTAAAATGTTTCCATTTTATTTTTTATCATAATTATAGCTTCTCCGTTTCCCGAGTTATTTTGATATTTCGTATTTGATTCATTAATAAATTCAATTTTCGTTGATCTATGTTATTATTTTGGAAACATCGTCATATTAACTAAAACAGCTATAAAATCTCGTTTAACCCGGAGGTCCAGTGGCTGGAACTTTGCTTGTGATTGTCATGCTTTGCAACAAATTCTCAATTATTACTTGGGTGGAATCTCCACTCTGAGGGTGATTTAGTGGTAATAAACTCTCCACGTACTGTACCAGTGTTTCCTCGTGAACTCTTCGTCTATCATTAAATCTCCTGTACATGAGACCTGACGATAGAAGAAGAGTTCAAGGAGGTTTCTCTTCTAAAACTACTTAGATTCGGTTCTGCAATATTCCGCTTTTTGGAATAACTCACCCAGACAGATGAATCGCAGTTGAATGCAAAACTTGAGTGGAGACTTTCAATATATGCGGTTGTAAGACGGTGCATATTTTACAGTTTGAAGAGAGGTTTGGTTCGATTCGATTTCGATTTTCGATTCGATTCGAAATCCTCTGTGCGATTCGATATTTGAGATTCACCCTAAATGTTTGACTGACACTCTTGGTAAACGACGTTGATTTAATACGACTGTTGAGAGTATTAACCTTTTACCCAATATAATGGCCAAAACCGGTCGGCGCTCTTCACAAAAATCGCCAATTAATTTTCATTATTTTTTTCATTTTTTGTCTCAAAAACATAGGTTATGACCCCTCTGTGGAACGAGCTAGTGCAGCTCGTTCCAAAGAGGGGTCATAATCTATGTTTGAGAGACAAAAAATTAAAAAAGTTGTTATTCAAGAATTTGGTTTGCAAGTGTCGTCTGCTTTTCAAGTTAAGTAAAGGGTTAAGATAATTGATTTCCATCGACAATCCATCGGCATTCTTGATTTTTTTCAATAATTCGGTAATAGCTTTCCCATATTCAGGATTTTCGGAATTTGTGTTGAACTGTTAATAATCTGGATGACATGTTACACCGAGATACAATCAGCAAGGATATTGTTAATGCTACCTCCCCATTATAGCCATTGTATTGCGTATAGATCTCTGGGAGATGCATTGATTCGCCGAGGTCATAGAGTAGCGGCTTACGTTCCGAATCATGAAATCAGTGATACGTGCTTAGGAGATCTCAAGATTGAAAAGATTAAATATGGAATTCAGGACAAGCGAATCTTTAGTTATGTGGACATAAAGTTTGATCGGCTGCCTTCGGTACTGAATACTCTAAATGCTGGCAATAAATTTGGCAGAGACACTTGCACGGCAGCACTAAGTGATGTAGATAAACTCAGCTTAATCAAGAAGATGAACTTTGATCTTGTAGTTATCAACATTCTTATGACCATACGGTGTTTGTCTTTGATTCCCTACAAATACAAAATTCCTTTTGTGGTTTTGAGCACCGCCCATTTACAGTGGTTTGATACTGGTTATCCGTTTCTTCCCAGTTTTCAACCCTATCCAGTTTTAGACTATCCAGAAGAAATGACGATTGTAGAAAAAGTAGTTAATTTTGGAGCAACATTGGTTTTCCCATTCATCTTAGGACTGACATCACACAACGAGGCTGTGAATGAATTTATACCCGAACTTTCGCGATATGAGTATATATCGATAGTAAGAAATGCTGGTTTATATATAGAAGACTGTGATCTCATTTTGCGTGGTTCTCTTCCGGTTTCTCCGAATATTCATTTCGTGGGCTCCTTCTCTGTGTAGACACCAAAGCCACTGCCAGTCGATTTTGAAGAGTTCTACCAAGCCTCTAATCACGGTGTTATAATGGTTGCATTTGGTAGTTATGTTCGCGATTACGCAACAGCATTTAGTGAAACATTGTTAAAAACTTTCACAAGTATTCGGCAAAATGTTTTGTGGAAAAATGCAGCCTTGCAAGGTTCGAAAAATATTATGACTAGAGAATGGCTTCCACAAAATGACGCTCTTGGTCATAATAAAACGGTTTTATTTATTTCACATTGTGGTCGGAAATCTTTCTACGAAGCTGTATACCACAGTGTTTCCATCATCTGTATCCCCCTGTCTTGGGATCGGGGATCAAATGCTCGGCGAGTCGTGTCATTGGGAATTGGAGTTAAACTAGATTACAAATTACTGAATTCTGACATTCTCAAAGCGGCAATATCAAGAGTGTTGTTAGATGACACGTTTACAAAAAACGTGCATATGTGGTGAAAGATATACAGAGATTTTCACCCACTGCCAGCATCCGAAACAGCAGCCAATTCTATTGAACATATCATTAAATATGGAGGAAAGCATTTACGACCACCGTCTCTGGATATGTCAGTCGTATCATTAATGATGCTGGATGTTTGGGGAGTAATTGGACTTTCTCTTGGCATTTTAGTATTTTTCATTTGTGTAATTTGTAGGTGTGCTGTGGGTGTGAAATGTAAAAAAATCTAAATATGACTAATGATGCTTGGTGGAAAAAATATAAACACTATTTTATTTAATAAACGTGTAAAACGCGATTAATGCGTGGCATGAGAATAGTACAGGGTGACTTCTCTGATCAGGTTACCCCTGGAATTGTGTATTTTTTACGGTATAGGGAGGCATAACATGAAGGATGAGAAAATGTGGCCTTAGAAACATGGGTGATCCAGCGACTTGATGAGATGAAAACAATCATTTGATAACCACAGATGTAAAACTTTCACTGACAAGCTTAACCACTGCACCTTGATTTTAGAACACCGTAATTTCCAGCTGCAAGTTTTTTTTTCCAAAATGCAACTAGGAATTTATCCAACTGACAGCGCGCAAAGAGCAGGTTTGAATTGGTTAAATTCTTGCTGCATTATGAGGAAAATGCTACTTAAAATTTTGGTATTTGGACAACAGTGTGGTAAGGGTTAATCTACCATTGTCAGTTGTAATCATTAAGGACTCTGGAAGTCGCCAAGCTCCTTACAAGTCTATCGTAGGGTTTTGCAGTTTTGGGATTTCTCTGCTGCGATGCGTCCGACACGGCTATCAAAAGGGAAGAGAGTAAGGGATGAAAGATGGCCCGACCGATGCTTCTTCTTCTGGGAATGCTGTATATCACATTTTAGGACACCTAATGCATTCCCGAAATTCATACACACATTTTTACACTAAAAAACTAAAAAAGTGGGCGTCGGGAAAATATTGAAAGTGGATCACGCTCATATCTCAGGCATAGCATTACGTCCAGAACTGGGACCAACACCAACCGACTCGACACTCAGTTGAAGTTCAAAATATGGATCAAGATCACTGAGGCCACCTGGGGGCCATTGGGTGCATTTTCAGAATTGCTGGAAATCACATTTTCTGACCCAGTAATGCATTGACAAAAATCGTACATGTGGGCAGGGTCAAAACGTTTGAAAGAGGATCAAGGTCATATCTCAAGCAATGTTTGACCCATGGACCTGGGACCAACACAAAATGAGTCAAAACTCAATGTGGGTTGCAAATATGTGTCGAGGTCACTGAGGTCACCAAGGGGTAATTGAGCGCATTTTTCTGATTTGCTGGAAAACACATTTTATGACCCCCAATGCATTCCAGAAGTTGATACATTTATTTTTACACTCAAAAAGTGGATGTGGCCAAATATTGTGGTAGTAGGTCATGCTCAAATCTCAATCATGGTATGACCTATGGACCTGGCACCAATACTAAATGAGTCGACACACATTGGAAGTTCAAAATGGGTGGAGGTCACTGAGGTCAGCAAGGGGTGGTTGAGTTTTTTTTGAATAGCTGGAAATCTAATCCAACCAATGTATTCCCGACGTTCAGAAATACATTTTTACACTCAGAACGTGTGCGTGACCAAACATATTGAAAGAGGGTCACGCTCATGTCTCAAGCACGGCATGGTGTATGGACCTGGGATCAAATGAGTCGACACCCAATGAAGGGGTGGGGGGAGGGGCAAGAATTAATTTTGAAAGCGGGTCAAACTCATATCTCAATCATGGTATGATCTATGGACCTAGGACCAACCCCCAAATGAGTCATATCGCAATGGAGATTCAAAATAATGGTTAAAGTCACCGAAGTCACCAAAATTGAGTACATTTTCCCGATTTGCTGAAATCACATTTTATGACCCCTAATGCATTCTGAAAACTCTCACATGTATTTGTACACTCAAAAAGTGGGTGGGCCATAAATTTTGAAAGCAGGTCAAGCTCATATCTCAAGCTTGGTATGACTTATGCACCTGGAGCAACCCCAAAGGTGTCGAAATTCATTGGGGGATCAAAATATGGGTTAAGGTCACTGAGGTCACTCAGGGGACATGGAGTGCATTTTTAAGAATTGCTGGAAATCACATTTTCTGACCCCCGAATGCATTCTGTAAAGTCATACATGTATGTTTACTCTCAAAAAAAGTGGATGGGGCTAAAACTGTTGATAATAGGCCACGCTCATATCTCAAGCATGGCATGACCTCTGGATCTGGGGCCAACAACAAATGATTCGAAACCCAGTTGGATTCAAATATGGACCAGGGTATCAGGGGGCAACCAGGGGATATTGAGTACATTGAGTATTTTAGGACATCCTCATGCATTACTGAAGTTCATACACGTATGTTTTCAGTCAATGTTTTGAAAGTAGGTCACGCTCATATCTATTTATTGGTGTTTAAGGCCTCCTATTTCTGCACAATGACTAATCATGTCCACGGCGGTTTTACGGGTGGAGGAAGCCGGAGTACCCGGAGAGAACCACCGAGCAACTGCGAGCAACTGTCAGCTCCACAACATACTAACTCCACACAAACAGGATTAGGATAGGTTGAAGACATGTGCACCATCGATGTGCAGTACGCCTTAGCACACCGCGTCACTGTGCCTCCAAGTGGACAATGGGGGTGAAGTTTATTGCCTAAGGACACAACGCGGTTGCCGCAGATGGGATTCGAACCGGGGACCACTTGGCTTGCAGCCTGCACCTGTATCTTCTGAGCCACCCCCCCCCCCACGCTCATATCTCAAACGTGGTATGACTTATGGACATGGGGCCAACACCAAAAGTGTCAAAACTCAATTCATGTCTCCCTAATGGATTCTGGAAGTTCATACATGTATTTTAAACTGACACATGTGGGTGGGGCTAAACGTTTTGGAAGTATATCGCGCTCTCAAGCATTGTATGACCTATGGATCTGGGACCAATAACTAATAAATGGGAGACGATGGTGTATAACGAAACTGACCGGAAGATCTGTAACCATAAATCGGATCATAAAGTGGTTCGTAAACAGAAGGCCTGTAACCAGGTGTCCTGCATTCTCTCAATGGTTTCAATTCTTTGACGATCTCTCTTTAATCTCTTCCTCAGTTTCTGTCACGGGTTTGAACAACTTGATCGTCTCTCGTTTCCTCTCGACGTCGCCCATTCGTTTCTCCATATTGCACTGTCTTGAATATTCTTCTTTAATTCTAGAAATCGACGAATCGTCTCGTCTCTCAACTTAGGATCTTTGAGCTTTAAAAATGACTAGCTTTTTAAACCATTACCCAACGAATCGCCGGCATCCGCCCGCGTAATATGCAAATTCAGCAGTTGAAAAAATATTATTTTTCACAATATTTCAATAAAACCATATCATGTGACCCCTCTTTGGAACGAGCTCGTCGAGCTCGTTCCAACGAGGGGTCTCAGGATATGGTTTTGTTGAAAAGTTTTGAAAAGTTTTATAAAATGATATTTAAAATAATAAATTTTGATATCGTCTGCGTTGGGTAAAGGGTTAAAAGTTTCGAATTTTGTTTAAATATAACTGTAAATGGGCGGTGCTATAAAATATTTCATTTATTTCTGTTTTTTTATATTTTTTTAATAATATATATATTTTTGAGAAAAAAACGACAACATATATATTTCCGTCGCATGGATCGTTCAGTTCGAGCTCACTTTTGCAAATTGTCTCTCATCCGGCATCGTCGAAGAGGACTGCAAAAGAACGACGGAAAAATAAACGTTTTTCCATTTTTTCTGATGCTTTGTAGTGTTTCCACACACGAGAGGTCAACGCCGAATCGACGAAATCTAATGATGAGTCTCTTTAAAAAACCGGCAACAATTAGACGATTTCACACATTTTCAAATGCTGACGAGTGTGTCGTTCGCATCATCTACTTTAGATTTCTCGCTAAAGTGGGGTTTGATAGCCACAAAACAACACGCGACATTTCGACTCAAAGTTGATTTTGTGTACAAAATCTGTCTTTTTCCCAAATGCTTCGGAAGCTTGCTCGTATATCCACTGCTGTCTTGTGAAAAAGGCGATGAATTTTGTAGTTAATTTTCTAAATTTTTATTTTCGCTCAATCTCTCAAGTTTGTCAATTGTCGCCGGACGAAACTTTCAAAACTCTGTTTCCTTCAAAAAGGATACCAAATTCTGACACTACCTGTTGGGAAACCCCTGGGAGAACTTTCCATAATTCAACCTGAAACGAAAGTGTTACCGAGTGGAGGAATAAAAAGGATTATCCTTTGCAAATACATGTATTGAACAGAACTTTGGCACTGGTGCTGTATAGTAGAGATCGGTGTGCTATATGGACAGAATCACACAAGCCAATACATGGGTTAATGTTTATCGCTTTCCTTTGGTTTAACTCAGAATACCACTCGAGACTTCGCCTCTTGTTTTATTCTTGCGCCCAACCAAACTCATGCGTAAACATTAATATATTCCAACTCTTGTGCTGTGCTGTACTTATTATGCACGTGTGCATTTTTTTTTAAAACAGATCATTTACTTCAACACAAAGTAAGAAATAAACCCCACTTCGCAATCGCTAATGAAATAAATTAGAAGAAAAGGGAAACTTAAATTCTATGTTTTAGACATAACTTCCAACACTTTGTCCTGGCGTTACCACTTCGATGAATAAAACTTGCTGTAAAAACTCTTTTTAATTCTATTCTGACTGATGAGATGGGTCTATGTACCTAGTTTCCATGTAGACGTAAGTGTGTTATGACATCGGAGGCATAGGTATGTTTCACTTGTGATGAGTTTAGGCTAATATTTGAGTTCAGTTTATACGAACTTGAAGGTAACATTCTACATATGGCAAATGGTAAATCCGGGGATTTTTTTTAACGAAGTGTCCTCATTTACCTGCGGTGGATTTGAGAACAACAAACCCATAAATTGATGGTCACCTTATATGTTTACAACTACCGTGTGATATTATATTAAAATAAATGTTAAAAGTACACCCACTAATATTTGCAACTAAAAATAGACTTTTTCATCATTCCTCATGTCCAACAGCCTTTGGGTTGTCCTGAGAACGTGAGTATGTGCCATTTCTTGTTGTTTTCTGGATGTGTGTCAGGGTTAATTTTACATTGAGATGTATCCTGTAAGACAGAGCACATTTCTTTCTGTTGTTGCTATTGCAATATTTGTTTATACCGTTGGTGTTTGTGTGATATGCGAGTTGCATTATTTATAACAGAAAAGGTAGCACAAAAGCAGCTAATTGTTCACTGCCCCAGTTCAAGAATTTTAAGCGATATTTTATGACTCCACTACATTTCCATTTTATTTCATTCATTCATTCATGACTCCATGACAATAATATAGAATAAATAGTCACTAGGGCTGGTTATCAGATTTAAGGCACGAGTAGGATAAGGGTTTTAATCACGAGGCTCTGCCGAGTGGTTAAAACCCTTATTCTACGAGTGGTTTAAATCTGATGACCGGCATTAGTACCTAATTGTTTTATTTATACCATGCGCTTGATCAGTAATCGACTTAGTTACTTAAAATAGAGAAAAAACGTTACTTTCTATCACCAACACATGGGTTTGTTTTGTTTACATTTGCGCCGATGGGCAGTACTTCCGGATGCTCGTGATTATTATGAAAGCAAAGTCGTATTTCGAAATCAGTTCAACCAACACTAAACCGTAAAACACAATACGATACGATAAGTGATGATCATATTCTGACGAATGCTTGGAAGAAACAAGCAACAACGAGAGATGGAATGGGTTAACTCTTTTATTATGTCTCCTTAATGTGACATTAGGGAGACTTTTGCTTAAACACGTGATTGATATGTTCCCGTAATTAGATATTAGGAGGACTTCATAATATATTTGAAATATATGTGTCTTATGAATAAAACGTATGAGATATTGTGTAAATTGCTGGCCACCTTTCACATATCATTAAGTTTTGGTGAAATACGTAATTAGTGTATCCCCATAATTAGACTTTAGGAGTACTTGTGAGGGTGCATGAAATGTATATGTGGCCTGAATGTAACATTATGGGGACTTCCTATGAGATATTTTATAAATTACTGGCCGCCTTTCATATACGTTGTAAGTGCATATGTGTCTACCGTGTTGTTTGTTGAACTGATACAGCAGGCCCGTGACTATTTTTTTAACTGTACCATACTAGATCCCACGTTTATTTTTATCCCTCTACTGCCTTCCACAACTATTGCGCATCTTACTGTCCGTGCCTCACAGGTTCACTATCACCACCTGTTCTGTAGTTGACTTCCTCAACGACGACTCTCATTCTTACCACCCATGAATCTTCCATTCAAACCTCTTGCTTCCAGTATAAGTCTTATGCTTGGCTACCAGGACTATTTTCTTTCTGAGATGTGGTTATGAGCAAGTTGTGGGCAAGTTCGCATTTTACACACAACGCATACACCGCATCGGCACATGAAAAAGTGGTGAGATGCGCTTGTGTTCCAGTGTATAATGGACGCACACTGCTTGCAGTACATAGGCACATACGGAAGTTTTACTCCCAACTCTTAGACCACCACATAGCTTCTTTGCTCCTAGCTCCTAGATTTTCCCCTTTTCGGAGGCTAGCTCCCATATAGTCATAGGCATTTCGGCTCTCATATCATGTGCATGGCTTCCTGGTTCTCCTAGACTCTCTAAACAAAGCTTAATCTGCCCTGAATACCCAAATCTGTGTTTTCGTTATAAGTCGTCAACAATGCTTGGACAATATTTCTTTTACATGTTAAGTGTGAATGTCAAATGTTAGTTCAATACTAAGGAGCAATTCCTGGGCGCAAACGACTCGTGAACTTTATTATAATTGTCCGAAACTAAATAATTTCAAAATCTCAAAATTTACTTTTTGTTTTACCGCTGTTGACAATGGGCTGATGTCCTGTGGGTCATATCATGTTGGAATACATGTACCTACGTAATATGTCATTGTCCTTTCGTCCCTATTCTTATTTATCCATCTTTTGACCTAGGAAATGACGCCATAGTTGCGGTGCATACTATATGTCACATGGATTTTTGTGGTATCGCGTTTAACCAGCCATGTTGTGAGTATATACCCTGGTAATGGTGGAGTTTCTCTACCCATGCAGTGCGTGTTGTAATTTTGATACATACTTCCATCGATCATTTTCGATGATTGGGATCACATATTGTTTTCTGTTGTGTTACATGTTGCTATAGGGGCGGAACGCTTGCAATAGTTCGAGGTGTGTTCTCAGTGTGTTCGGTTGTAGGGAAATTACCGGATATATCCCATCAATGACAGACATAGGTAAAACTGAGCACACAAAATTTCTAAATTAGTGTTTTCTCGCATACATCTGGCTAGCAGGTGTCAAGTAAATTCCCACTTTTAGCCAACACACAACCGCCTACCACCCACAAATATCCTAGGCGATATATCAACAATAGAACCCTGACTGTTCGAGACTCTGTTCTGGTTACCAGTCTACCAATCACTTGCCGTGTTGTGCTGTGTCTAGGCGATGCGTGATCGTGGACAGTTCTCTCTGCCTCAATCTGAGAGAATCGACCAATCAAATCGATCGCTCAAGAATAACAAGGCAATCAGCTTGCTGCATTCAACTTATCCCAACGCACCATCTGTCCAAACATATTAACCTTTCTTACCTGATATCAGATTGTGGTGTCCGACTAGTCGAATGTGATTAAGAGTTGTTAGAACTGTCACATGATTCCAGTGACTTCTCCCTCTTCTGGGCATTTCGGAAACATTTAGCAATCACTCGTACGGTTGCCACCGGTTGGAAGCTCATTGTAACCACTGGTTGGAGAGGTGTGGGTACTTTTGGGACTGCTGCTTGTGGATCAGAATTGAAGAGATCATTATCGATAGACGACAAATCGATATCCCTACTGCTATCAGTGACTACCACCTACTACTACCAGAGTCTCATGTCACTGCACTACTGTATAGACCAACTACGGATCTTGCTGTTCGTGTCTCTTAAGTTCAGTGTTAATATATGTCCTGTTGTGGATCTCGACTAAAACTATTTTAAGTTTTATCACACATAATTCTACCATTCCGACGACTTGGCTTTCAGTCTAAATCATATGCTTGGCTCCCAGTGCTATTTTCTTTCTGAGATGCGGTAATGTTCAAGCCTGCATTTTCCAGACGACGTATGCAACACATATGCACATGCCAGAAGTACCGACATGTGCTTGTGTACTAGTGCAAAATGGATGCACTTTACTTGTAACACATGGGAACATACGGATATTTTATTCCTAATTCACAGACCATCACATAGCTTCTTGGCTTTTAGCTCGGAGATTATTGCCTTTTTCGAGCCCAGTTCCTACATAATCTTTGTACTATCTCCACTTTGGTGACAGTATCAATCGGAAGGTACAACAGGTGACGGGCCCAGGTCAGCCGACACCACGAGACAACGGCTGCACAGGCTCGCTTCATGCCACTTCGTCATTTGGGTGAAGGTTTAAGAACAGCAACCTCTACGATTCAGCATTTCCAAGACTGCGAATGATATATGAACAGTCAGTTCGTGATGCAGGTGTCCGCGCCAGACGTCCGTCTAGAGCTATGGTTTTGGCGCTACAATAGTCAGCGGCGACTTGATTATTACTAACGCGTTTTGTATCCTAGCAGACTTTTTCCACGGATCATTGATCCTGTATACAAAACGACGGAAGGTTTTTGACAGGGTCCATTCATTAAACAAGTTGAAGGCCTGGCTTTGTCCTAAAAATAGACACGAGAGGTACACAGGACATCTTGAACAACTCCCAGAAATGAGTCGACCCAGCGCTCTTCCCGAAAATGTTCTCCAGAAAGCGTACTCCAGCACACTTCCATCCTCCCCGAATGTACCTGTTGGGATAGATGTGCCTTCCTCCAGATTGCAACTATCCGATCAGTGTTTCTCCGGGTCTTTCGGCCTCACTCGTAAAACTGTCTGACACTGGCTTTCGAAAGTGTCGGTGCGCCCCAGAAAATAAATAAATAAATAAATAAATAAATAAATAAATAAATAAATAAATAAATAAATAAATGTCGCGCCCTGGGTGCAAAAACAAAATGACCGAAGGAACCTAAGGTTTGCCGGTCGACCACGATTGGCTGATCAATTAAGGGCGTTTCACACGGCGGCGATACGATTTGTGGATGCGACACAACAAAACGTGCTCAGTAGAAACTATAGTAATTTCATGATTCTGTTCAGACAGCGCGGGATGCGACAGAGCGATAAAGCGACAGGGCGACGATTCGCGAAGCGTCTGGCGCAGCCATTTTTGTACGCGTTTTTGGAGTCATAGCCTGGCGACAAACCTTCAATTGACCAATCAGATAACTGATAAATGGAGAATCCCCTATTCGTGGCATTCTACCTGAATGAAAGTGTTCTTACCTCAAGCAAATGACTAACCGTTGCTGAGTAGAAATTTGCTTCCTCATGCTGCTGACCTGCTTTGTTATGGAAGTACCGATAACGTCCACCATATGGTCGAATTGGGTAGTGGTCATTCGAAAGTATTGCTTGAATCGACCCGAATCAAGCCTCAGCTCAGCTACCAGACGATGGAATTCCCCAAAATACCTCATGTTTTGGTTAATTTGGGTGTGTCTAATGTTTTCTGTTTTCATCTTTTGCTTTTGTAGTAAAAGCAACAAAAGAAGGTCCTTTTCATCAAACTCCATCGTCAAAATGGAGATTTAAAATGTGCATTCTCGTCCACCCCGATCCATTTGAACAGCCCATCTGCGCGTAGAATCGCTGCGTTTTTACGCCGCAATAGATCGCCCTGTCCGTGTGAAACGGCCTTTAGATTCGACGCGATAGTGATGCGTCTGCATATTTCAAAACTTCTCCGTGTCGCATCAGCGACGAATTTAATACATTACATTCGACGCGTCAAAAATCCGTCGACTATTTCAGGCCTAACTTAACTTAAAAAGCAATATTAGCCCGTGTGAAATGCCTCAAGTAAGGACTGAAATAGTCGACGGATTTTTGACGTGTCGAATCTAATACCAGAGCAAAATACGAATTAAATTCGTCGGTGATGCGTCAACTATTTCAATTAGATGCGAGTAAGGCGCATCACCAACGAATCCCCGTCCATCTGTGACGAATCTCCGTCGGTGATGCGTCTGAAATACGTGTTTGAAATGGTCGACGGATTTTTGAAGCGTCGAATCTAATACAAAGTGCGGAAACAAACGAGCGCTACCGATCAGCTGAATGCAAATCATATGGTAATGAGAAAAGCACATGTCAGTCGCTGGAAATGCCCATCTTACGTCATTTCAGTGTTTACTGATCGAAGGTTTGATTCGAGATTTTTCAAAATGACTGAGGCATGGGTGAAAATAGTTCAAACTTGGACCCACACTCCGTAATATAATTTTTGGCGTTGGTACGGCCTGTAGGTCCAACGCTCTCGATCTCCGTGGTGTACTATATGACCAGTAAACGATTTACTTGCTGGTCTATCTCGCCTCGTGAGAACAATATGGCAAATCCTGAAGCTTTGTGTTATTTATTTATTTATTGATGTTTAAGGTCACATATTTATGCACAATGGCTAATCATGACCGTGACAGTTTTACGGGTGGCGGAAGCCGGAGTACCCGGAGAGAACCACCGAGCAACGACGAGCAGCCGCCGAAGCTTTGTGTTAGTGTGTGATCGAAAAGAGAATATTTACTGAGCAATTATATCTATATAAAAACGTGTCGATCGCTTGATAAATTCTAAAACATTGTATTTTCCCTCGAAATTCGTCATCTGATCAACAACGGAGGTCGCCATGTTTAAATTGAAATCTTCGGGAGGCTTTGACTAATGGAATACCGGACGCATAAAACGGAGCGGGCTCGTATCGACGAAGCACGGTTGACTGACGGCGCATTTGAATCTCGGTGCTTTTCACTTCAATCGTCATCATTTCGAACACAGACAACGCGCAACGAAATTTCACACAAAAAAATATGCAGTCGAAAAGATATTCATTAAACACAAACCCGTTATCTGCTAATTAAATGATTTACCGCTTTTACTGGGAAATTTGTTTTCTTTCACACCTGCCGCAACCACATTAGCCGATTAAGAATCAAACCAAACTTGGACCCACAGTCCGTAATATAATTTTATGGTTCGGTACGTCTGGTGACTCACAGGACGTACCAAACGAAAAAATATATTACCGTCTGTGGGTCTTAGTAAAAAGATGCCATAAGCGTCATCGAGTCGCGAGGGCGGCGGCGCCAATGTTGGGAAAGATGGGTGGGAAAAGTTGCATCCCAACCCCGCCCCCGCGGCAATCCGCTTACGGATTTCTTTTTATTTCGCGGTGGGGGAGGAGGGAGGGGGGGGGGGGGCGATTGTACGTGGACGATTTGTAAAAATCCCTCCTCCATCTGTTTTTCCAACCTTCTAATTGGTGGGACAAGTCGGTCGCCTTTTAGATGTATTTTCTGTAAATATGGACGAGATTTGTTTCTTTCGATACACTGTTGTCCATTAAAAGAATAAAAGGAAACTAAGAAGATGACAATTATTTATACAAACGCAATGAACATACATCAGTATTAAATTTCAAGTGTGTCAAACAACCTATCAAGTTCCACATTTGCCCTCGAACAGTTACATTTTTGACTGCAGAAATTGCAGCATCTGCAGGATTCACAGTGACACATCATATTATTGCACCCAGCACATGTCTCCTTGTGTTCTTTCGTGTCATATTTAATCTTTCCAAATGCGAATTTATTAAGAATAAATGCCCTAAAACACGATTTCCCCTCACAAAAATCAGAGACGTCTTCCGATGTCACGGACTTCATCAGGCTCCGTGAATAAAAATATGAAATGCTTAGTCCCTCTTTACCATCACGGCTGCAGCGTCCAACTTGCAGCCAAAACTGTATAAACGATGGTGGTGCCCCCCCCCCCCCCCCCCCCCCCCCAGTTAAGAAGTATGCGATTGTCTGGAATATCAACTCCCATGCCGAAAGCCACTGTACTTATGAGACATCGTATTTTACTGTCCAATCTTTTATACGTATCTAGAATCCTTTCTTTTGTTTCTTGGTCCAAAGAAGCATGAAACATTTCAACTCTCCTATTTTCTGTTGTCTTAGGTCCGGTATATGCTCTGTTCTCGAGAGTGTTCATAAAATGTGCATACAATTCCGATGTCTGTTTGATGGATCTATGAAAATTAAAAATGAATAAATGAAACAGTTTTTAAAATGTGGTTATGTGGTGCATCCTTCTGGTACACACTCCCCAAAATGGTCATACAATGAACACTTAAATATATAGTAAAAGAATATAATCTACCCGTGGTTCACCATTTAATAATTAAGGAATAGTGCATGGCTTGGAGTTGACTACGCCCATATAGTGCCCAGTGAGGTGGTGTAGTTCCCGCCGCGAAGCGGTGGGAACTACACCACCTCACTGGGCACTATATGGGCGTAGTCAACGACTAGACATGCACTAATCCTTATATTATATCGAAGACACATCAAGAAAAACATCTGTCCGATTTGTTAATCTATTACCAAGGTAGCAGCCGTACCAACCAGCGTTATATAGAAAAAAATACCATGTAGTTTTTAAAAAACATTTTCTTCTTCCAAAACACGGCTAACTTGGATTACTGATATGAGCAGAAGACAGATTTTGAATCGGTTGGCAAGGGTAAACAAAACATTTCCCCCAAACGGAACTGTGTATTCTAGAATCGCGCAACTCGCGAATGAAAACTAAAATTTTCGAAATTTGAAAACGCAGTTTGATAATTTCCACACATTTGTCACACATATACATTACCGAATGGGTCAGCACGGGATACAAACTCCGAAGATTCAAATGAATTCCATTATTTATTCGTTTACTGCCCAAAATATAGAATTAAATAGCGAAATAATATGAGCAGCGAAACAAACGATTTTTCCTATCCGGGCGCGTTCTCATGAAAGTTGGACCCAGGTATGGATCATTCTCTTCGAAACGAGATATGGATCATCTTCTCAAGGAATAAAATGAACGCCTCGAAAAATGTGCCTTCAACAATGGAAAAGCGATACATTTTTCAACAAAGATTTCTTTCCGGGTCGTTTTGTGGATATTGTGCCTCTGTGAATCGATTTTTAAATTTAGCCTGATTAGTTTTATTCGCCCAGTATGAAAAGAAAACTGATATAGTAGTGTGCTAAAAATAGCAAACGTGTAGTACCTGGGTGTAGTGACTGGTCAGTTCTGTGGATGCAAACTGCACGAAATAGGGTATCATCTTTCAGCCAATCAGAATGCAAGGAAGTCACGTGAGATATAATATAAATGAAATAAAGACGTTCCAGTATCTTCATTAATATAATAAATATGTTGTTTTTCTCTAAATACATACCCAAAAGTCAACATTCTACCGTTAATAACAGAGCATGTGGTCTCCACCAGGACAATATTGTTGTTCTTGTGGGGACGTCCATACTTAATGCATTCCGCTTCGGCAATATGAAAGGGCAAGAATGTTACACACAGCTTTACCAATGAAAGCACGGACGTTTTCTCCACCAATTATAACGATGGGTGAAAGCTTCGAAGTAAGCCATTGATCGTCTAATCCGTTCATCGTTCGGAAGTCCAAACTCACTTTTTATAAGCATCGTTAACGCATAGAAGAAACAGATCTTCCAATTACTTTCCTGCCAAAGAAGTATCAATACTTCAAGCCTTACAGCACGTTCTATTCATGCGACGTCTGCCTGTGAAGGCAGACGACACTTGACTAGAAACAGACGCTTGGGTTAAATCACTCCTTCCTGTCACAAGACTCTATATGCCTATCAAATAAATGTTTGTTCACATGATGGTAGCCAAATTACTCACTCATGGATTCCAAGTGTTAAACGGTGCAATAGTAGACACCCGACACACCCACCAAGTGTTAAACGGTGCAATAGTAGACACCCGACACACCCACCAAGTGTTAAACGGTGCAATAGTAGACACCCGACACACCCACCAAGTGTTAAACGGTGCAATAGTAGACACCCGACACACCCATCAAGTGTTAAACGGTGCAATAGTAGACACCCGACACACCCACCAAGTGTTAAACGGTGCAATAGTAGACACCTACTCACCCACCAAGTGTTAAACGGTGCAACAGTAGACACCCGACACACCCGCCAAGTGTTAAACGGTGCAATATAGTAGACACCCGACACACCCACCCGAATAGTGCATGTATACGGGAGGCGTCGGTGATATAGATATGGGTTGTGTAACTTGCGTTTGTGTGTTTAGTGAATGATTTGCATTCGTGGAAGTCCCAAGAGAGTGGTTGGGGGTGAGGGATGGGGGGGGGGGGGGGGGGGGCGGTCAGGTGGTGGTGTTGCGGCAGCGCTGATTCTGTAAATTTGTTGCCCCACTCGTGACATCCATCCACACCACGTTTGTATTTCTTTGTTTTGAAACTTTGGCAACAATTGAGTTGTGTTTTGGTGTATGTATAATTAATAATATAAGAACTTACCGACAGAAAATAAGGACTTTTGAACAAACATCACACTTCAGCATATCTAACAGAAAATCAAATGCTTCTAAGTCTTGAGATCGCTTTTCAATATGTATGTATATGTTGGGTCTGAAATTAACCCTTTACCCAACGAATCGCCCGCATCCGCCCGCGTAATATGCAAATACAGCAGCTGAAAACATATTATTTTTCGAAAAATTTCAACAAAACCATATCATGTGACCCCTCTTTGGAACGAGCTCGTCGAGCTCGTTCCAAAGAGGGGTCACATGATATGGTTTTGTTGAAATTTTTTGAAAAAATTTAAAAAATGATATTTAAAATATTAAATTTTGAAATCGTCGGCGTTGGGTAAAGGGTTAATTAATAAGATAGATTCATTTTAGATAGTGACATGGGTGAAAATAAATTCGATTTTATTCGACGAGCGTAATTATTGGATGCCTAGTTAGGCACTGAATGTCACCCTTTGTTTAAAATCCATACATGGGCGTACGGGCTGGGGGAGGGGGGTGGAGTGTGGAGCAATCCCCCCCCGCACCCCTCCCCCCATCGAAATTCGGGCAAAGAAATGGGAAAATTTGGGCAACGCAAGAATAAAAAAAAATGGGGCTGAGAAACCTAGGAGATTGGAAAGGTTTGTCTTCAAAAACACCACTGTAATAGAAATGAACATTTGCCTTGTAATTATTGCCAGAACCCAGTAAAACGCATAAGGGAACTTACATTGTTCACAGCTTGCAGATGTCCCACAGACACCTGTCAAAGCTTCGCGCCTTCAGCGCTCGTAACTTCACGCCTATACGATGTTTGGGTGCCGGGATTTCACAGTCAATAAAAACCAGTAAACCACTCTGCCCTCAACACCCAACATAACACACGAGTCCCCATATGCATGTGACTCATAGTGTTGATTTACTACAATGGTAATAAATTTGGTGAATTAGCAACGCTTCAGAAGTTCGTAAATTGAAATGCATTCAGAATTACAATGAAAGTCTAACCTGTCTGGTAACACAGCAACTGTTTTGGGGTTCTCAAAATTCAAGTAACGTATCACATCTTTGAATATATCCTCTGTCATGGTAGCACTCAGCGCCATACATGGACAATCAAAAAAACTCCGTAAGGCAGCAACGTTCCGATATTCTGGTCTGAACTCCTCGCCGCCGCAACAATATTAACAAGAACTCGTGAGATATGCAATGTGAGTAGGTGATAATTGCCGATTCCGTATCACGTTTCCATGTACGTGTACAAGTACACGTACATGTACGTGTACCGCCATAGGGATTCAGTGTTAAATCGTGTACAGAGTGCAAAAAATGTCGTTTTTTCATGGTGATACGGAATCGGCAATTTTTTTTAGGCTCACAGATCGCACTTTTGACGTTCAAACACCCGTTGGCGAACGTGTAGATTCGACACATCGCTCAAAAGTGAAAAAATGTACGAAATTTGAAGAAAATGTCAGTTTAAAAATTTTTCTCGACGTTCCCATCGGGGATTAGACCTTCGATCTATCGTTGGTGAACGCGAGCAAAAAAACGCTTTGCCGATTCTGTATCAGCATCAAAAAAGTGGTTTGCCGATTCCGTATCACCTACGTTCGCCAACGGGTGTTTGAACGGTTAAAGTGCGATCCGATCGGCGAAAACCCATTTGCCGATTCTAGATCAGGAAAAATCGACCTCAAAACGTTTTCTCGACGTTCGCCAACTGTGAAAAGTGAGCGTAAAGAGCAGTTACTCATCGAGGATTTTTAAAAAAATCGATTTCGGCCTCCGGTACATGGAAAAAAGGCGGTTTGCCGGTTCTGTATCACCTACGTTCGTCAACGTTTGTTTGAACGGTCTAGGGTGCGATCCGATCGGCGAAAACCCATCATGCCGATTCACCTCGCGAGTTTTGTGAGGTGAATAGTGATAGAATCGGTTTTGAGGAGTTTTTCAATTTTGTTGTCAGTGTAAATAAAATAGCTTTTCATTCAATAGAGTCGACTATAAAATTGAGTCCCATGTATTGTAAATTGACACTCATGTTTTGTTCCGGTGTGAATGAAAGGTATTCGTTCAATGGATGACATTGAAAACCCGAGTTTCGGATAATTAGAACCGATAGAAATCGTCCGTTCACGTTTTGTCATAGCGAACTTTTGTTAAATAAATCTTAATAAAACAGTTTGTAGAATTGTTTCATTCAAATAAAAATTCCACTATAGAGGGTTTTTCACTTGGATGAATTTTAAGAGATAGATTGTACATGCCGATTCACCTCGCGAGTTTTGTGAGGTGCTTAGTGATAGAATCGGTTTTGAGGAGTTTTTCAATTTTGTAGTCAGTGTAAATAAAATAGCTTTTTCATTCAATAGAGTCGACTATAAAATTGAGTCCCATGTATTGTAAATTGACACTCATGTTTTGTTCCGGTGTGAATGAAAGGTATTCGTTCAATGGATGACATTGAAAACTCGAGTTTCGGAAAATTAGAACCGATGGAAATCGTCCGTTCACGTTTTGTCATAGCGAAATTTTGTTAGATAAATCTTAATAAAACAGTTCGTAGAATTGTTTCATTCAAATAAAAATTCCACTATAGAGGGTTTTTCACTTGGATGAATTTTAAGAGATAGATTCTATTATAATAGACATTCGTGTTTTATTCCGGTGTGAATGAAAGGTATTTCGTTTTAATAATGGACAATAAAAGCGCGTTTTCCACTCAGTCAGGTTTTAAGAGGTAATTGAATTTTAATCTAGTTGTGATAATGTTCGGAGATATGAATGAACCCTTTTAACGGATATAATTATTCTCAAATGCGTTAAATCAGAAACTGGTTTCTTATGCGCTAAACTTTCAAACTTTTTCAAAGTCCTTCTGTTCGTCACGGAGTGAATAATAGATGATGTGATCTTTAACACGTTCGGAGGCAAAAACGCAATTATCGAGGTTTCATTTTGTAAAATGTTTTTCCTCAACTGGTTTTAGGTATTATATATTAAAGACAGAAGATTTTTATTTACTTAAAACATAAAACATAAAAATAATTATACATTTGATTTTGAAAATAATAAAATAACTCACTTTAGCATACTCTAAAGGAAATATTAATAATTTAAAAACGAAAAAAATGTTTTTACACATCACAGATTCAAAGGGCAGAGATCAACTTTTAAATGAATATGAACGTGCTAAGAAGAGTATTCAATCAGCTGACAGAAGCAGACGACTTGGAGAAATGGAATTGAGCCGCGAAGCCACAAAATTATTTAAACCCGTGACGGAGATTCAGGAACGAAGCAAGAAGGAGATCGTTGAAGAATTGAGATCCATAAAAGAGAGCTCTTTGAGAATGGGTTTGTTGCCCGGTAGTTTTACAAAACAGTATTCCTTTCAATCTACACCGGAATACGTTCCCATGAGAATCGAAACCGACGTGAGTGAAAGTGATGATACAGCTTCGACTATCACCACTGATAGCGTCGCGTCGTCCGAGGATGATGGTAAGAGAGATCTGTTGTATGGAATTTATAAGGATTCTGACGGTAGAACTTTTGTGGGCGACACAGAAGTGCAAGAGGATGATGATAATTTAATCGTCGGTTCGAATAGGTACGAATTAACTCCTGGACTGCGCAAATTGCTCCTTTTCGACAAGCCTGGAAATTACATGGATCGGGATTTCGACAATTACGGTGACATTCTGGTTCAGACCCACGCCATGAAGAGAAATAACGATGCCAGAGAAACGAGACCCAAAGCCAACAGAGGTTACAAGTGGATGAAGGTGGTGAAACCCATATGGGATATGAATAAGAAGTTCGTTGAGTCGGTGACTGGCAAAGGGGTGAAAACCACTTTTCTTCCGAGCGATTCTGACGCTCTGTCTCAGAGATTGAGTTTGTTGATGGCAAGTAGACGTGCTGGAAACACTGGATTAGATACTGAGATAGTGAGCATATGTGACGAATTGTTGAGGCAGAAGGTTTTGAATAAGCGCGATTATAAAAGACTGATGAACGAATTGAAGGATTGATATATAATAAGTAGAGAGAAACAAACAAACAAACAAAGATATATAAAATAAAAAGAGTAAATTTTACACTACAAAATAATAAAAGTAATTTAAACAACAAACGATTTACCAGTGAAAAACAAAATATATATTATAAAATATGTTGGTGATAAAGAACAGGGGATACGTCAGAACTTACGTTCAAGGCAGTTCTGGCATCGTCGATTCTGTAATGCGAGAGTTCACGAGCGATGCAGGTAAAAAACTTGCATCGGCCACGTTTGAGGTCAGTAAGAAGACAGCTTTGGATGTTGATAAGAAAGCCGCTTCAGAAGCCAGTGGTTGGATAGCTTCTGTGGATGGCAAGAGGGCAGCTGACGACGCGTTGATCGACAAGTTGATCAGTCCGCCGCCGAAGCGAGCTACGTTAGAGCGATCGCCAAAAAGTTGGAAAGATTTGAAGGATGCTGTGGTACCCATACAAGATTTAGCCAAAATGACGAGTGGTTCTGGATTGAAGAGAACTCGTGACTGTTTAATATAAATAAATAATAATATTTATAAAACTAAGTTTGAAAAAACATAAAAATTGTGTTTGAAAAATCTAAAATAACAAAAAAATAAACAAAGATGAACATTAAAGATATGTCTTGGAACGACGCCGCGACCAAGAGGTCGAATAACGAGTTGTTTCCCAAAAGCATAAGAGGCTTGATAGTGGGAAAATCGAATTGTGGAAAGACCAATCTGTTGATGAATCTGTTGTCGCAACCCGACTGGTTGGATTACGACAGATTGTTCGTGTTTGGCAAGAGCTTGTTTCAACCCAAATACAGATTGCTTCGAGAGTGCATGGATCGTAGATTGCCCAAGGACGTCATAGCCATAATCTTTGACAGTAGGGAGGAATTCGACAAAAGTGAAGCTTCTCTTTCGACCATTTTGGATGGTGCGGCGATGGAATTGATGAAGAGAAATGCGTCTTCGAACGTTGAGTGTCGATTTTATGAGAACGCTAGCGATGTTCCGGATCCTAGAGAATTGAAATCGGAAGATAAGAATCTCATGATTTTCGACGATCTGCTTTTGGAGAGACAGAACCGATGCGAATCGTATTACGTTAGGGGTCGTCACAGCAACGTGGACTGTTTCTACCTGTCACAGAATTATTTTCGATTGCCCAGACAGACAATAAGGGAGAACGCTAATTTACTGTGTCTCTTTTGCCAGGATCTCAAGAATCTCAATCACATCTACGGCGATCACGTCGCAAACGACATGAGCGTGGCGGAATTCAGGAGATTCTGCAAGAGGGTTTGGGATGGAGGACTTTACAATTTCGTCGTGATCAATTTGACTAGCGAATTTAATCGCGGAAAATATCAGTGCAGATTCGACAAGTTTTATGTTTCTGATGATAATAAGGCAGAGATCGAAAATAAAATTAGAAAATAATTAAATCATCAAATAATTTAGTTTTGAAAATAAAATAAAAATTAAAATATAATGTTCGAACAAGGAGAATTGTTAGAACGGATAGTCGAGAATACGGCTGCAAAACAATCCATTCAAACCGTGGTGAGTGGTGATTCGACTCGATTCGCGACTAAATTGGAACCTTCCATCGAATTGAATAGAGAGAAAAGATACGAGATGGCATTGGGGAATCTGGAGACTTATTATTCCTTTCCCAACGTCACCGAAAAGAATAACTCGTTCAAGTATTCTGACGGAGTGGATTGGTTGGAGATTCGAATTCCCAAAGGAAGTTACGACATAGACGATTTGAACAATTACATTCAGACGCGAATGAAGACGGATGGAAAGGGAAGCAACAAGATCAGACTCGCTCCCAACCCTAATACCTTACAGACGATGTTGGATTTGGAAGATAATTTATTATTGATTTCGAATGGTGACAATCGTCATTATTGTTGGGTTAAACATCCGAGCCGATTACTATCAAGACAAAATAATAAACATGAACATAAGATATGTTTATGTTGCAACTGCATGAACGCGTTTCACAGCGAAAAATCGTTAGCGAAACATCAGGAATATTGCAATGAAAATCAAGGTGTCGCCGTCGAAATGCCCAAACCCAACACCATCGTGAACTTTGAAAATCGCAATAGAAGGTTAAAAGTACCATTCGTCGTGTACGCCGATTTCGAATGCTTCATGAAAATGAGTTCCTGCCAACCTGATGCTCTTTGAAGTTACGTCGAAAGATATCAAAAACACATGCCTTCGAGTTTTTGCATTTACGTGAAATGCGCTTTCGACTCGCAACATGACATGGGTCCCTTCACCTACATGAAACAGTGTGAAGACAACGACGTTGCTCAAAGGTTCGTGGAAGAGTTAGAATCGAAAATTCAAATGTTATACGATAAATTCAAAACTCCGGCGAAAATGATTATCACACGAGAGCAGCAGGACGAAAATAACAGAGCCACCGAATGTCACATATGCAGACAATCGTTCGACGAGAATTCGAAGGAAAATAAGAAGGTTAGAGACCACGATCATTACACGGGTCTGTATCGCAGTCTGGCTCACAGCAAGTGTAATTTAAAATATCGAGACGCCATTTTCTATCCGGTGATATTTCACAATCACTTGGGTTACGACAGTCCTCTGTTCGTGAAAAATCTCGGCACCACCCACGAAGAATTAAATTACATCGCGAAGAGTGAAGAAAGATACATTTCCATCACGAAATGGAAGCTCATGGAGAAGAAAAGAGTAATCGATGGAGAAACGTTGGAAGAAAAAATGAAATCCATTCGTAGAGGCATACGTTTCATCGACAGTTTTAAATTCATGTCGGCCGCTCTGGAAAAATTAGTCGATAACATGAGCAAGGATAAATTTAAAATCACGAGCAAACATTTCGGAGAACGAGTAGATGTCATGTTGAGGAAAGGAGTCTATCCTTACGATTACATGAACGATCTAAAGAGATTAGACGACAACGCACTGCCTTCGAAAGAAGATTTTTATTCGAAATTATACGAAACCGACATTTCCGACGAGAATTACGAACACGCCAAAAACGTGTGGAAATCATTCGATATGAAAACCATGAGAGATTATCACGATCTCTATCTGAAGACCGACGTTCTGCTCTTGGCAGATGTGTTCGAAAATTTTCGAGACGTCTGTCGTCGAAATTACGATCTGGATCTGGCTTGGTATTTCACCGTACCAGGTCTGGCATGGGACGCTCTGTTGAAGACCACCAAAGTCCAATTGGAATTACTATCCGGCGTGGATATGTTGCTCATGTTCCAAAGGGCTGCGAGAGGTGGCATCTCGATGATCTCCCACAGATATTCTGAAGCTAACAATCCCTACATGAAAGAAGGTTTCAGTTCGAAATGATTGAATAAATACATACAGTTTTGGGACGCTAATAATCTGTATGGTTGGGCTATGAGTCATCCTTTACCGATTTGAAATTTCGAATGGGTGACGGAACAGGAAGAGATGCAAAAATGGAGAGACTATCCTTGCATTTTAGAAGTCGATGTGAACTATCCGGAAGAATTACATGATCTACACAACGATTATCCGCTGGCTCCCAAATGAATGGAACCGATTGAAGGAGACAAGGAAAAACTCATTCCCAGTTTATTTAACAAACGTAAGTACATCGTCTACAGCGAGAATTTGAAACAATACATCGATCACGGGATGAAATTAGTCGACATACATCGCATCATTCGATTCGACAAAGAGCCTTGGATGAAATAGTACATCGATCTCAACACGAATCTCAGAATTCGAGCCGAGAACGATTTCGAAAAAGATTTCTTCAAACTCATGAACAACTGCGTGTACGGTAAATCGATGGAAAATATCAGGAAGAGAACTGACGTTCGACTCGTCACGTCTGAGAAAAAAGCTAAAAAATTAGTGCGAAACCCAATTACAAACACCGAACCATATTCGATGAAAATCTAGTGGCCGTTCACATGCAAAAGATGCACCTGGAGTTCGACAAACCATATTATCTCGGACCGATCATCTTAGATATCAGCAAGCGATTGATGTACGAGTTTCACTATGATTACGTCAAACGAAAATTTGGTGATAAAGCCAAACTACTGTTCACTGAAACAGATAGTTTAGTTTACGAGATAGAGATGAAAGATGTCTACCAAGATATATTTCTGGATGTGGCCGCGTGGTTCGATACTAGTGTTGGGCGTCGGGTCCGATAATCCGAATCCGAATCCGATCCGATCCGAATCCGAACAGATTCGGATTCGGATCTGATTTTCAATTGTGTTTCGGATTCGGGCCGGATTCATGATAGGCAATCGGATTCTGGCTCGGATTGGATTTTTCAACACGTCGGATCCGAACAAATCCGACTCCAATCTGACTGCTGATAAACAATTAAACATTTAAAATTGCAAATCACACTCGACCAGCACTTATCGCAATATCGCCCCTCCCCCCCCCCACCCTCCTAATTGAACAAGATCACACAGGCACACACACACACACATAGTCGCGTACATATCCAAGAAATTTGAATAGGTGAGGTTAGGCCACGAAGTTGCAGACGCCTTCGCCCGTTCGCCACCTTACTTTTATGAAAGTTAATGGCTGATTTCATTAAATCCCTCTCAGTTATAGGGTAAGTCGATCTCAAAATTACTGACACCATGGCGCTTCGCACATGGGGCGCCCCTTCTATTCAGAAACTCTGGAACCGCCCTTGTTGGTCGATGGTCATTATCGTTTATTCAGCATTCTACCCGTCTCTTCATCACTTCTCAGAAAATTTCTAGTACGCTATAGCCCAAGGCTCCAACTAATATAGGTTATTTTCCAAACTTCCCATCAGAGAATGGATGGTCTGCCCCCCCCCCCCCCCACCCCTACCCAACTATACTCCGTCAAAGATTCTACAAAATTGATCGATGCCATATGATATATTCTATGAGGTGAGTGTTACTGCCAACTGCCAAAGTTACTAAATTTGATATTATTCTTGGAATGTAAATTACGTAATACAGTTATGAATCTATGATACGTGCAGTGGTGCATGTGTTCAATGTATTGTCACAAAACCATTGGGTAATGGGTAATTGTATAAAATACTATAAATGAACAAATTTAATGGAAGGTTCCTTCACAAATGAAAGGTGCAGAATCTTGCATATGTTCGCAATTTTGCAGCATTCGCTCCACAAATCTGCGTTGTGTGAGACTTAAAGATTCATAACTAAAAATAAACATGATTTGTCGGATTCGGATTCGGATTTTCGGATTCGGGTCGGATTTAGGGGCCGATTTCGGATTCGGATTTTGTTCGGATTCAGGAGAGCTTTCGGATTTGGTTTCGGATTCTGATTTGATGAAACTCAGTCAGATCGGATTTCCCACACTTGTTGGATCCAACACCCAACACTATTCGACATGAGCAATTATCCCGTCGATCACCCGTCCAACATTCAAACGAACAACAACAAGAGGTGTTGGGTAAATTTAAGGACGAGAGCGGCGGTAAACAAATCATCGAATTCGTGGGCTTGAGACCCAAACTGTATGCTTATCGTCTAGAAGATGAAGAGATCAAGAAGTGCAAAGGAGTTAAAGTGTGCGTGGTGAAGAAAAACATCTCTTTTCGAGAGTATAAAGATTGTCTGTTAGGAAGTGGTCTGGTGTATAAGGCTATAAAATCGATTCGAAGCGAAAATCACAACTTGTATACCGAAATAGTCAACAAGATTTCCCTGATGGCCGACGACGATAAGAGATTCGTGTTAGATGATAAAATAAGCACTTTGGCTCTCGGACATTGGACTTTGGATATAATTTTAGACGATGGGATTTCAGATATGATTAAGGATGATAGGATTCCAGAAAATCAAGAGGAATTAGACGGATTCAAGATTATGGAAGTCAATAGAGATATCGAGAGAGTTAGTTTAAAAAGAAAAAGAACAATATAAAAAAATGTCATTTTAGTGAATTATAATAAAATAAATAAATTTAAAAAAAAATATACACATTTATGAATAAGAAAATAGAGATATCCATAGAAAGTGTCGTCTTACCTAATGAACCCCTATCCAACATCGATCTGTCAAATGCAGTGAGGATTTGAAAATCAAAGATTTTCTAGGCATGTTTTCCAGAGATGCCTTGCCGAAGAGAAGACCTCGACAATCGGAATGCGGAATTTTAAATCTAGACGATTTATCGGGTGAAGGCGTGGTTCAAGAATGGGAAGAAGAAGAATTATTATTTCGACAGCTACAGAATCTCGTTGCCGAAAGAAATAAAGAACTATTTCAACAAATCGATGGTTTATTACAACACAGAACGAGTGTAATCGCCAGATCAAGTGTTTTGCGGTCACCTGTGGTCTCTACGTTCTCAAGAGATGGTCTAAAGGAGATCGGTTTCAAGACATTCTCAATGATTTACATTAGAGAGAGATTTTTTTTTATAGTATATATAAAGGTAAAAAAATCATTTAAAAAATTTAATCGAATAAAAACAAAAAATAAAAATAAGTGAAATGATTCATTTTTAATAAACTGCGTTTGAAATATATTTTAAAATAAAAACCTCAAAACAACATGCCAGTCGATAAATTTGGTAGAAGTGACTATGAAAGTCGACCCAAAAAGAAGAGGAAGACGTTCGAAGTCGGTGATGGTTACGACGTTGCCAACTTGGACGAACGTTACATTCGGAGATACGAACCTCGAGAAGAACCTTTGAACATGAACGATAAGAAGCTCTACAATCTTCCTGAGCCAATAGATCTCGCAGATGCTGCGACTAAAAAATACTTCGACAGGGGGAATGCAGATTTCGAATGAATCATGCTAGATAATCACGTGGATAAAGCCATGACTGACGATCTCGATCTGAAATCTAAACGTTTGGTGAACGTCACGAATCCCATAGATTCCACCAATGCCGCAACCCAGAAATACATGGACGACTCTCACGCGCGATTCAGCGAACATCTGAGAAGTAGATACATTCAGAAAACGATGCACTCGGAAATGAATGCCAATTCTAACAAGATAATGAACATGGCCACTCCCACGAACCCCAAGGACGTGGCGACCAAACACTACGTAGATCTGGAACAGAGAAAGTCTGACAGATGAGAAATGAAATCGATCTGACTGTGGGATTCAACAAGATATTGAATCTGTCGAAGGTCGACAATGCGGATGCGGACTCAACCGCAGTCAACAAGGGCTACGTAGATTCTGCCGTGATATGATCACAAGAATACGTAGAATTGCAAGAGGACGATCTCTACCTGAACAAACAATCTGGCGGAACCATGGAGGGTGGCATCAACATGAATGGTCACAATTTATTCGGTCTCGATCACGATCCCGAATTCGATTCCAGCGCAGTCAGCAGGAAGTACGTGGATGACAACTCAGTCTGGAGAAAGGGCGACATCATGGAAGGTAAACTAGACATGGGCGGACACGCGCTCACGAATCTACTGGATCCTGTGAACATGACGAACGCCTGCACCCTGATTTCAGTGGTGGAAAGAGTCAAATACACTAGACAATTGATCACCGTGTAGGCCGAGGAGGCTGGCACGTTAGAGGAGGGAAAAATCGAGTGGTCTTTTGGAAACGGAGGTAGCGGATTGCAACATGGTCAGGTGGGATATCCAATGCCGTTAGGAGGTGAAATCATACGAATGTGTCTGGCTTCCACGGATTTGAATAACAGATCGGTTGTCAATCTTGCGGTGAATGGAGTAGAGAGCGACAAGAGATACAGCGTTTTAAAGACTGAGAATCAACACGCGAATGTTAGCACGTTCGGCACGCCTCTCAAAGTGAACGCCGGAGGCAGGATTAATTTTGTTACGAAAACCAATAATCCCGAAGCCGCCACTTCCATGGTGAGTCTACTGATCGAACTAGATCCTTTGATCAAACAGTCAACGTGTGGAAATAATTAATTAAAAATAATGTGTGATTATTAAAAACAAAAAAAAAAGTAATGAGATTTAGAAAGATGTTTAATCTCTCTAGATCTCATTACTTTAATTTATTTTTTTTTTTTTGATAACTTTTTATTATTATATATTATTATACGATTTCTGAAATGTTTTTTTTCTTTAGTAAAAGAATTTTTTCACTTATGACGATGATTAAAATTACATCTCTATTTTAATTTTCTATCCATTTATGATTACAATTTATACACTTTGCGAATACGGTTGTTGGTTCATCACCAGATCTAGTTTGTTGAGATTCGATTTTTATTTGACGTTTCTTACATTTGTGACATTTTAAAATTGTATTTTTATAATTTCTTCATTAGATCTTATGAGATCAAACTCTTCTTTTTCTTTTAAACAATATTCGTTAAAATCACAATTATTCCATCCTTTTTTGTGTTATGTTCTTCATGTTCAATTTGAATCCATTTTTCCAAGCAATTTATTTTAGCGAAGTAGTGATCTGAAGTGAACAGATGATTTGTTGTTTTCGTGTCAAAAACATCCATTTTGTTTTCGAGATTTTGTTTTTTTTAATTAATCTTACATCCTCATTTTTAACGTTTATTAATTTTTTTTCACACACGTCTCTCATCGAATGATCAACATCTTATTTCCATCTTATTCGAATTGTAATTCTCTGTCTGACAGGACTAGGGTGAAGGCTTCGGTTTTTCTCGGCACGTTCCTATCAAATTGCATCTTGATCTGAATGTCTAAGACGCTACTCTTGAGTCGTTCACTCTGTTTACTGACGTCGAATACGAACATGGGATACATCGACTTGTATTCGCCGGGAGATATGTTAGGGTTGCTCATCAATTCATCTAGACCGTGATACTTCTTTCTAAAATCAGCGGCATCACCATACAGTCTGCAGAAATCGTTCTGGTCGAACGACGCATTGTAATCAATTGCTGGATATCTTGTGGCATTCAGAAACACTTGCATGTTTCTCAAATTGCAGTGATCGAGCAGCGACGCATTCTTTTCCTGAGACCCATCCCTATCGGTCTGAAATGCAACCATGATGAAACGCGGTCTCTCAGAAGCGGATTTCACCATCAATCTCCAATCGAAGTGATTCGTGGAGAGTGGAATGCTAGCCATGTCGCAATGTCTCATTCTAAATCCCACGGGTAATTTACTCTTGGATTCTATGATCTTGTTTTTCCACGATCGAAGGCTCCACGTGTGGAACAAATCACGATATCTTGTGTAGAGTTATCTTACCCGCATTGGTCGCAGTGAGTCTCACTATCACATCATTGTTTCCTTTTCGAATCAACGTCAGATTGTGTTTGAATCTGTACATGATCTTGTTGTAATCGTCTGCGAATTCAAAGATGTGTTTCAAAGGTATCCTGTACGAAAACGTTCCTTTAGGTCTGGACGTCTTGACGACGTAGTCGAATATCGCGAAGGCGTCGGCGCTAGCAGGGCCGACGGTGTCTTTCATCCACAACTTATTAAGTCCTCTGGATTTCGAAAAATCATCTGGATACGTCAAGAGTCCGAACATCGTGGTGGCCTGACCGGGATGAAACACAGATTCTATCTCTTGTCCGGATAGCAAGTATTTTATATTACTGAATAGATGCATGATGCCATTATTGGGTAGAGTAACCGTGTCATTGTCGGCATAGTCAGTTCCATCTTCCTTGGTGAGATGTCCCTGCACCACTATGTAACTCTCGCTAGGACGGACGAATAGATCTTGGGTTTCAACATTGATTCTTATCTCTCCCGCATTGTTCAAACTCGTTCCGGTTATCGGTTCGTTATTCGTGAACCTCATATTCTTGAATACTTTCATCTTTCACTGTGCTTTGTGCGATATCTAGTATATTTGCCATTTTTGAAGGGTTTTTGTTTTTTGTTTATTAATTAGCTTGCCTTTTTATCTAAAAATAGTTTTAATTATTTTTTATTATTATTTTTCTCTCCTATATATATATGTAAACAAGAAAATGTTAAAGAGAGTAAATAAAAAAAAAAATCGTTTTCTTATTAAAACTTCGTCTTCTGCAATTGTTGTTTGTAAAACTTTCTGATGATCTCTTTTCCATCCAAAGCTTCGATTTCTTAAGTCACCGGATCGGTGTGAAATATTTTGATTATCACAAAGATTTCCGAGGTCCATCGAGGAGTATAACCCTTTTCGAAGTGCTTCTTATAAGCGTAGATTCTCACTCGATCGTCGACCGCAAATTTCGGCGTTCTAGACTTCTTCCTAATCTCAAATCTCTCAGCATATAGATTCGCATAGACCCGTTTTTCGTTTCGAGGATCGCTAGCTTCCACAGGAGTCATCTTGATCGATCTGTGTCGTGTGTTGTTGTAATCTTTGACCAGACCGTTCAGAGCGTATATGTATTTCTTGGTCGAATTCGCCGTGAAGTATCTGCGCATCTTTTCCTTCATCGATTGATTCCAACGTTCCACCACGCTGGCTTTCTCTTCGTTTTCGATCGAGTAGAGGTGCTTGTTGAACGAACGTGCTTGTTGTAGAATTCCTTTCCCTTGTCCACCCACAATTTATTCGGTTTTCAAGAAGATGAGTCGAACACGCTCTTCAGAGCTTTGGTGACGCAGGGTCCCAATTTATTCTTCAAAGCTCTGATTCAACCGTATTTGGAAAAAAACGTTGATGACCGTCAATAGATATTTGATGCCCTTGTTCCACCTCGAAAATGATCTCATGTCGACCAAGTTGGCGGACCAAATGTCATCCAAACCCTTCACGAACACCTTTCTCTTTCGAAATTTTGCACGATGGGTTTGTGTAACTCCTCGGCCAATTCACTCATCAATAATCGTTTCTTCTTCTTTTCCGATGCACTTTTTTTTTTTGAACGTCCCATCCGAATCGACATTTTGCACCGATCAGATTACCAACCAGCGAATGTTCTATCTTCTCTCTCCTGGTCGGATTCGATATACCTCTCAATTTCGCCAACATGTTTTTATCGCAGATGTCGTTGCGAGTCTTGGTGTCGGGATGTCTGGTGTAGCACAGATTGTGGTCATACGTGGCCGCGTCCACCCTATTCACGGGTTTGCTCCAAGATTTAGGAGTCAGATCGGCGTTGAGTCTTCTGTTCAATTTCGTTCCAGGTCCTGTGAAACTGTGACCCGGCAGATGCATTTCGAAATGTAGATTATTGATCATTTTATTCACGATGCCTTTACCTTTGCTTGTGTTCTTTTTTTTGACAAATCGAGTCTTGATCAAACCACACATGTGGCAAATTCTGCAAAGCATCTGTCTGTCGTTTTTAGTTCTTACTTCTCGAGAATTACTCGTCTCGGTAACTCTCTTACACTTTACGCAATACATTTTTTGAGAGTTATTTAAATTAATTTCTTTTTTATTTTATATATAAATTTAATATTTCTTTTTTAAAAATTCTGTTCTTATTATTTATATTTTTTGTTTCAATCGCTGCTCTTGAGTTCTATCAACTTACCGAATTGCTCCCTGGCCTCTTTCCTCCCCTTTTCCACGAGAGAATCCTTCATCTCTTCCTTGATGATCTGACGAGTCTTGCTTCTCACGACATCTTTCATGGCATCGTATTTCGTTTTCTCACTCAATATCGTGAAGTATTCTCCGTCCGATATCCTACCGTCTTTCAATGTCATCAAGATCATTTCAGATATCGTGTCGATCTTGGAGTCGGCCAAGACGCAGATCTTTTTGTGTTTCCTAGGTTTCAGATATAATTTCCTACTCAAAAAGTTTCCTAGCATGCTAAACAATCTGGCTGCGAGAGCCACTCCTTCTATGGTCAACACGATTGGAATGCCAACCGCAGTTGACGACAATCCAATGCCGGCCGCATGTAAACCCATGGAAATCGTGATGAGTGTCTTGTCGACTGCGTTGACGAATTTCAGGAAATGCGAATACTTCTTAAGAGAACAGCGAGAATCTCTCTCTCGAGTCAGATACAATTGGATTCTACTGATCTGATCGATGCGATACCTCTCTCCTCTTTCTTTTTCTTCTAGCAACGGCGCCGTTGGCAAAACGCCGATCAGCTTCTCATCCTCGTCGTCATCTAACGTCGAATACAATTTATTTCTGGTTCTCATTTTTGTGTTTTTTTCTTTCTAATATTAGATAAAAAATTTATGTGTGTATTTATTTTTATTTTCTATTCTCCCTTATTTATATCAACGAGAAAACTTAGAAGTATGCTTCCTTCAGAAATAATTTCATGATGCATCCCTTGTCTTCTGAAGTCAGACTTCAACGCACCAGGTTCAGTTCTTCCGAATTGGTTGGCTTATCTTGCCCGCTACAGAAGACTAATCTCTTCCAAAACTTGATCATGTAGTCGATTTGAATGCATTCGAATGCTGGTTCAAAATACTTGACGACCATATCTTCCCTTTCCATCGTCAGACACGAATGATCCTCGTGATCGAAGTCTAGATGAACCCGACATCCGACGCATCGTTCTAACAAGAGGCGACCTAGTTGTTCATTCAAGCAGAATGCGTAGGCTCTCATCAGCATTTTTAAAAGAAACCTTGCTCTCAAAATCTGGGAATTGTTCATGATTTACGTATATTTTATTATCTATTTCGATTTGATATTATTTTTTTAAATAACTATTTATTTATATATTTTTTTTTCTCTCCTATATATATCAATCACTTTTTTATTTCCTCTCGACAAAACCGATTCTATCACGATTCACCTCACAAAACTCGCGAGGTGAATCGGCATGATGGGTTTTCAATGATCTGATCGCACCCTATGCCGTCCGAAACGCGATCGCGAACGTAGGTGATACAGAACCGGCAAACCGCCTTTTTTTCCATGTACCGGAGGCCTAAAATCGGTTTAAAACAAAATTTTAAAAAATCCTCGATGAGTAACTGCACTTTACGCTCATTTTCACCGTTGGCGAACGTCGAGAAAACGTTTTGAGGTCGATTTTTCCTGATCTAGAATCGGCAAATGGGTTTTCGCCGATCGGATCGCACTTTAACCGTTCAAACACCCGTTGGCGAACGTAGGTGATACGGAATCGGCAAACCGCTTTTTTGATGCTGATACAGAATCGGCAAAGCGTTTTTTGCTCGCGTTCACCAACGATAGATTAAAGGTCCAATCCCCGATGGGAACGTCGAGAAAAATTTTTAAATTTACATTTTCTTCAAATTTCGTACATTTTTTCACTTTTGAGCGATGTGTCGAATCTACACGTTCGCCAACGGGTGTTTGCAAGTCAGACGTGCGATCTGTGAGCCTCAAAAAAATTGCTGATTCCGTATCACCATGACAAAAACGACATTTTTTGCACTCTGTACACGATTTAACACTGAATCCCTATGGCGGTACACGTACATGTACGTGTACTTGTACACGTACATGGAGAAGTGATATGGAATCGGCAATTATAACCTACTAATGTGCTTCACCGTTTAGCCCTGAGAGCACATAAACACAGCCACGCACCCTCTCTTGCTGTCTCAGACACACACACACACACACACACACTCACCCTCCCAACCCTCATCCTCACACATGCCTACATACGCCCTCTCTTCCATACACGTCCTTCTCCCACACACACACCCTCACACTCCCAGGCACTCTCGTACTTTGCGTTAGAACAGAAATGCTGGCTGACACACGTACACGCAAATCCACTGATATGTTAAGCAATTCCTGGTAATCTGTCACAAAATAGTCGAGATGGATTAATTAGATAAAATTCCAAGCCGTAATGGCAAATTATAACTCGATGCTATGTAATATCATCATCTGTAACATTATCCGGCTTTTCCCGACACGACCGAGATTGGCGCCAGAAAATCACCTCAGGGAGGGATAAACTCCCCGGCTGAGAGGGGTACGCTACACTCTCCGACATGGAGGGGAGGGGCAAACGCCATATACCTACAGGGCTGATCATATGTCGGCCCTTTGTGAGAATGCTTATAAATGAAGAATTGAAGAAAAAACAAGCGCAAATAGCGAGAGTTTCACCGCCTCTGACTGGGAATGGAAACATTATTAACCTTGCCACTTACGATGAGTAGGTCTGGTCTCCCCGACAAACTGACCCGATTTCCCGACAGTGGGAGGATCTAGCGAGACTTTTCCTGGCGGGGTGGGGGGGGGGGGTGAAGGTTGATTCACTTTACCACTCTTCGAGCCACCCCTAGACACGGCGATCGTAAAACTGGCAATTGACTGTCATAAAAAATACCGTAAATTGCAATTTTCTTCAAAATTCCGCCCGGAAGACCCCTACGCCCTGACCAGTGGGACGCGCATCAGCACCACCCCCCCTCCCACCCCACCCACCCACCCACCCCACAACACGCACACACTCCCACTTCTGTTTTCTTATTTCCTGAATTCTAACTGCTTATTATCCCCAGCTGTAACACTTCGTGCAAAAGCGCTTGGGACCGCTGGGTATCACCCGGGAAGGGACGGGTTGTTCAAATTCATGGGATTTTTAATCCATTGGTTAGGATAAAGTGCGAGTTGGCTACCAGTCGAGTAAGAAAGTATTTTCCAAATTTGAACAACCTGCAGCGAGCTGTAAAACTTCATTTGATTCGCCGCTTCTGCGGGTTGTTGTTCAGAGAATTTTTGACGCCCGGTACCATTTCTTCGATCGAGAAAACTTGTAATGCGTCCAGCTGAAAGACATTTCTCAAGTTTACATTTTTGACCATCTGTTTGTACCAAGTGGACGAAATTGGTTCTTGACGCCAATCTGCTGATGCGTTCGGGGCCACTTTTGGAGTGTGTGTATGTGGGGGAAAGGGAGGGGGGGGGGGGGGGCTGAAAATGTTTACCCGCAAAATATTTCCGCGGGCACCGTCGAGGCGAGTAATGCCAAGTAACGTTGGCATTTGGGAGAATCCACCCCCCCCCCGACCCACCCCACGGGGGCCTTTCCGGATTTTAAAAAAAATTCGAAGGCTGAAAGCAATTTTAGCGACACCCACAACTTCAGGCCACAAGCCGTCTTTTCGATCTTATAATTGAGAAAATCGGCATTTTTAGAGTACCTGGTTGAATTAAATCTCTAAAGTTGCATTGAGTAACCCTAAGTTTGGACGTCGTTTTGCTAATTTTCCAACCGCAAAATGCCGAAGAAATATGAAACTGCTTGAAAAATTCGATTTTTCCCTACAGTTCACCCCCCCCCCCCCCCCCCCCCCACCCGGCTTCTTTTCCACGGCCCATACGCCTATTGTCATCTGTAGGTCATATTTGGCTAATGTGTCTCAGTTATCCCATACATCCTTTATTACAGATATCAACGGTTGGCTTCCCGAAAGACTGAGAACAGAAGTAACGTGGAATAGAACAGTTAACTACACGGGTGGGGAGGACAAAAATTTGGAGATGGATTTCAGGGACCGATCAGGACTATTTAAAATACGCTCTAGGCTCGAAGCCTATTTTTTCAATTCATGCGCCAGATTTCAATTTACGGAGTCACACTGCTGTTTGTAACACACACTGCAAGTATGTAATAGCTCTCATCATTTTCATTTAGTACACTATAGCAAACATTAATCTTCACTGTGGTTTCTGATCAAGTCTTGGCTGCCTATTTAGGCAGCCAAGACTTGATCAGAAACCACAGTGAAGATTAATGCTTGGTAATTAAGACTTGAAGGATTAACTTAAGCACTCTACAACAATGATAAATGATAATCATATATATAATACATGTAAGAGTGTCTCTCTCGATTATCCATCGAAAGAATATCAAAATATGATTTGAGAAGTTACGCGCCAACTGAGAAGCCTATTTCTGAGATTTAAGAGCCAGGTCCTGATGTTTCAGAACCAAATACGCACTGGCGCATGCCCAGGTCGGTCCCTGGGATTTAGTAAATGAGTATCTCAACAAAGAATTTGTGACAGATCTGAAACGAAAGAGTGGATTAACTCCAGAAACTGTCGCTAGGCATGGCGCCATGGTTGGAAGTATGAAGAGACATCTACAAAAAATATTTGATGATCTTATTGGGGGGGGGGGGGGGGGGGACACTGTTCGCAGCAATAGGGGGAGGCATGACGTGAAAGAAACTGTGAAAGAAATGGTCAAAGTGTATGAGAAAGACAGATTATTCGACGAGAAACGGGGAAGAACAGTGAAAGGAATGGATCATTTTTCTTTCGATATTAAGCCGGATGCCGATAAAATGGCCCAAAAACTGAAAAATCTTTCCAAAAAACTTGACGTCAGACGAAAATTAATTTCCCAAAAATAGACTGCATATTTCCCAAACATGTATCAAATAAAAAAAATTGTGAACTTTCTTTTAAGAATATAATTTGGACATGAACATTTGGGGTCACTCTGCGTGCTCATCGTCAGGTATTAATAAATAATTTGTTTTCATTGATCATGTGCACTTCCCCTTAATCCCCCCAAAGGTGCTTGGGTGTTCAGAGAAAAGAAATATCGTCATTATGAAATAAACTGCACAAAAGAGTTTTCAATGGATAGTTAATTGAGTCGGGGTGGGACCTAAATTTTCGATTCATGAATAACAGAATATATGCACGGTTCCGCTGATGTCTAACGAAAATGTATAGCCCCCATTCAATCTCATTAATTAACTGTGAATCTTCTGAGTTTCCAAAAAGCTTTCATTTCGATTTTTGTCGTATCATGTACACGCAACAAGAACTACATGCTGTTTTCGCCTGACATTTTAACAACTTTGAGACAAGTAGTCAAGTAGTTTTGCGATATGTGGCATCATATATTATGTGGAAGCTTGGTGTGCGTTGCAATATTTTTTTGTGTGAAATTTCGTTGCGCGTTGACTGTGTTCGAAATGATGACGATTGAAGTGAAAAGCACCGAGATTCAAACGCGGCGTCAGTCAACCGTGCTTCGTCGATACGAGCCCGTTCCGTTTTATGCGTCCGGTATTCCATTAGTCAAACTCTCCCGAAGATTTCAATTTAAACATGGCGACCTCCGTTGTTGATCAGCTGACGAATTTCGAGTGAAAATACAACGTTTTAGAATTTATCAAGCGATCAACACGTTTTTATATAGATATAATTGCTCAATAAATATTCTTTTTTTTCGATCACATACTAACATAAAGCTTCAGGAATGCCATATTGTTCTCACGAGGGGAGATAGACCAGCAAGTAAATCGTTTACTGGTCATATAGTACACCACGGAGATCGAGAGCGTTGGACCTGCAGGCCGTACCAACGCCAAAAATTATATTACGGACTGCGGGTCCAAGTTTGGACTAGGGTGAAAACGAAAATCAATTTTTCAAAATGACTGAATAAGAAGTTGATAGGTGAGTGCGAAAATCAGTTTTGAACAAACAGCATCAGACTTGCCAACAAAATACGTTGATAATTTCAACTTTCGACGTTCGTGGTATTGTTGTTTCTACGGCCGGGTAACGTAAGTTGGCAAAATATTCTCGTTCAGAAAAGCCTCGCCTTTCTCTCTCTCTGGCTTTGATGTGTTCTCGTCTCATGTGCGATTTTTTAAACCTGATTCACAAAAAATATGATTCGGGCCCTCGGTTTGTTGCAGCTCACATCGAATTCAGTTGTTTGTTTATTGGGGTTTTACAACAGATTCAATTGTCAGTGTCATGCCGTGTCAGGTAGTTTTACGTGTATGTGTGGGGGAGGGGGGGGGGGGCGGAGAGAACCACCGAACAATCGGCGAGTAACTACGAAACTCCTCAACGTGCTAACTAGGGTTAGAAAGCATGCGGTTTAAGGCATGTGCACCATTGACGTGCCACACGCCTTTTATGTTTTTAGGTGAGGGATGAGGGCTAAACTGGTCATGGCACGGATAATGTGTTATTGGCAAGGATATTAGTGCTGAACATGAATCAAAAGCCGTTAATTTTACGTTTTCCACTTAGGGGGGTCTTTGAACGGCTGACCAAAGCATGAGCATTAACTCTGCAGCCTCCAATTTCTCCCAGTGTCCTGAGTCATAATAAGCTGAATCAATAATTATGATTTCTGCAGGGATGTGTTTTTCTTTCAGTCAGAACATGTTTTGTAAACATTTCTCGGAAACAAGTAGAACACATGCCACAAAAATATTTCAGTCAATCCAGGGAAGTTGGGTGGAGAGGGAGGGAGGGGGGGGGGGGATAAAACAGGATGCATCCCGTTACTCGAGTAGGATCATGGTAGGCACACAAAGGATATCAAAGGTGTGGGGGTGGGGGCAAGAGTAATATCTAAGGATCGTACTGAGATAGGGGCGAGCACGAGAGGGGCTGTCCACCGCTCGTGGGCGTTGGATTGGGTCCGGAGCCAGGTTTCTCCGGGAAAAAATTGAAATTCCAGACAAAAACAGCAGTTTCTTTGACTCGGAGTCCGTTTGTATAAATAATTAGTTGATAAGTTGTGAAAGGCAACATTAATTAGGTCACATCACCACCAAATTATTATTTATCACTGGTGTTTAAGGTCACATACTCATGCACAATGGCTAATTGTGACCGTGCCAGTTTTATGGGTGGAGGAAGCAGGAGTACCCGGAGAGAACCACCAAGCATCGACGAGCAACTGTCAGTTCCTCAACACTCTAGCACTGTTCAAGCTCCGCTCAAGCAGGGTTACAGCCATGCGCACCAGCCTTAATAGACGTCGTCATCGTGTTCCCATATAGGCAGCCGGGATAAAGTGCCATGCCCAAGGACACAACGCGGGTCGTCCCGGACGGGGATCGAACTCGGACTTCTGGCATAGAAGTCCAACAGTCTACCACTGAGCCACCGTGCTTCCATCACCATCAAATAGAATCCGAATAAATTATAAAATATTGTAATCGGTTGCTTGCAACAACATGGCAAAATAGCAACCAACTGGTGAACTATTTGGTGCAGCGCCATTTCAGCCCAATATGGTTGTAAACACAACACGCATGGGTACAAGCTAAAGTGCACCTCAAATACAGTCGGAAGCATGTGAAGTTTCGGATGAATTAG